>WBMV01003487.1:218077-273413 GCA_013396655.1 Campylorhamphus procurvoides
GAGCACCTGCCCCCTCCTGGATACCAGGATCCCCAGCCATGGGGGAAACGAGATTAAACGACCTCTAAACGTCTCTTCCAACCCAAACTATTCTGATTCCATGAAACCTCTCATTTAGTTAGAATCAGGTAAATTAGAATTACCTAGAACTTGTTCGATTCTGACTCCCCATCTTGTTAAAATTCCCATTCACTTGTTGAGGCACGATGAGTGATGAGAGAGGAGGAAGGGAGAGTCTGAGAGGAGGTCTGTGAGCAGGGAAAGTCATGTGTGATGGCTGGAGAGTGTCCAAAGGAGCTGTCGGGGGGTCAGCGAGGCATCAATGTCCCACGGTGGGAGCTGTCCATGGGGTGAGGAGATGCTCCCTTGAATTGGGGAGCTGACATTGTTCCCACCTCCCTCTCAGACACATGAATCAGCTCCCATAGCTCCCAGGGAGGCTGGGGCTGCTTCCAGGACAAAACTCCCCCCATGACAAAAGGTCAGGCAGGGAGAGCTCTCTATCAGAGGGGAGCAGAGCTGAAACCAGGCTGAGATACAAACCCAGAACTGCACTGCTAGAGGCCCCTGTGGAGCTCAGAGCATCACCCACCAGATAAACAGGGGAATCATTCCAGCCAGGAAACTGCTGGTGGTTTGGATAGCCACCCTCCTGCCCCCACCACCCAGGGGAGATTTGTCTTAGAAAAAGAATCATTGCTCAGAGTTCACATCCTGCTCACAGGAACTCTTTTTCTTTTTCTCTTTTTACAATTAATTCTTTCCCACTCTTTCTCCCTTACACTACAGGAATAGCAGTTTCCCTGCTTGTGTTCTCGCCTGGCTCATGCCTTTGCTTTCCCAACAGCATCTCTCCAAAAACCACTGCTGCCACAGCCACCACCCCGAGCAGGTGACTGGAATGTGCCCCAAGAGCCCAGAAGCCAGGTCAGAGTCATCCTGCTCACACACACCGAGCACTCCTAAATTTTGCTCAGGGCTCAAACTAAATAAACCCTGCAAGAGACTTAATGTTAAATGTCTAAATGAAGTGGCTCGTGGAATTCAGTGAGATCTCAGGGAGGTCTTGGCACTGTGACAGGGTGGTAGAGGAGAAAGGCTCCTTGGGCTGCCACTGGCTGAGATGAATTTTCATGGGCTGGATCTGCAACAGGGGCTGAGAGCACAGAATCATAAAATCATGGTACTGCTTAGGTTGGGAAAGACCCTGCAGATCCTCAAGTCCAGCTGTCAACCCAGCACTGCACTAAACCATATCCCCAGGTGACATGTCCTTTAAATCCCTCCAGGGGTTGATGCTGCAGGTGGGCTAAGAAGGAGCAGAGGGAGAAAAGGTTTAGTATCTGTGCACAGATCATTTTTCTTTACCTTCTGGAAGGTACATCTACCAAAAGATGGCAGCAAATCTCCTCGAATAGATCTGGGCATCGGTGTCATCTGCTCTCCTGGGCTCTGTTTTTCTCTATACAGGCTGTGAACTGTGTAGATTATCCTGGCAAGTGCCAGATGAACTGCAGGATTACAGTAGATGTTCTCAGGGGAGAAAATCTGTGGTTGTTACTTCGGTTTAAATTTTAGAAACTCCCTCAGAAGTATAAAAAAACCACCAAGATGCCCTAAATATCAGTTCCCTCTTTTATTTTGGCAGCCCGTGTGTTTTGGTAATGCTACTCTGAATTTATCAGGTGAAAATGGAATAGAATATCCTTCATTATCTAAATCTGTGTGTCAGGCAGAGGATTATTTTTAATCTCAGTCCTGTATCACTAATGGACATAGCCGTGACCTTGGTTCTGATACTATTTCATACCAAATTAAGTGGCAATAAATCAAAGTCAGTAGAGCCACTGCAGGTACCAATGACATCAGGGGACAGTCCTGGGGCTGGGCTGTCCCAGCTCTGCCCTGTGCTCCCCTGGCAGGGCACAGCTTTACCAAGCAAAACGCAAAACAAGTGAAAAGGTGGGAGGCATGGGAGGATCAGCCCTTCTGCATTTCAAAGTATGCTTCTGATTCAATTCCTTCCTAAAATGGAATCAGTAAATACTATTTTCATTAAGCACTTTGCTATGGCTAAACTGGGCAAAACTGTCATTTCCTCCCAGAAGAATTTTGCTGCCAAAATGAGGCTGTGAGAAAAACCTGCAGCTTGTGAATTCAACATGAACAGCAAGGTCTAATTCAACTGCAGTTTCATTCATATCACATAACATGTTTGAACAGATGAAAAATTCATTAACCAGGGATCCAAGATGTATTTGTTCAGGAGAGTTTGATTTGGCCCTCTTTAATAACAAAAATGTTTTCAGCTTGTTAACTTGCAAGGGATTCATTCAGAATCAGTCAAGGCCATGCTGAGGGAATGATAAAAGAAGCCAGGATACCTCACTGCTGGCTATCACACTATCTAAACACATCTTCATGGCTCTGACACATGAAACTCAATCCAGGTTGTGTTGCTCAGAGCCTCCCTCCCCTGTGCCCATGTCAGAGGGCAGGGTGAGCTCTGCTGAGAGAGTAAATCCCAGCCCAAAACACAGAAGAAAAGGTTATTTTAGTATTTCTACTGAAGCAACACCCAGCAGGCTGCCCAGCTCTGGGCACCCCTGTTCAGCATGCACCATGGTCTGTGGTGGGTTTGGGGTTAGGGGGCTGGAGGACACGGGGCTATCAGAAGCCCAGAGAAGCCTGTATTGATTTTTAAGAAAGCCAAAAAGCAGAAAACAAAAGGGGAAGGCAATAAAAGCTGAAGTTCCCCAGCTTCTTTTGATCTCAGAGAATAGCAAAGAGACTGACCTGACATGATGACGCCCCCTGCTCACTCCCTTTGGGTTATGTTTTCATTTCCCCTGAGCAGCAATGATCAAAGCCAGGAGTCTCTCCATCGCTGGGTATTTTCCTTTTCACTCTGAACAAAAGTTGCCAAGGCTGCAGTGCTGTCCCTCCCACCTGTCCTGGACCAGTGGGCTGCTTCAAACAGAGCTGTTTGCAGGAGCACCAGCTCCCGTGGTCTCAGCAACCTCATCCTCACACTGTGGGGACAAACATGCCCCTCCCAGGCAGGGGACAGGGGAGGTGACACCCCCTCAGCCTGGGGTGCAGGCTGTCAAAACAGATGGCATGGCTTTTACAACCTGAATTGTTGGGGGAGAGGTGGAAATTTGACATGTCAGGTGAGGCTGGCTGGACTAGATGTCTCCTTGTCTCTCTGAGAAGGGAGAATGGTTTTAAACTAAAAGAGGAGAGATTTAGATTAAATATTAGGAAGAAATTCTTTACTCTGAGGGTGGGCAGGCCCTGGCACAGGTTGGGCAGAGAAGTTGTAGCTGCCCCTGGATTCCTGGGAGTGCCCAAGGCCAGGTTTGACAGGCTTTGGAGCAACCTGGGGTAGTAGAAGGTGTCCCTGCCCATGGCAGGGGATGGAATTAGATGAGATTTAAGACCCCTTCCAACCCAAACTTTCTACAATTCTATGATATCAGTAACCACAAGGCAGTGGTGACTGACACTGAGGCATCAGATGTGCCATCATTGCAAGGAGCTGTGTCAGCAGGTACCAAAGAGATCTGAGAATCACAGAACCATTTAGGTTGGAAAAGACCCTTAAGATCATCAAGTCCAGCCATTAACCCAGCACTTCCATGAAGTCTTCTTCAGAGAAGAAACTTGAGAGGAAGGATGACATGGTCAGGAGCCTGCAAGAGAAAAGACCCTTCACAGCCCTTCAGGCAAGTCCTGGCATCAAATCAAAGCTGGGTATCAAATGCCCTTGTAATCCTACCCCTGGCAGGACTGGGAGTGCTGCTTTAGCACAAGACAAATTGCTGGTTGCAACAGGAGCTGAGGCTGCTCTGGGAAAGAGGGGCTGTTTTTTCTGGAAGATGAAAGAAGATGCCTCAGCTGCAGAGGATATTCCTCAGGGGGCACAGTCCTGCTGTGGGGAGCAGGAGAAGGTCTGTCACCACATCTGCTCCAGCTCCTCAGGAGAGGGCTCTTTACGGTCCTTACAATTCACACTTTCCAGCCAAGAACCTCATGGGAGGTGCTGCCTGGGAGCTCTTCTTTCCAGCCTGCTTTGGGCTTATAGAAATGCCTGAAAAGGGATTTATTCCTAAAGAAATATTCTCTCCAGCTGGGGGTGAGCACTGCTGGTTGCCTTGAGGGTTGATCCACTCCACCTTAGAGAAGGAAAAGGCAATTTTCCTCTTAACCCTGAGACACATCAGTCACAGCATGGAAATGCAGTTAATTATGAAATAATAAGGCAGAAGTTGACAATAAACCCTGACTCTGACATGTACACACACACATGTCAGCCTCTATTCCACTGATTGGAATTAGTGCTACCATTTTCTATTCTCTTTTGATCAAAGTGTGTTAATTCTGTCTGTCCAAAAGCCTCTTTTTGATCTTTGCTCCTAAACTTTGATTGAAAGCTTTAGTGAAGGAAATTCCTCCACAGGTTCAACACTTGGCAAGCCAAGCCCTGACCAAGGCACCCAATAAACAGATTTCCTTGTAGTGGACGTGACAAAGGTCCCATCAAGCAGCAGATGTTAACACAAGCCCAGGGCACTTCAGGAGCACGTTTGACACTTGATTTCAGCCACTTCAGGCCATAAGTTAGAGCTGTGTCACCCCTGTAGTGACAGCAAGGGGGACAGACATCCCAGAGGAAGGGCACCAGCTGCTCAGGGCCACAGGATGGGACAGCCACCACCCTGTCCCCTGCCAGCACAGACCATCAGATAACATAACCACTGGTATCCTGCAGTTTTAGGCTTTGATTGCCAGTTATGCACAGCCAGAATTCAAATTCATAAAATATGATAGAAAGCAATTATTTCTAGAAAGACAGAATTCATAAAACATTCTAAATGATCATTGTTATAGAGAATTTTTTAAAAAAAAATTCATTATTTGATATTTCTTGGGTTTATATTTCACTCTGCTGAAGGATGGCAAAGTAACAGCTCTATCCTGAGCCATCCCTGGAATGGAGAGGGCAGGAACAGGGAGGTGGCAGAGCCATCCTGGATAACAGGACAGTATTTAACGGGGCTGTAGGATGCATCTAATCCTGCTGGCAGAAGCAGCCACAGAAATATAACAAAAAATATCACTGGGGGGAGAAACTTCCCTGCCTGGCTCATGCTGTGCTAGTCAGACGAGAACAGCTCACATGTGCCATCTAGTGATGCTGAGATTTCATATCCTGGGGGTTCTCTGTGCTGGACCACGAATATTCTGAATTATTGGAGGGCCCATAGCCACCAGGCTGTAGAGACAGCCCTGTCTGACTGTCACAGTGACACACCAGGGGCACAGGGGCTGACCAGGCTGCAGCCAAGGCTCTGCTGGTCCCAAAAACTCCTTAAAGCTGTGACATAAATATTTGACGTCCAACCTGTGCAAACAAGTTCCCATATTTACCTTTAACCTGTCTTTCCTTGTCCCATTTACCCTCCTTGATTGCAGGATATTTTCAACCCTTGTCAAGGCAATTACAGCTCGCACAGGATTGTTGGAGCCACCTAAAAGTGCAAAGAAACACCTTCTCAAAGCACGAAACACAGGGAGAGGAAGGGATCAGTGCTTGCCTTCATTGCAGGCAGCACCCCATTGGAAATCTGCTCTCCCCCTGCCTTCAGCCACCTCAGAGGGTGGGCTCTCAGGGATGTGAGCTGACTTTTCCCATTGCTGTTCCAAGTTCTGCACTGTGCCAACACTTTCCCTGGGATGTGGAAGACACCCCAAGATCCTTCCCAAGCTGTTTCTTCAGTAATAAGATGAATGGCTCAGCTCACTTTCAACTCCCATGTGATTGCCCTTTTCCCTGAAATAACTGCAGATTTTATCTCTCATTTCCCTATACTCCTACTCCCATGTTTCTTTCAGTTTATCCCTGAGAGCCCTGAGTTTTTCTTGCTCACTTTTCATGGCCTGCAGCTTCTCTTTTAACATTAAGAGCATTGTTTCTGGCAAGACATTAAGGTGCTCACCAAATGCCAACATGAAAGCCATAAATACCCCAGTTGCATTCATTTTTTGATAGTCCCTCAGTCTGTGCTGCCATGGTGTCTCTCCCTCTCTGGAAAGCCTGCCTGTCTCCATTGCCTTGGCCCAGACTGGGTTCCTTCACCCAGACTGAGATCACACCTTTCCTCTTTCCATCAGAGGTTACCCCACCTGTGACAGGTGCCCACCCAGGGCAGCGAGAGCAGATATTGCTTGGCTTGGACTTCAGCCTCTCCACTTGCAAAAATCTCATCTCCTGGAAGAGATAGTGGAGGTTTTGTCAGGCTGCAGAGACAGTTTCTCTTTCATTTCTCATGTCCCCATGAAATGGTGCTGATGTTCCTCCCCCAGCTGTGCTGCAGGTACCTTCAGCACCACTCTGAGCCAACTGCAAGGTTTTAGACACAGTGCCTGCCTTTCAGCCTGGCTCCACATCCACAAACACCCACCAAGGGGAGGATTCCCTGCATGTTTTCAGCTGCAGACCACGTCTCTGTACAGAGCTGTTGCCTGGTCCCTTTTCCCCACTGACTCCTCTCCCAGGTTTCCACCACCTCGCATCTTCCAGCCTGAGATTTGTCACAACAGAGTCAAAATCTTAGTCTGCCTTTATTGCTAAGGTAGAGGAAATGCTTAAAGGAGGCAAACCCAGACCTCCACTGAAGAGTGAAATGGGATGAATGGAATGACTCTGAAAACTTGTGAATACCAGTTGATTTCAAGTCTGGTCCCCTTTTAAATCAATTTCAGGACTTCAGCAGAAAAGTGTGAACTTGGAAGTGAAGGAATAGGATTAAGAGCAGCCATGAAAATGAGCAAAGCCCTCAAAAGTTATGGCCAGCACCACTATCCTGCCAATTAACAGCTTCTTATGCAGGGAGAGAGCATCATTCAGCTTCAGCTTTCCTGCATTCCTTAGAGAGATTGGTTGTCATAGTAAATTCTTAGTAAATAGAGACATGAGTTAAAAAATTCCTGGTTTAGAACTGCTAAGATTTGCAGTGCCAGCTGCCCACATTTGATGGGTGTCTCTGTAGCTGCTTTAACATCGTGATCACAAGTTAGAAATTCCTCAAAGAGTAAAACTCCCATTCATCACTTCCAAAGCCAAGGATGGCATTCCCCAGGTTGCGAACTCTTCCTCCTTTGAGTCTGCAGCACTCAGGGGAACCAGAGAGCAGAAAGACTAAATAAATTTCTCTTATTTCTTAATTTTACTGTGGAAAAGGCTCTTTCTGAGACTGGTTTTGGAGCTGGGTACCAACAGCAGCCCTCATGCCCCAGCCCTCCTGGAGGGTCCCCTGTTCCCAGGCTCTCTCAGATGATCTGTGGCAGCAGCTTGACCTTGAACAAGTGCTGTGCACATCTGTTATTGCCTGAGCCCCAAAGTGGAAACAGGTTGTGAACCCAGCACAGCTCACACACGTGCCATTATCATTTGGTTCTTTGAATCCGAGTCTACCCTTTCCTTTAGTTAGTTTGGCTTAAAAGAGCTCATCTGGAGCAGCTCAGGAAGGGTGCCCCGTTCTTCTCATCCCTCTACCCTTCGTTCCCAGCTCAAAGCCCAGGGGAGGCTTTGGAGCTCTGCCACATCTCTTCTCACCTCTGCCCACACCCAGCAGTGTTTAACCCGAGCCTGTGCCATGGGCACAGCCTGGGCTGAGACCCAGCAGAGCCACACCAACCTCCCCCAGAACCTCCCCAAGCTGCAGAGCCAGCAGAGCTCGAAAGCCAAGGCGAGGGCACCGCTCTGCATGGAGCTTCTCACACCCAAGTAGGTCACAGGACACATAACACAAGGTTTTCCCCTCAGTGGAAGAGGAGTCGAGTGCCCTTTATGTGGGCAAGGAGCTCGCCGTGGGGGCGGCTCTCGCAGCCCTGCTGTGCAAAGTCACACTCCGAGCCCTTTTCGGAAACGGTGTCATCTGAAAACAAAGAGGCTCAAACCTTTTAGCTTTGTGGAAAGGAGTTGGGGGTTGGTATTTTTTTTTAAGTCAAACGAAGAAAAAACTAATTCATTTTAATGCTGGCTGTTCAGTGGGTCTCCTCATCTGTGAGGAGCAGTGTCTGTGCAGAGTTCCCTTACAAACACCAGGTCCCTCCAGCCCCCAAATAATGTTGTTTTGGTGAACCTTCCCTCAGCTAAGCCTGCCAGCCCCAGCCACAGGAGATGGGTGGCAGAGGCTTGGTGGGACTAAGGTGGATCCAAACTGCTGTGACAGAGCAGGCAGGGGCCAGGGGAGGTCAAACAGCAGAGCTGCAGCACTGCCATCCAATACCCTTCCCACTAGAGCTGTGAGTTGTTTTCTGGGTCCATCTGATGGTTCCACAAGGTTTAAAAGCCCTTTTCTTCAGCCTCTCAGAAAAAATGACTTAGTGGCAGATATTTCCCAGTCTCTCACAGACTCACAAACATCCACTAATAGCTGTAAATCAGGGAAATCAGTCATAAAGTCCTGCTCCTTCACAGTATTCAAAAGGAAATGACAGCAGTTTCTCCCTCCTGAAACTGATCTCAGCTGTTGCTGCTCTTATGAGCAGGAACAAGGACTGGGTGAGCCAGGCAGGGATGGAGGTGGCCTGGGAGGATGACAGTGACAGCAGCACATCCCAGGCTGGGAGTGAAGCATCACACAGAGGGCTCTCCAAAACAGGGACACCAACGAGCTCTACCAAGCTGCCCCCACACTGCCCAGCAGCACCGGTGTTATTTTTGTATTTGATTTTTTATTTTCCTCTAATCAGAGCAAAATTAACTCCATACCAACAGCCAAACTACAGGCAGCTGCTTCTGACACTGGTAAAAAGCAACCTTGTGGTTCTTTGAACATTTGCCTGGCATCTTCCTGAAGCACTTGACCTACGTCTTCCTCCTACTCTTCCTTTTGCTTCTGTGGACCCAAATTAACTGCTTAAAGGAGTTTTTCTGTGCTTATCAGTAATAAAACTCCAATGATATGGATAAAAGCCTCATAGGTCAGTCAGTGAGGTGCCACACACCTCACTGATAAAGAAACTCCCTCTCTCCCTTTAAACTCACTCATGGGTTGCTGTGGCCCTTTTATAGTGCTCCAGTCAAATTGGATTGAAATTAATTGAAATTTAAAGAGTCCATGGTCTCTGCAGGCTGCAGGAACTGAGGAGCACTTTCCATTCCACTGGATCAAGAAATATTCAAGCAGAGCCAGACACAACTGCAGTCTCCACAGAGAGCAGCCTCAGCCAGAGTCCCAGCCAGGAGCCTGCTGGGCTCACACTGGGGCCTGCCCAGTGCTGGTGTCTCCGTTACAAACCAGCAGTTGGCACTAATGGTGGGCATGGCCTTAAATAGCCATTAAGGGTTATAGAAACACTTGGGCTAATTAGCAAAATCCACATCAGAAAGCACAAGTTCCTGCTATCCCTCCTGTTTCATTATGACTAGCAGATCAAGAGGTTAAGGACCAGCTTTTTGAAGGTGACCAACACCCAGACATTTTGGCAATCTGGCCCCAAGCACTTTGCATGGGGCTGTGCAGCACCAGAGTCTGAGCCAGGATCCTCTGGGAAAGACATTTGAGCAAATTCTGGGTTTGTTCTTGCAGACACAAACACCCTGTTGGCTGATACACAGTGAGGTGACCTCAGCAGGTGACAGAACAGCAGCACAGAGTCTAAGAACATCAGATTTGATCTTCTGAATCCACCTGAGAAATCCAACTCATTCCCACTGCTCAGTGGGACTCAAAGCTCAGGCAGGGCCAGAGGAGGGGATCTAGAACAAGAAGGGTATGATCTTTCAGGTGTTTCTCCCAAGCTGCCTCCACAGGATGGAAACACACGATCCCACAAAAGCCATTAAGAGCCCTGACGTCCGACAGGAGAACTGTTCCCATGAGAAGATCGTAGGTGTGCCCATTTCTCAGCCCAGACACGTCTGCTGGGTCAAGCAGTGGATGGCATTCCCTGTCCACTAAAGGTATCCCATATTCATACTGGCCCTTGGCTGTGGGCATGATAATTCTGCCTATCCCATCGACTGGCCAGCTCTGGACAACAGGCAAACCTTCATCACCAGCACAGAGTGACACTTTTGGACCCTCCTCTCACACACAAGAGGGGCAGAGGGGAATTTGTGCAGCTGTTTTTGCAGGGAGAAGCAAGAGGCTGGATTTAGCCAAGCAGGGACTTTGCTATGCCAAGAACATTTTCATGGGAAATTGGTCATGTTAGTTTGAACTCAAAGCAGAGTACAAGGGTTGTGTTTTCCTGGTTGGTGATCACCTCCTTGCCAGGTGACTTGGAAATCAGGGTCTTGGAGTGGAGAGCAAAGCTACCTATTATTTCCTAAAGAAAAATGTAAAGTATAGTCTTAATTTCATGTTCCAATAATCTTTTTTTCAAGGGAGATGCATTTGGAAACACAAACCCCTCAGAATTCTATGCAGTTTGCCCTTTTGTGAAAAACAAAACAAACTTCCTTGTGCATCTCAATCACCTTCCCAGAGCACAGAATCAGCATCCCTTGATAGGTTCTTCCAGAGATCCTGGCCCTTGTGGTGATTGCACTTTCAGTGGCCACACAGCCAGTTTGATCCTCATCCCTGTGTTCATTAAAGCCTGTAAGTGTAGCTAAACACTGGATAAAGCACAGGAGTGGACATTGCTGTCATTTTAAGTCACTTTTCTTATGGAGGATTCTTCACAGGTGTCCTTAAGAATGACATGTAGGTAATTCTCAGTAAGACCTCTATAAATCCCCTGATTGCTTGCTCTTTGCTGACTTTCTCACTGCCAGTAATTATCGTGGTTTGCCCATCTCCCAGCAGAACCTTTCTCGCTTTCCTAATTAAAATTCCTTTGTGGGCATCATCTAAGAACTCGTAATCCAAAAAAACTCAAGCCATTGCACAAACCAGCTCCAACTCATACCTAATGCAAGCCCATTGCAACGGAGTCAACAGCTACGCCCAAAACCAAAGAAGCAAAGCCTGAGAAGAGCTCTGGGCTCCTCCAGCCTGCCTTTCTCCCACTGGGATTGCTCCTTCCCCAACCCTCCTGAGACTTAGAGCAATGGAGGTTTCAAGGAATTAACCTGGGCTTTAAAGATCTTGTTTTAAGGGCACATCCTGATGTTTCATCTGTATTTTCCTTCTCCTCAACCTTAACTGCCACCCCACACAATGCCCTAATGAATGGTGGCAAACCCAAGGCTGAGTCCCACAGGAATCACGAGCCATCACCACCTCAAGCACCTCTTGACTAAGCTTGCCATATTTTGCTGGTTTAACCTTTATTCTCCAACACCCCAAATACTTCTGCTCTTCTCACAAGCCTTAATTAGCCAAGGAAAAGCTCCAAACCCCAATGATGCCCAAACCTGAGCACAGCCACTGAGGAGGAATAAGTAACATCATGTGGTAGTGGGTAATACCATGAAAATGCCCATTTGTCTGGATAACTGAGATTCTTTCCAAAATCATGCCTAACATGGAAACGGCCACCCCACCCCACTGCCAATTATTGCCTTCAAAGGCAGCAGCACAGACAAACGCCGAACATCCCCATATTAAAGCAAACACAAATGATTTAATTTCATTGCAGATTCCCCTGGAAAATTCTGGCTCTCCCATTCCTTGTGCCAGTCCCCCTGTGCCATGGGAATGGCATCAGCTGGGTTCACCCATCCTTGTGCCATCCCATTTTTGCTAACCTGAGTTGGTGGCACCATGCCTTGGCCAACAGTCACAACCATCTCTGCAACACCTTCTAAAAGCAATTCCTGGCTTTATTAAGGTGAAAATGAGGCTTTTTGGGAAAAAGTTAATCATAACCTTAGATAGTAAAAAGCCCCAAATCAGTCTCTCACCCAAGCTACAACGAGGTTCTCATCTGATTTTGAATTAATAAAATGAGCATCAAAGGTGTTTGAAGTGACTTGGGCTGTGCAGTAAAGCTGCAAGGTATCTTCTGGTTCAATCCATTTTTAACAAGGCATTTTATTTTCCAGTTTTAGGAGCGTTTCAGTGGCTCTCAGAGTTTTAACTAGCTTGTTTCATGGAATAACAAGTTGCAACATATGCTGGTTGCCTGGTGGATGACAGGCAGTCTGTACTGAGTAATCCATGTGGGTCCTGGTGGAGAAACCACTCGGGTCAGTGGGAATTGTCCAAGCTGAAACCAGCTGTTTGTGCAAGCTTTGCTATGGGCCTGGCTCCTGTCAAGATTTGACTCGCATTTGCTCTGCCTACTGTCAGAAAATCCAGCCTTCTCAGCCACTTGTGTTTCTGGATCTTTCTGTTCTGGGAACAAAACATCCAGGGAACCTCTCCCAGCCCTGCTCTGGCCAGTGCCCCATGGTGAGCTACACAGAACAATGAGGGACCATGCTGGAGTTCTACAGCACAGGGATTGGGTGGAAATGTGCAGTTAAAAGAGAATATCTGCATGATGCATCTTTACCTTTCATTGCCAAGAATAAATTCCAGGAATGTTTTTAGGTGCCTTTTCCAAGGTTTCTGGCTTGAGTTCTTTACAAAGGAACCGAGTGTCTTTCAACACAATCTTGTGTGTCTGGTTTCATTCATTAAAGAGTTTGTTTCCTCATTTGATAAAACCAAATCTGGCAGCTGAGATATCTGTGCAGAGCAAGAGCAGTGCCAAGCCCTTGTCAAGGCTACTGCAGTTTGAAGCTGCATCTAGACCTCCCAAACACCCCACAAGCTTTTCTCTTCTTTGTCAGCTCCGAGCTGATTGCAGCAGCCACAGCAGTGCCTCCACTACCCAAAATCTGAGCAGAAAGTGCAAATTCATGTGCCCCTCCAGCAGGATGCAGGCAGAGGGGCAGTAACTCCATAAACTCATGCATCAGCTATTCAGCTCCTCCATGCCAAAACCCTGGGTGTGAGAAACCCTCATGCCATGGGCATGAAAACAGTGCAAAGCTATAAAAACAGTACAAGGATATATACAAAGTGCTGCAAAACCATGGAGTTGTGTTTGTATTCCCTATAGATTTCTGTAGGATGGAATGAGCCTCATTCATGCAATGGTTATAGCACCAGCAACTCCAATCTTTGTAGCTGTTTGAAATTCTACAATTCCCTCCAATCCTTGGATGCCAAAGAGACTCTCAGGGGTTTGCAATGTATTTTTGGAGTGGCTGAAGTCTCTGGATACTTCTCTTCCCATGATATAAGTCTTTGGCTATAGGGGCTCACTTGGAGTGAAACTCACCATCCGACAGTCAACACAAGGGCTGCATTTCATTTACATGCCCTTTAAACCATGAAAAGAAAAGGGTGTTTTTGTGACTTTGGCAAAACAGCAAATTTCACTCTGACAGAAGGAAACCCAGCAGCCAAGGAATGTACAACAGCCCAGCTAGACTAGCCATAGAATAACTGGGAATTGGTGTTTCCATCACTAGCCTGATACCTTGCCATCAGTTTCACAGCCATTGGCATTGGTTTCATCCAAATATTTTGGTTAGAGGTTTTAGAGGACCCTCAAGCAATTACTCAGCCTTATCCCTTGGACTCATACTAGCAGGGATGTCTAAGGGGAGTGTTTCCATTATGGGAAGCTCACTCCATTAAGATCCCATAAAATTCCAAGTCTAATGTATAAAGCCTCACTGGGAAAAGTCACCAAGACAGCAGATTGGAATCCCATACTTCAGGAGAAGAGCAAAATGCACATTTTGCAGCTCATCAAGTTGAGCTTTATACCAGCCACTGAAACCTAGAAATACCTGCTCCTAAAGAGTCAGCAGAAGCACATTGTGCAACATCCATCCAGTGGGAAACAAATGGATTTACAGTCCAGAGATACCCATAAACTGCTCAGGAATAAATCATTCACAGAATTGATTTAGGGACAGCATGGAATAAGAAACACTCTACAAATAAGTGTTAGGACCCAAGTTAGGCTCCTGCCTGTGCCTCCTAGAGATGCAGAGGAGAGCACGTCATGGATCTGCCAGCCAGGGCAGCATCTCCTGGCCTTGGTACCACACCACAGGGCATCCTGGCCCACGTGCTGGACCACACAGGGCTGTGGCACAGCCCCCTCCTTCCTTGGAGCAAGAACAGCCAGAGGAGGCAGCTGCCCACTTGCAGGCAGGCTGAGGTGCCAGCACAGACATGCCCAGGTGCTGATCCTGGCAGGGGCTGCTGCCCACCACACAGCCCACTGCCCTTCCTCCCTCCTCTGCTTTTGAATCTCCCAGTCAGTTGCTGGGAAGTCTTTAAAATAGATCAAGTCCGTGCAGATTATTTTTTAACAAACATTTGGCAAAGAGCTGGACTGCAGCTCAGTTGATGGGCCAGGATTTGGCCAGTCTGGAAACCTCTCTCCAAGTGTTGGGAGACAACACAGTTTTGTTGGGTTTCTTTTTTCTAAAATCATAGAACAGTTTGGTTTGGAAGAGACCTTTAAAGGTTTAATTAGTCCAGCCCCTCTGCCATAGGCAGGGATATCTTGCAGGTTGCTCCAACTTTGTCCAACCTGACTTTGGACACTTCCATGGATGGGGCAGCCACAGCTTCTCTGGAAAACCTGTGCCAGGACCTCTCCACCCTCACAGGAAAGAATTCCTTCCCAATATCCCACCTAATCCTGCCCTCTGGCAGTGGGAAGCCATTCCCTCTTATCCTGTCCCTCCATCCCTTGTCCAAAGTCCCTCTTCCAGCTCTCCTGGAGCCCCTTTAGGCCCTGCAAGGGGCTCTCAGGTCTCCCTGGAGCCTTCCCTTCTCCAGGTGAACCCCCCCAGCTCTCCCAGCCAGAGCAGAGGGGCTCCAACCCTGGAGCATCTCCAGGGTCTCCTCTGGACTCTCCACCAGCTCCACATCCTTGTGCTGTTGTTCCCCAGGGCTGGACCCAGCTTTGCAGGGGGGTCTCACCAGAGCAGAGGAGAGGGGCAGAATCACCTTCCTCAACCTGCTGGCCCAAGTTTCGATGTAGCCCAGGATACTATTGACCTTCTGGGCTGCAAAGGCACATTTCCAGGTCACATCCAGCCTTTCATCCACCAAAATACGACAAGAAAAAAAGCTTTTGACTGATTTCCCTCCGTTTTTGTGTATTTGGACATGAATGGGCAGAATGGATTGCAGTTTTCCACCTTAGGGGGGGTTTTTGGTCGTTTTTTCTCAGTCCTGACTGATCCCCAGAGCACCACTACACACAACTGCTCTACATGATCCAAACCCAAAAGTCCTATTTCTGCCAGTCCCAGGAAGCAGCCCCTTACACCTCCCAGCTGAAAGCGTGTCGTGGCAAAACACCTCTCAACACATCTTCTGACAGAAAGGTTTGTTACATGAACTCCAAAGCCCATGAAAATGTTCTGCCTCCACAGATCTCAGCAGGAGCTGCCTTATTTTTGTTTTCACATCGTAAAATTCTGCCAGTTATTTTTCAACAGAAAATGAGCCCCATTAGGAGGATGAGAAGGGAGGAACCCAAGGACTGACACATGGGAGTTTGACCCACGCTGTCAGGACTTGCATGGGTCGTTGAGGTCCATTACCCATCAGTGCAAGTCCTGACCGAGCCCTTCGTGCCCCAGCTCTCCAGGAGATGTGCCCTGGCCCTGTGGTAAGAAGATCTCAACTGAAACCAAGCCAAAGCCCCAGACTTCCTTTCACAAAACATACAAAAACAGATTCTGCAGAACACCTGTGTACAATGTTATACCCTCCTCCACTTTGATTCTCTCACGGGGCACAAAGGCAAGAATTAAGTCTTTGTTTCTTTATATATGAATTCAAAGCACAGCAGTGGGAAGAACCACCTCCTCAGAACCAAGTGTCAGAGTAGGTGTCCAATTCCTCTTTTGGACAGTCAGCAGAAGGACTAAGTGGCTTTTTCCCAGTGCACCAGACAAGGTTCCTTCCCCTGGGTGTAAAGGGTGGCTGCCCAGAGACATCAAAGCCCCACACATTATACAGAGACATTAGCAGAAGGTTTACCATACCTGTCATAAGATGCAAAACCAAGTTCCTGTGGGCAGTGGAGACCTCATGACCTCTCACAAGAGTTGACCACAGCATCCTGGTCAAATACCAATAAGTGAATTACATTTTGGCTTTAAGCATCCCCTGCTGTGTGATCCAAGGAAGGGAACCTCTCCTGCCGGGTGCAGAGAGCCCCACCAACCCTCACTGCGCTTGGCTTTCAGTGAGGAACAGTGTAAAAGGATTGGAATTTAGCTGATTAGCAGCTAGTTAGCTATTTAAGGCAACCTGAAGGTAGGTTTGGACCTTACAGGAACAAAGGTGCAATGGAAGATGGACATTCCTCGATTGCTCCTTGAGCACAAGTTCCCCTTCCACACCATGATACCCTGTAGATAAACTGACCTCCTTTGCCTGCTTTTTAATCACTGGGCTCACCAAATATTTTGATTGGCAATACCCCAGAGGCAGGTTTCCTGAATGCAGTCACTTTTTTTTTTTAAACTGTGTCAATAAAGGGAAAACGAATGGGGAGTTCTTCCTTTGTGAATAAATATGAACGTGCTATCAGTGCTGTTAAGAAGCACATTCCTCCCAAATACCACTCAATGTAATAAAAAAGGCCATTTGCAGGGTCCCCTCCCCAGAGGGATGCACAGCACCTTTCCCAGGGGAGGACAGGAGAGCCAAGAGCTCCACCAGTGACTTCCAGCAGGTTGTGGTTCCACCTGACACCCTACAGAGCCTCAGCATTAACAGCACAGTAGAAAATTAGCTGACACCAAAACTCTTCCTGTGTTTGCACACTTCCCACTCTGGCTGGAGAGAAATTCATGCATGTTCTGGGAAGAAGAACTGCCATTTAGGGGTTTGGGCCATTCCTAAGACAACCTTGCAGCAGCTTATCCAACCCTGGCCCCAGGGAGACACCACTAACACCAGGAAAGGTCTTCATAGAATCATTCACCTTCCTCACTGAATTGTATTAATTTCTTTCCTTCCCATCCCATTAAAAACATGTTTATTCTAGAAATGCATTGTTATTCCATAGAGAGATGTGTGCTACTATATTCATGTTTAATAAAAAGTTAAATAAATCACAGGTTCCAGCCCCTCACCCTATAAATCATATCTACAATATAGCATCAAATTCATAATAGTTCAGCTCTTATAACTTCATTCAAATTTTGACCAGAACTCACACAATTTTTACAGCAGTTTCTATCAAGTGCTCATAGAAGGAGCTAGTCAGTATCTCCAAGGAAAGTATCTGCTGCTTCACTGTGCTTCATTAGCTCCAGTCAGGAGTAATAATAAATATTTTTAAAAAAAAACTGAAGAAAAAAGTACAAAAAAACCCCAACAATCAGCTTAATTGGTTTAAAAGCAGTCATTTTCAGTTCTTTGTGAGGGTTATGCTCCCGTGTTTTCAGATGTGGTTACCTTCCTTCTCCCTAGCCCAGCTCTCCCCTGCTCACAGGGCTGAACTGGAGAGGAGGAGGGATGGGGAAAGGCATCTTTGAAATTTAAAAATGAGAAACTGGAAAACCACATGGAGCTTTGTAGATGAGACTGGAGCAGTGGCAGTGCCTGATGCACACGCTGTGGGGTCATTGCAGCAGAGGAAAACTCAAAGCAAAGCTGCACAAGGGGAAGAAATGGAAGAAATGCCCCAAAGTTGCATTATGTAAAGCGAGTGGGTTTAGAGTGCTGAGAATCATTTCTGAGAAAGCCACAGCGCCAGGCAGAGCACCACAACCCTCAGCCTGCCTGCTGTCCCTTCTCAGCCTCAGCAAGGGGAAATTTCTGCCTTGGTCAATGGGTCCATGGCTCGCTTTTCTGCATAGAAACACATCCTGCAAAATCAAGGCACCATCACACATCAAACCTCCAGCTCCTGCAGGGGAGCAGCTGTGAACACATCACCCACCCATGGGACACCACAGGAACCCACTGAGGTCCTCAAGGATACACCAAGGGGGAGGGAATCCAGGACAAACACACAGTATTGCTCATCTCAAATCTTTTAGCACCAGACAGAAAAGCAAGAGCTGAGCTTTGATCCTGACAAGTGAATGTTTCACACCGGAGGGGACGGCACAGCCCTGAGCGCTGAGTGGGGGTGTCTTCACTCTCCATTTCATTTATAAACTGAATCAAAACACTAAATAACATAATCACAGCTCTGTGATTCATGTACACACACCCACCCCTGCTGTGTTATTGCCAGTGATTGTTTCATCCAGTCACAACTCACAACATTTGCACTTTGCAATAGCCCGAGTGTTCAAGAGCACAAAACTCTCCCACGAGCTCTTCCTCCTCCAAACACCTTGAAACCCAACCCTCGAGTCTTCCAGAGCCACCTTACCATGGAAATCCTCCGGGTCCGACCAGGCTGAGCAGCTCCTGAGCAGGGACAGAAGGGAAAACCTGCCAGATAAAGCTGCCACCCCACCTGAAGGCTTTTTAATTTAAAACTTGGTTAAGCCATAATGGCAAAGGGGAGAAAGGAGTGCCCAGAGGGCAAACCCCATGGCAGGATGAGGCAGCAGCCACCCCTGTAAAACAAGAGCGAGTGCCACTAGATGGTGACAGTGCTCGCAGAAATTAAAGCAGCCAGGAGAGAACGCCACCTCCAGCTCCCACCCGGGCACGGTTAGTGCTTCTGGTTTGACAGGAATGATAATTCATGTCACTGGGATCATGGGCAAGTGACCACTCTTGAGGGAGTTGTGCAGAGCAAGAAGGTCCCCCCTGAGCCTTTTTCTTCAGGCTGAGCCCCCCCAGCTTCTTCTCATCAGACTTGTCCCCCAGACCCTTCCCAAACTGTTGTCCTTCACTGCACAACCCCAATGTTGAACTTGACCATCTGAAAGGTCTTTTCCAACCTCAGCAACTCTCTGATTCTTTGAATGTTTTTCTCATTGGCCCTCCCCCAAGAAAAAACAACATTTACAAGACTGCAATTTAAATGTGTATAAAAGGAAAATATATCTTCTGTAGCTTGGCAAACAGCTGGCAAGTGTGTCTGCAGAGATCTGCACCATCCCTTCATGAGGGATGCTCAAAGACCCAGCTGTATGTTTTGTCAAGCCAGGTTCCCACATGGGAACACACACATGAATGTCACAGCACAAACTGAGATATTCCCATTGCAAATCCCCTTTGCTTAATGACAGGACCAGTTTTACTCATTTATAAACAAAGCCTCCTCCCTTTATTCAAAAATCACTCATTTCTAAATGGAAAAAGAAAAAAAAAAGCTAGTGAATTTTTAAAATCAGGTTTCAATTTTACAGTGAATGTGAAATACCCAGTTCTGACAGTTTTCACTTTTATTAGACCCTGCATTTATTTGCACAGCTCTTCTCTTAACTCGGGCCAGTCACTGACTGGAAAATCAAGGTTTCAGCTCTTCCAAGGCCAAATAACCCCTGAGAGAAGACACAGCCAATGCCCCAGTTTAGCACTGGGTTCCCTCCCTGGAGTGAAGTGGGATGCCCTGAGCTCTCCCAAGGGGACACCTGACACGGGTGGATCCCTGTGCAGGGACAGAGGGTGCTCCAGGGGAGTCCCTGAGGATGGAGGGTGCCCTCCTGAGCTGCCAACAGTTCCTCTGGTGGAACCACAGACAGGGCTGTGGCAGAATGGCTACAGAAAAAACACTGTGCTGGAAGGTGCAAATGAAAAGTATTCCTCCTCAAAGCAATGCTCTGGATTTTTCCCAGCTGTTACAGGCATTTTTGTGAAAACCAGAGACCAAAAGTCCACTCATGCCTGGAGTCACCTTGGAAAAAAAGGCAGCAAAGACATTGAGACAGAAAGAGGAATTGCTTTCTGTTCTCATCACGGGACCTTGGCCATGGATTCCCTGCTCTGATACCTCTTTTGTGTTCCCTGTTGGTGCCACAGGCTGGGAGCTGAGAGCCAACATGATCCCAGACCAGGGGAGTCTCCACATCACCCCTGATCCCTGCTGTGCTTCTGCAGCTCACAAACCTCAACAAATCTCCTGATTGCTGGGGATGACACCCAAGCTTGTCCCCTGGCACAGCAAACACTGCAGTGGCTTTAAAATCCCATGGGAAAATATCATTAGTACTAATTTATAGGTGGGTATTCAGTGTGGGGGGGGGTCAAGGCTGCACCTCCTTCCCTGGGGTGGGAAGGAGCTGGTGACCCCAGGGGTGACAGCCACACTTGGGGCCGAACAAACACCTCATGGAGGCAACCAGACATTTGGGGAAAACACCTTCGGTCTGTCAAGATTGAAGACAGGGTGGCAGCAGGAGCAAGGAGGTGCTCTCAGCATCTGCAGCCCCTGGCCTGGTTCCTGGAGCTCCCAGAGCCCCCTGTCAGGTGGGGAGGGGACAGGGTGACACAGCCCATTCCTGCCACAGCACAGCAGCCCCAGAGCTTGAACACAAACTGCCTGTGGTTAGTTCAGTGGCAAATACACAAGAGCTTTCCATTCCCTGGTGCACACTCCCCCTGAGCCCTCTCCCCAGCCAGGCTGGGCTGCTCCCAGTCACTGTCCCTGTGCTCCTCATAGGGACATGCATGAACAAAGAGACTTTGTGGCTATTATTCCAATTCATCATCCACATTGCCTACATCGTGGGATGCTACAAAGTTTGCTCCAGGACCACCTTGGTGCTGAGCAGCTGGAGGAGAAGCCTTGTCCCCACATCAGCGAGCACAGACACATCTCTGTTTTGGAGAAAACTGCTTTCCAGAGTGGCCCAAGCTCACCCATGACAACGAGAGGGCTTCAATACCAAAACCAGCACCACCAAGATGACAAGACTTTTCCAGACTTAAGAAAACCAAAAATCATTTAAATGTTGCATCATACAAACAACCTGATTCTAGAGCATGGGCTCATTTATTCCATCCCAAACCAGATGTGTGGTGGAAGATGACAAAGCAAAGAGCCCACCAAACAAATGTTTTCTGCAGGCAGGGTTTATCCAGCCTTCTCTGAAATCATCTGCTGCATCCCAGCAGAGAATGCTGCAAACTCTCAATGATTTCCATGTTTCCCCGACTTTCTGGCATGCATATGGAAGTATAAAATATAATCAAGAATTTCAGACTAATTAAAGGGATTTTATCTGGTTAAAATCATATCTTTTTTCCCCCCCTTTCCTGCGTGTTCTAAATAGCATCTTAGATTATTAAGGTTTTGCAAAGCTAATTTACATCACACTGCTCCTTGTCTTCTGCTTATTTTTGCATGTCTCCCTGCACAGTCTAGTCAGCCCGACCTTTCTTCCCCAGCACCAGAAAGTGCAAATCAATGGCATTTTCAGCCTCTCTCGCCCAAAGCAGGAGACAGGCTGGATCAGTGGTTAGGGCACTAGACAGAAACACGACTCCCTGCTGCCAGCATCCCATGGGATCCCAGGCACGGCTCTCACCCACTCTTTGTGTCTCTTCCCCACCTGTAAAACACCATTTTCCTCACTCACAGGGCTGGCCCAAAGCACACAGCGTTTCATTTGAGGTGCAGACATAGCTCGTGGCCACCTCTGTGCCTGCCACCGGTGTTTATCAAGAAAGAAAAAAGCTACAAAAGGACTGATGGGAGCTGCCTACTGTAATTGTAGGCAGGAATGAAGCTGTAGGTGAAACATCTGACTTTGAAGAAAGGAGATACATGAAAGCGTGTAGGGCACTTCAGTCCCTGGGGTGGAATGTAAATGCAGCTTTCCCGGCAAACACCCTGCTCCAAAATTGGAGTAACTTGATTCAGGCATAAATACTGTGCTTTAAATAGCACAGCAGTGCCTTATCTGCCTATCTCAATTATTAAGGAGCCCTTTGTTTCCCAGCAGACTGGCCTGAGTGATGAGCCTGTGACTGCTGTGGTGGATATTGGGCCAGGGATGCTCATTTGGCCCTGGAGAAATCCCCACACGTTTTAGGCAGCCCATGCTCATCTCCAGTGGGTGAACCACTGGTTTCCTAAATGTTATGGAGTTATCAGATCTCCTGTGTGTAACAGAACCCTTAACAAAGCAGCCAAATTATCACTTTTCTCCTAGTAGCAATGATCCATCACTGAATCACCAGTGAGCTTTCATGACCATAGAAATACACACTGCTAACAGTAATGCCTACAATTACTGCCCTAAACCAGTAGCTGACTGTAATTACTCCTATTTATCTAATTGCAACTCCTCACAGCCCTGACTAAGCAGGGACCAGCAGCACTTCCACGAGGATCCCTCTGAACACAGTGGTGCACAAGGAGCCTTTGGGCAATGGGAGCCCTGAGAAATAACCACACAGGAACTGGGAGGACACCAGTAGGCTCACTGGGAAGCCCAGCCAGCCCTGTCTGCAGAGCCACATCCATGTGCTCAGCCCTGGGAATCACAGGCAGGAGGTGCAGATCCCATGGGTAACATGGGGCATCAACCAAGGGGAAACATACAGATAGTTTGTAAAGCAGAAGGAAAATAATTAAAATGCTTGGAAATGCTCTAAAACTCGTTTGTGATAGAAGGTGCTGATTCGAACCCCGGGTGCTGCTTTATTCAGCAGGATGTTTGTTACAACATGAACTTGACCTTAGCCATGTGCCCTTCTCTGAATCAGGTTTCTGAGTAGTCAATACCTGGAATATACTTTTTTTCACTGAAGTTTCATGAAATATTAAGAACATTAGGAAGCAAATATTTCCTGTACCAAGGACAAATTATTCCTTTCTTCTCACCACTGGTCTACAAGCATTTAAGGCAGAGGTGGGTTGAGGGAGCAAGAGGTGAAGGTCTTCCCAGGCCTGCTCAATGGGAGCACACACAACACCAAAGTTGTACAAACAGCATGGCAGTGCCATTTTTATAGCAGATTTTATATCAAGTGCTTCAGCTCCCATAATAGCTACTGGAAAAAACCCACATGGAATCAAACTAACTCAGTGGTTTGGGCAGAAATCCTGCTGGAAATGTAGAAATAAAGAGCAAACAGAACAAATTACTGGGATGCTCTGTGTGATTTCAAGGGTGGCTGGTGGTTCCCAAAAGGTATTTATTTTACCTGCTGCTCTGTAGGGCAGCTCAGAGGTTCCCTCTGTCACACACTCACTGCCCCAGCTCAACAAATCCCATTCCACCTCTCTGCCTCTTCATCTTGTGAGCCTGTAACCAGCAATTCAGCTTGTGTCACTCACAGTGACTATTATTACTAGTCATACTATTGTCCAGCTGTTTGTTTTGAGAGTTCTTTTAAAAGAAAGAAAATAAGAGAACTATCATATTTAGCTTCATGGACACTTCGCTGTAACAGGACTTTTCCAGATGTTCTGCCCCTTGATGATGCAAGCCACAAAAGCCTGTTTTATCATGACAAACACAAAGCAAGATGAAAGTCATGGAAATGCCTGTGTGTTATTTGAGATGGTTTTTTTGCATCTGTCAGGCACAAATCAAACAGGGGAAGACAATCCTCAGAAGTCTCCTGCTCCTTGACAGAGTCAGTGTTTTCTGTCACAAACATTGGCCTGTGTCAACAATTATTCTCCATTATAAACTTCCACTTCCCACATTCACAGGGAGAAATAAGTGAAATGAAGTGAAAGCAGAGAAGTGAAGTGAAATGGTATTAAAGCATTTCCAACCCTAGACTGGAAGAGTCTGAAAGTTGCTATATTTACTGGCCAGCATTATAAAAGATAAGTTATGAGGAGGATGTAAGTCAGCTATAATTCCTACTCTCAGCAGTGCCAAAACATCCATGAGGGGCGACATCCACATCTCTGACCTGAGCATGAGGCTTTTGTCATGCTTTTTGGGGACATGATAATTAACTAATAGCTGAGATGTTCAAATGACAATTCCTTCTCAGTACATACGAATACATCTTTGGTTCAAACTTTCCACATGACATCACCGGGTGCTGGCAAGCAGGATATCATAGACATGACAAACAGGCTGAAGTGACAAAAAGTGTTACTGTGTAAGCACAAAATCGAGAGGCACCAGGAGAAAGAGCAGCCAGTTTTTGGTGCCGTTTCCCAAGCAGAGCACCACTTGTGGCGAGCCCTGGGCTGCACATCACCGATATCCTGTATGAATGAATCCCTCGGTCGCGGGGTTGTTCAAAGCCAATGTGCCTGTTTCTACAGAAGCACCCACAGGATCACCGAAAACCACACACTCAGTTCTGGTGAATGTCAGCAATGACGTACCAGAGCAAGCTCTTGTTTGTCCTGTAGAAATACAGGACTTCCACCACCCCAGCACCGACCTGCAGCCCAGAGAGACGCAGAGACAAGAAGAAAAGTTGTTGACATGAGAGGAAAAACCAGGTTTCCTGTTTGAACTCTGACAGGTACTGGAAGATATGAGTAACATCAAATCTTGGTCTGCTCTAAAGGCAGTCTGTGGTCAGGGGGTTCTCACATTTGTTTGTGTGGAACAGCTTTGAATTGTTTGCAGATACCGCGCACGAGAAGCTCAGAGATCCTTATCGGGGCACAGGGCCTGTTATGAAATGTGTGCGTTGTGAGCAGGTTACAGGAGATCAAAACGGCTCCAGATGAGATGCCTCACATGCTGTAAATGTGGTAGATGCTCCCAAGATACCTCCGAAAATGTCACATGGCCCAGTGTTGTCGAGTACAGGCAGTGGCCACCCTTATTTCCATTTCTCACCGCGTGGCAGGTGAAAGGAGTTTGGGGGATTTTTTTTTCCTCTCCAGATCATTCTTAGTTTTTTGCATGTGTGTGTGTTTGAGGGTTGAAATTCAGAGCTCTCCTCAGTTGTGATTTTCACTAACAGGAATACACAGTGATTTCTGAAGGGGAACCCTCAGTGAGGAAAGGCAGGAGGGATCCTGTGTGAGATGCACAGACTGTTCTGCAGGAGAAAGGGCATGGAATAGACTTGGATGGGGATAGGACTGCACTCTGGCACCCAACCCAGCTCTCAGAGAGCTGGGGGAATTGCAGACAATTATTAAGAGACTCCCCAAAGTGCCCTGCCAACGAGATCAATCCAAATTGCAGCCAAACCCCGAGTCCTTCCAAGCACAGCCGAGGGCACGGAGCTTCCTCCCATCTCAAAGACGAACCCCTACAAATCCCTCTCTCTTCACACCTTTGGACAGAGCCCAACCAGTTCAACCAAGCACTTTGGCAGGAGCTCAGCCACCCCTGGACCAGCCCAGGGCTCCAGGTGGGAAGAGCTCAAAGGGTTCTGATGGAAACAAACAGCTCTCCAAGTCCAGCACCCACCTCTGCTCTCACACACTTTCACTGCCTTCTCTTTTTGCCCACCCTTAATGCCACAGCAGTGCCTTTGGACACAGCAAACTAAGCCTTGATTTCCCTACTTTTTCATGCAAAACATCCCCTTCCAAAGCCCAGGTCATAGCAGGGCATACACCTCGTCCACAGCTCTATGCCACAATTTAATAATCGAGTAACTTGGAGGGGCTTCAGCTCATGAATGGAGGCAAAACTCTCCTCAAAACTGTGGATCACAAATTCAGGGCATCACAGCTGAGTCCACACAAGGAGCTCCCACCATCAGCAACTCAAATTATCCCCTTAGAACACTGAGAAGTGTGTTTGCCTTCATTTCCAAGCTAGAACCCTTGCAGATAAATTCAGGATTTTCAATATTAATCTTTCTAAACTTACTGAGGCAGGTTTTTCCTCCACGAGCCTGGGTGGATTTTGCTAGCTGGGTTTTAAATTTCTCATTCTGGTGCAGTAGCCACGGGTATAATATTAACAATATGTTAATTAACAATATGTTCCCAGTGGTTTGATACCAAAATCCCCCTGGAATCACTGGAAACCAAGTTTTCATGAATCACAATTATAAATCCTCCTGGTACCAAGATCATTGCTCATTCACTATTTGAGGGTATCAGGATTAAGCCATGATTTTTTTGGTAGTGATTTGTACCAATGTCATTCCAAACAGACCTATAAAATTAAGAAGTGCATGAGATAAAACCTAAAAGTATCAAGAATAAGAAAACCCAGTGGAATCATAAGAAGGAATAATATTGAATTAATCAGTATTACATGACAACGAAAAATATTAAAAAATGGGAACCCTGGTTGTACGACTACAGCATTTCAGTATTGTATATTTGGCAGAGTGAAGAGCTTGCTTTAAATGAATGCTAATTTATGGCAATTCTTTTAAATCACTTTCGAAGTGGGAATGTTTAAAATAACACAGCACAGACCGGAGTTCCTTTGAGTCTCCAAGGAGTGATGTGAATTACGACATTCAGGGTGCTGTTCCCATCCACTCAGCCTTGGTTTAGCAAATTAGAAGGCCAGGTGTGCTCATAATCTCTGTATATTTTGAATATTACTGGGCAATCAGGAAGATAATCACATTTACCCAAGAGATAAGATTAATTCAATTGTTAAATATTATTTCTGTTCATGATGTTCAGTCTCAACCAGGAATTTTCCCTTTTTATTTAACTCTTGATGCTTAAGTGCTGCTACCAAATAATTTCTTATTTGAATAAAATAATTACAGGGGTCCTCTTAATCTGATTTAAATTTCTTCTTTTCAGCTTTTCATTTTAATTTGGATTTTGAGACAGGGGATGAGATGCAAGAGGACTCTGAGTTATTTCTTACATCCAGACTTTCCTGGCAACAAACACACGATCCAGCCCTGCCCTGAAAATCCCATCACATCCCTCCAATTCCAGCCATCAGGTGCCACACACTGCTCATTTTTGCAGCTCTGAATTAACAATTAGCAGTAATTATTATAAAATATTACAAAATACAGCAAGCTGAGGGACTAAATAGTTTGTTGGCTTCTTAAAAATTGAAAAAACTAACCCCAAAAAGCGTATCTTTAACAAAGCAGCCCTTTCAAAGCATCAAACCCTTTTTTGCCTTTTTCTCTCCTTTTTTTTTAAATTCTACACTTTCAGCCTGTGTAACCACAAGCATTTGAGCAAACTAGAGAAAAGAAACTGTTGGCAATGCTCAGTACGTTTCAAAAGGCAGCAGGATATACCCACAGTTGGTGTTTCTATCTATAGAGAGCTGCAGGCACACGTACAGTGGAACAAGATAGGCAGCGAGATAGATTTGTACCTGCCTGCATGGAGAGAGATCCTTCATGAGATAAGCAAACAATGGAAACTTTTCAAATTCAGCCTCTGAGTGTGCTCCCCTCTGTGTTTCTCTCTTATCTCCTCAATAAGAGAGTTTGGGGCACTTTCTGTGAGTTCCAGCTGACCCAAACACTGCTGGGACTGCACCAAAGCACAGCACAGCATATACAAGTGATGGAGTTATCTTTCATTCCAACATTTTAGCAGAAAATTAATTTCTGAACAATTGAAATGTGAAAGGGCACAAACAGAACTCAGTCAGAGCCCTCCCATTGCCCTGCTTGTCCCCCAGGGCTTTGGGATCGTGTCCCCTCTGCCCAGGGGACCTGAAGGGGAGCTGCTCCTCTGACAGCCCTGAGGCCTCAGTTTATACAAAACTGGGCACATATTTGGGGGCAAAGAGACTCTGCCATGGGGCAGTGGGAACCAGTAAAGCCCTGGGGACAGCAGGACTGGGACAGCTCCCACCAGATCTAGTCCAGAACCCAGTGAGATCCACCTGCTGGTTCCCAGCACAAATCAATCTGATTTCTGCAGGAATCAATCACTTCCAGCAAACTAAAAGCCATTTGCTCACTTATTTTATCAAGTTTTTCTCTCTCCTTTACTGGCAAGGCTTTAAGGAAGACAAGATATAGGTAAAAAAAGAAATATTTAAGACAACACACATTAATTTGTAATGGCTACGACATTGTGTGTTTCAAACCCTCATCTCTCTGGGAATGCTTTGTTAAATATTCATCCCAATATTTCAGCAACTCCAAAGATGCACATTTCTTTGCAAACAAACTTTAAAATTTAATGGGGTGAAATAAATAAATCCAATAAAATCCAGATGATTACTCTGAGTTTGCTTTTAAAGAAAGAAATCCAACAGCTTCAAGAGCCTCCTGCTTTCCTCACGGCTAACAGAGTTCAGTTGGAAGCTGATGGTTTCTTGGGCTTTGTAACAAAGGATATAAAAGCACAACTTTGATAGTCAAACTTGTCTGTAAAACCAGAATGTGACCCAGACATCGAGTAACAGGCTGAAGGTTTTCCCAAATTTCTCTCTCCATTCTCCCTGAACATCCCTGAGTGCCCAGGAACAGGTGTGTAAGTTTGGGAAGATGAAGATATTCCTGGAGAACACAGGATTAAAAAAAAATAGCCTCTGAATTCAGGACAAAATCTAACACAAGTGAAAATATCAGATTTTTTACAGTAACACAGAGTTGTGTTTAATTTTATGCAAAATCCAAATGTTGAGTGTTCACTAGAAGTGAAAGGGGGCAGTTGGATGAGCCAGCTCAGTATCCCCCCTTTAATGCCTTGACTGAAACTTCACAGGAGCCACAAAAGCTCAGAGATATTGTGAAAATCCCTCACTTTATTTTTTTCCAAGACAGATGGACAATATAAAGCGAGAAGAAGAAAAATAAAGCAATGATTAATTAAAACCCCTGCTCTTGAAAGCAACAGGTTACTCTCAGGTTGCCAACGTCATTTTTCTGTTGATGAATTTCTCATTCCAACTAAATGTTTGTGATTGTCTTTCACTTAAATATTTTATTTTTGGCCACAACAGAGGCTGCTCATAACCCTTTGGTGTGTTCCTGGGGCTCCTTTTGATGCCAGTTCAGGATGCTCTGGAGTAACACATTTCTTGCTAATTTTACCAGTCTCAGTTCTCTCCAGATTTAAATGGAATCTTTAAAGCACTGGAATGTAACCATGGGATTTACTCCCAGATTTCCACACCAACTCTTCAGTAGCTCTGGAAACCCAGGCCAAGAGCAGGAATTCCATCCCTGCAATACAATATAAACCTGTAAGTGGTTGTAAGTACCACTGGTTTTAGCCAGGACCAAGATTCTCTTCCCCCAAACCAAAAATAAAAGGCATAAACTAACAAGAATCATTTGCAAAGTGGGCAACTACAATCCCCCAATGATGGATAAACTCCACTTCATGCTCCAGGGTGGTACAGCCTCACTTTTTTAGCTTTCTAGTCCCAATCCAGCTCCTTCCTGGGACAGATATATTGAATTTCTGCTTTCAATCCCAGCCCTCACCCACTGAGCCCAGTGCCCAAACCAAGCCATAAGTTGCTCTATACAGAACATTTCCCAGACAGCAACGTGCACATGTGTATGTGCATTAGTAAAATAAAATAAAAACCCCAAATGCAAACTTTCCTGACCCCTTTGATGACAGCAATAGAAAGTGGGACTGGGAGTGCTGATGTGAAGCTCCTTCCTCTCATCTCTCATTACTGTAACGAGCAATCTACAGGCTCTGGAAACCAAACAGCAGCCAGGGACTTCTCCTGCCATTGCTGCCTGCTGAAACCCTACAGCACAGGCAAATTCTGCCCTCAGACTTCTATAAACGCACACACACACTTGCAGGCTCACAAAAGGCACCAGCAGCACCGCTTTGAACAGCAATTAGAAGGACAGGGCAAAAGGCAGAGTAATTATCTGTCTGGGGGAAACACTCCATCCAACCAGCAGCATCACAGCAGCTTTAATGGAACAGGAGCAAAATGCACAAGGGGGAGAATGTGCATGGCATGGGTCCCAAAGGCACAAAGAGCCCACAATTCTGTCACCCCACTGTCCCTGCAGCTGTGAGGACACTGGGCAGCTTTCCCTGTGCCACCTGAGATGGGCTCATACCCAGCTTTCCAAGCAGAAACCCTGAAAGGTGGGCAGGGTGGCACACACCACCTGCAGGTTCACAAAGCTAGCAGTTTGGTGGGTTTAATTCTTCTGAATTTGTTGTGTTTCTGGTTTGGTTTTATTCTGTTCCACCTCCCCTCTCTCTTGAGTCCTGTGTTATCATTAGTATTTAACTTGAAAGGGTTTTCTCTAAATATTTCCAGGCAGCCTTTGGAAAGGTCACATTTTCTCCTCCTATCTTAAAAATCTTTTTGCCTCAAGAGTGGAGTTTTTCTTTCTATGCTCCCCTTCACCAGCCCTCCCCATGGCCACGAGCTACCAGTCAGAGACTTTCCATTGCCTTCACCAAGCTTTGGTTCACAATTTGCTTGAAATTTTTCTGCCCCTTCTTATCTTCAGATCCCCTTACCCCGACATTTCCTCCCCACACAGGAGCTGGTTGGTACGAGCTGGAAATCTCACAAAGTTGTGTCTCCCAGTTCCCAAAGAAGGCAATGCTTGAGCCCCCAGGAGGGTTCAGGAACATCCCACCTGAACTGGCCACAAACTAAATTCTTCAGCTACAAAAAAGCCTCAGATTCAGTCAAATTTAGAGAAAACAGATGGGGAAACTTGACCACTTTTAGCCCTGTAAAGCTGGAGTGATTCTTCAGCTTGGTTGCTAAAGTGGCTGCCCCCATGGCCAGGTCCCTGGGGATGCAGACACAGCCCCAGAGCCCACCAGCAGCTCACTGGAGAAGCTGTGGAGCTCCACAGGGGAAGTTAAGAGCAGGTTAAAGTGTTTTTCACTGAATGACAAAGGCAGTTTCTCCTGCAGTGGTGCAGGGGATGGGTCAAAAGACTCGAAAAGTCCTTTCCTTGCTTATTAAACAGCTGGCTCTGGTTGGGCTCTCTGGGAAGATCAAAGCGAGCACTTAACCAAGCCCAGTGCAACTGCAGATTCGTGGATGTTGTAATGGCACAATTTTCTAGATTTGTAAACCCTCAGCTGTAACAGTCAGTGGCCAACCTTGCCCAGAAGGTCCACAGAGATGATGCAATTCCACTCTGCTGAGAGACACCTATGGTGGGAACAGGAAAGAATTCACCTCAATCGCTTTTTACTTCCAGCCCAACTGAGCTCTCCAGGAACAGGCTTGGTTTGAGTGAGGGGCTGGAGCTCCAGCACTTCTCCACAGAAGGATCTCCATGGCATGCTGGGCTCATGTTTTCATTCATAGTCTTTGTCTAACAACAAAAGCATTGTCAGAGCTCTCAGATCTTATGCCATCCTGCTCCCATTCTCACCCACCATCTGGCTGTCCCTTCCCCTCTCGCACACCTTCTGAGCTCCTCCATCAATAGAACAGCTGAGCATTGACAAGGACATCAAGGCTTTGTCCCTTACAGAGGTCAGTTCTGAGATCAGCCTCTCCAAACACTGGTAGAAATTGAGTAGCAAAAAGAGGATTAACAACCAGGCAGCAGAACTGGACATTCCTTGAGCAAAGTGCCTGCTGTCCTGGGAGCTCCTGCCTTCCAGCCAGATCCTTCCCTTGTTCTTCTCAGCACTGGTGAAGGCAAAGGTAAACACTCCACAGAACATCCTGCACTTCAACCAGGAGCAGGACATTGTAATCAAACTCTGGCCAAGTCCACACATTACACTGCTGATTTATCCCAAGGGAAGGTCTGGCCACTCGTTTCAGTCCCAGTCTGCCTTATTGTTCACACACACTGTGTGCACAAGGTTGATATTTACTTACACAATTATTTCATGTAGACTTACTGCTCGAGCCCTTTCTTTTGTTCTTGTAAAGATTAACTTCCTAGAAAGATGTTCAGTTGGCAAAACACTTCAATATACAGTTCTCTGGGGTCTATTTTCAGAAATTAAATACTTGGTGGTCACTAGATTTTACTACCAGCACTTAGTGGTTGGAAACTTGGTTTTTGTTCTACATACCAACATACTTTATTATAAAAAGACTCCTAAACATACATTTCTCCAAACTTCCTTGTCCATTACAGAATGAAACCTGACTGTTACAGCAAACAGGTTAAGTCAAGTCTCAAAATGTTCTTACCCAAACCCCATTTCACTTGCAGACCCCAACTACTGTAGCTGTGTCTCAGTGTCTGTCCTGCCTGCAAAAAAAATCCCCAAGCAAGCAAAGATCTCAGAGGAACCCTCAGAAAAGGATATTTCAGTCATCAGAAAAAAAAGTCCTCTTCCCTCATCAGTCAAGCTTGCCATTAAAGCTTTATTCTGGGTAGATATTTAACTGCATTTGATGTGCCACCCTCCTGATTACAGAGCATGGGATTCCATGGTGGGGCAGGGTACCCTCTGGCTGTGAAAACTTCATCTGCTGAGAGAGTGGGATCAGCCAGCTCTGTACCCCAAACACAACCTTGGTGGGTTGGATGGACATGGGAAGGGGAGAGAATGATGGCAGGATGAGCAGGCCCTAACCCATCATAAAATAATATTGATAAGTGGGAAGCAGTTCAGAGCAGGGCTGGGAATACAATGAAGAGCCTGAGGGAACGGGTGGTCAAGGGAAGATTAGAGGAATTGCATATGTATAACTTTGACCAAAGGAACAGTCCAGGGATGTCTGACAGGTCCCCAATTCACAGAGGGGAGGGCAGTGGGTGGGGTGGGATAGGATGGATACCTGGGAGCACCTACAGGAAACTGAAATCATGAGGAAAAGAAATTTAGGCTCAACATGAGGAAAGAAAATCAAAGAAAAATTAGAATATGAAATAGTTTGCGGGTAAAAGGGTCATTTGCAGAAACTTTTGCACTGAGGATTTCAAAAGGCAGCACAATGAAGCCCTAATAATTATTTTGCAGGGAGAATCACTCTTTGTGAAGGAGGGAAATTGTGTAGGTGACCCACTAATGCTTTGCCAGCTCTAAAATCCAGTGCTCTATTCAGACCTGACCACATCATGGGATACAGTGAGGTAAAGTCCAACACTCACTTTTCTTGCTCTCTCTGCTCCCACACGAGCAGTGTTGGATGCAGCTCCACACACTGGAGCTTTTGTTGTGCTCCAGGACACCCAACCACTCCCGGCGGTGCCAGCAGGAGCCAAGGGCTGCTCTGGAAGGCACCCAAAGAGCAGGCAGAGCTGCCAGAGGGTGCCCTCTCCCTGGAAGGGCAGAGCTCTGCAGCAATTCATGCCGTGAGGTTGTTCCCCCTGTGCCAGAGTTTACATCTCTGACACAAACACAATAGTCTCACCCTGACATTTATTTCAATCAACACTGGGAGAGCTTCCAAAAGCCTCTCGCAGGCAGTTATGAAAACTAACCATTGAACCATTATATAAATGATCTTCCAGGCTTTCATTATTACGGTTACTGTTAGAAAATAACAAGACTTTGAGGGGCTTCCACAATAGCAGAGTCTTGTTTGTGATCCCAGAGGCTTCTGGCTCTGTTATTCAAGCAGATCAGAACTAGTCTAAACTCTGACTGAATTGTGAGACAGTGTGGGGTTAAACCCAAGCATTGCATCAAGATTAAATGCATCTGTTATGAAAACCTCCTCTGCTTTGCATACATGATTCAATAAAGACTCTTAGAAGGATAATTGTTTTGCCCAGGTTATTAAGTAGAATTTTCTTTCCTTTTTCTTATTACTCCTCAGACTAATGTTTAAGGTAAGCAACTCATAATTGTGCAAGAATTGCATTAGGTGGAATGCTCTACCCTGAGTGTCCATTCCTGGATATTATGTTCTATTACCAAAAATCATCCTTGTATTGGGAAGTTAATTTTATATTTCAGCAAACTAAAGCTAACTGTGCATCCATGAAAAATGCTTTAAAAACAAACCCCACACTGGAAATTAAGCTCACAGAACCACAGGATGTTCTGAGCTGGAAGGGACTTATCAGGATCATCGGGTCCAACCTCCAGCCCTGCACAGGACCATCCCCAGGAGTCACAGCCAGGATCTCTGGCAGCCTTGGGGCTGTCAAAGCGTGAGTTTGGTTTGTACGCGATCACAACTCACTGAAGGCATCGACAGGACGGGGGACTCGCTCTTTGCCCCTTGGGCAGGGACGGCTCCCGCCCCCGCTGGAACCCCGAGCCCCCCACAACTAGCCTGCCCTAAAGGCTGACAGCGGGAGAAGGGCCGAGCAGCTCCATCCTCATCCTCTTCATCCTCCCCATCCCCATCCTCTGACATCGAACCCATTTGTCGGAGCGCCGCAGCAGCGCCCGCCGCCGCCAGAGGGCGCCACAGAGCACCGAACGGGACATGGGGGGGACACGGGGGGACATCGAACCCATTTGGGATGGGATGGGATGAGCTTTAAGGTCCCTTCCAACCCAAACCATTCGTAAGTTCTAAGCGAGCTCGGACCTGAGCCCCTGAAAGCCACATGACACTGTTTATTACTGCTCTTTAAAGGTTTGGTCCAGGAGAGTCATTGCAATGTCCTTGGTGCTATTCCCCTCTTTTCCATGGAAGAATTCGGAGCTGGGACACCGGCTCGGGATGCCAGGGGAAGCATCCCGGCTCCCAAACTGCAGCAACAACAGGCTGGGCATAAATCCTGCTCCCTCCTGATGCTTCTCCAACGTATGGAGCATTTGCTGCTCCCTCCTGATGCTTCTCCCTCGCATGGAGCATTTGCTGCTCCCTCCTGATGCTTCTCCCTCGCATGGAGCATTTGCTGCTCCCTCCTGATGCTTCTCCCTCGCATGGAGCATTTGCTGCTCCCTCCTGATGCTTCTCCCTCGCATGGAGCATTTGCTGCTCCCTCCTGATGCTTCTCCCTCGCATGGAGCATTTGCTGCTCCCTCCCGATGTTTTTCTCCAGTATGGAACACTCCCAGCCTGAGTGGACTGGAGAAAAGGAACAAGCCCAGGATAAGACTCTTTCTTACTCCTGTTTATTCCTCTTGGAGCTTTAAGCAGACTCGCCTCTCCCCAGGGAGAAGAGGTGCAAGGTGATTTAACTTTGAACACCCCTGAGCCAAAGGGCTCCCGGACCCTTCCCTGGGTGCAGGGAAACTGCTGTTCTGCAAAAAGCCCCAGTGTTGCCGGAGAAGTCCTACAAGTTTCAGCCCTTCCACACAGACAGGCAGAGCTTTGCCTACTCGGCAAATCCAGCCGGGGCAGAGGTGTTAAATAACTCCCTTAAACGCCAGTGTCGCAATACTCCCGTCCTTGCTCAATTGTCACCCGACCCTAGAGGCTTCTGCACTGCTGATGCCTTTCTGGTCGAATTTAGCCTGTCCCAGAACTCGAATGACAAAAGGAAATGTCCTGCAGTGCTCTCCACAGTCCCATTTCTGGGTTTGGAGGGTCATTGTTTGAGGAGCCGTAAGGGATGAGACAGATAACTGGGAATGCCGGAGAGGGAGCTCGGGGTGACCACGAGTCAGCATTGCAGCCTTCGACAGAAAACACATTGTTTGCTGCTATGTGGCCAAACAGGTTGGACTAATTACCACATATAATCATTATTATTTATGCTCTACAGACATCAGAGTTTTGTCTTTAAATGAATTTATGGAGGGGGGGTAAAAAAACACAAAGCTGAATAATCCCTATAATTATATGCTTAAAAATCCTGAATGGAAGAAATTAAGAGACACAAAGGAACAAACATAAACTAATTATTCCTTGTTTTGCAGCTAACGCATTTCTATGGTAACCACTCTGGTCTTCGAAGAAATTCAAGGATTTTTTTAAATCAGTTCATCAGGAAAGTCACCCAGTAAAGCCACAAAGCAAAAATCTCTCAAACAAGTCTCAAGATGAAGGAGGAAAGCCTGTACTTTCCCAGCTGTTGATTATTAGAGCTCTGAAACTGTATTTTTATTAAAACCACCAAGCAGATTGTCCCTTACACTCTGTGTTTGGTGGGTATGAGCACAGGCACAAGTGTGTGGGTATAGAAGGGAACTTTCACCTCTCCTTTACACCCTGGCCAGGTGAACAGAACACAAATGTTTTGGAATAGCTGCATTTTCTGCTCATACTCAGGTTTGTTTGACATTGAAAACTCCCACCTTAATCCTTACAGCACCTCAGTTTCCTCTACAACCTTTCACTAAGGGTTTATTTAAATGTAGAGTGTCCCAGCTCCGCCTCTTCCATACATGAGTAAAAAAGGTGTACAGTTTTGGTAGATCCCCAACACATGCAAAGCAGTGTAGTGTTCAGTAAAGACCAAATTTACACATTTTCCCCCTTGAAATGCAGCAAATTAATCAAACCCGTGCATGATAAACTTAAACCAGCCTGTCACCAGCTTTACATTATAAACTTTAGCTCAGGGGGTGCTTTGCCAGAGGAGTAATTCAAGCAGAATGGCCCACGAAGGAGGCAGGCTCTGTGGGAGGTTCACTTCTCCAGGCTGTGCAGAGCTTGGAGCCAAAAAAGACAGTTCAAGCACACACCTCTCACCCTTCTTCTGACCACACCACCAAAACCAATGGCTTCCCCTATCACATCTGTGGCTGTGCTGGCAGCTGCAGATAAAGGAGTCAACTCAACAGGCTCCTCTGGAGGCATCCTCAGGGTTCAGTTAAGAGGAAAGTCCCTGCACTTGAAGCTGCACAGTGAGGTTCAGGCTTTTTCACAGAATTCAGAATTATTTTTCATCCCTTCCAGCCTTGCTTGGCACTTTTGCTGCCACCCTCTCGGGTGCCTGCCTTCCCTTCACTGCTCTGAGCAAAACAGGAACTTTAGTGCAGAAAACCAAATTGAAGGCTGCACAAAATGTGCCCCTCTCTGCTGGGGGAAGCTGACACAAATAGAAGATATACCAAGAAGTTTCAGTGTCTCAGGCACTAACAGGCTGCCCAGTTCCCTGCTCTGTCCCTTCCCATGGAACAGTGAACAACAGCTTGACCATTTCTCTGGGGTGGTTTTTGCCCCAGCTTCTCAAGGATATAAAGACATGGCACAGATCCCAGGTACAGTCCAGCAAGAGATTCATCCCTGCTCTTGGTTAACATAAGGTTATTACTATTCTTAATAACAGCAGTAACATTTCCTATTGAAACATCCTGCTGGCTTCAGAGAACAGGTTTCTATTTTCCTCAGGTTCTAATTTTAGACGCTTCTGGGGACTGTGTAAACAAGTGAGCTGGGAGGAAACAAAAGAACCATATAGATTATTTGCTGAAAGCTTGGGGTGGGTGGGCAGATCCAAATATCCCACTGAAGTCACTGCCCTGGATTTTACAGAGGAGTCCAGCACAGGAGTATTGCTGGGCTGCTGCTGAGAAGAGGAGCTTTCCCTTCTACTTCACTGGGAAATGGCAAATTTGGGACAGATGGAGATATTTTGAGAGCAACCAGCACTGGGCAAAAGCTACCAGGGCTGGGGAAAGGCAATGAGAATATGCACAGCCCTGTGTGGAAGTTCATCACAGCAAGAGAAACCCACTCTGTTTGAGGCAAACCCCTCAGCTCCCTGTGCCAAGCTGGTTGCAGCCTCATTCTGCATCTGTTCTGCCAAATCTTCGTGCCCACTGCTATGCTTAGAAAAACTGCAGTGGGGAAGTTGTAGTAACAGTTTCTTCAAAAGATAAAGCAGCTTTTCACACACTGAAGTGAATCTCTGAATTCAAGCTTGTTCACATACCGTTCTTCTTTTCCATTAATTCAGGGTAAAACAAAATAATAAAAACCTGCATGACAATTTGCATCACACTCCTAACAGAAAGAAGAGCTGAAAAATCTTCACGGAGTTGGGTTTTTTTTTACTTGATTTTACAAAGCACTTCAGCAGGAGCTCAATTGACTGTGTGTAAGAAGTGTGTGGCTCCAGTAGGACCCTGTATCTGATTAAAGAATAAATGTAATTGTCTCTGCAGATCAATGCCATCATTTATTCCTCACTGAGTATCAGGTACATCCTTACAGTCTCTTTGATAAACTCATGCAGTGCCAAACACTGATCCAACTTACAAAACAAGCACACACCACTGAAAATCCATACCCAGATACTTATTACCATTTAAGTATTTAATTTCTATGAAATTTCCTAGTTAAGCCCTTGCTTTTTTCAGATCTCTGCATAAAAAGCTCACAAAAGCAAGCCCCCACCTTGTTCAACAATGTCTTGACAAATTTCAGACAAACCAATTAACAAAAAACCCACTAATTGGGTCACACACTACAACAGAGGCAAACTTTCAAGACCCCATAAAATAACTTAAGATATTAAAAATACAAAAATTTAGTAAGCCAGCAGCTACAGGGCATAAAAATCAGACACTGGAGTTGATTTTGCTGGCAGCTGGTGCTTTGGACACGTGTTTCTTTATCAGCACTCGAGGGACCCTCATTCACTCGACTCCCAAAGTGAGCACACCCATCAGAGGGATGATTGAATGGCCTTCACAGCCAAGAGTGACCCTGCAGGAAGAATAAATGAGTGTGTGCTGGTGGCTGAAGGCGAAGGCATGTTTTGCACACATGATGTCACTCTTGCAACTCAGGAAGAGCTAATTGCTCGGCTTGTTGTAAAGTCTCCTGCTCGTTGGGTTCACTCGCAAATTACAGTCGTCTGGAGCGCTCCAGCGTGTCATCAGCACCCAACAATGTTGTCTGAAGCGTAATTAATATCTGCCTTTCTTTTCAAGTTCCTTATTTACCCTCTTTCCCCCATGACAAATATGTTAATGGCCTCGCCAAAACCCACAAGTTGTCATTTTCAAAGAGCCCCCGTCTTTCTGCCTTGAGCTGAACCCTGGAGATTAAATCACGGGCAGCCTGTTCTTGCCCCCATTAAAGCTGGGAGGGCTTTGGCAGTGCCTTCAGTGTAAGCAAACTCTCACAGCCTCTAATGGCAGCGGGACCACAGACCTGTTTTGCTTTGCACCTTCAGCTAGAGGAAAAAAAAACAACCAACACACACCTAACAAACAGCAAACAGGGATTTAATCCTGCCTTACAATTTTGCAGGATTTGGAGTTGAAACGGGTGCCCAGAACAACATAAGGAGCATCAGAGCAGCCAGTCCCATGGCTGAAAACTCTGAGTTGGGTTACCAGGTCTTACAAGGCCACTTGGTTCCCCTTTCCTTCTGATTTTATGTCTCTGAGGTTATTTCCAGCCATATTATCTACCTGCCTGCTTCTCTTTAAGTATTATCTACAAAGAGTTTAATACAGCTGCACATGAAAATAAATATATAGAGGATGTATTCAGTGACAGCAATGAAGGTCCTGGTAGCCCAGACCATTCCTGAGGGGCAGTTTGATCCCAGCTTATGAAGTTCTGCTCACACTCATAAAGGGCTTGGATAATTCTGAATGTGTGCACATTTTTGGGGTGTCTTCACAAATGAGTCAGGTTTACAAATAACAAATGCATTTACACTAAGGCCAATAATAGGATCTCCTACATTTAATTACCCACATCTGTATTCTACTTTTCCTTTTTATAAAAAAAAATCCCCTGATTACATCATCTACCACGCAGCAGAAAACTCCACACAGACCAAAAAACATCCTATTTCCACTACTACATAGCTGATAGTTCCAGATGTGAATAAAACATTTCCCTTTCCAAGATTTAAACACATGGCAAGTCCCCATGCTGCATTTATCAAGTTTTCACATGTTTCCATCCTTCCACAACCAGCAAGGTGGAACTTCTGGAATTCTTACTGTGTTACTAATATGAATGTACTTGAAGTAGGAACTACAAGATATGTTATAAATGTCTTCCTTTGCACATAGAGGTGGAAAAGAGGTTCAGAACCCCTTTTTTCCCAAATCCCTGGCTTCCTTGTAAGTATAAAATACCCACAGAGTCCTTTATACTTCAGGCTGGGATAGTCTCAGTCCTGCTGACCAGAGGAAAGAATCCCATGGTCTGTGAGCACCAAAGCACAGGATTTTACGAGCCTTCTGCCACTTATATTTTTAAAAAAATCTATTACATCACATAGGTAGAGCAGCATAAAGGGACCACAGTACATAAACATGGCTGAGTGACAGGCAAAATCTGTTTCAGCAGAATTTTTTTAATGACCTATATTGATTCTCATTCCATCATGGTTTAATGTGTTTCCTCAGCATTATGTTAAAACCCTCCTACATTCATCGCCTAATGACGATAACCCCAGTGCATTTAAAGGCATGCATAAGTTTATAAAGTCTGCCAGACAAGCCCAGTGCATTTTAATGATCTCCTCTCCTAGCAATAAATGGGCAGCTCATGGAATAGGGGCTGTGATTCAGGATTCTTGGGTTCTGGTCTTCATTTTGCAATGCCATCCCTGCCAAACTACACCTGACACCTCTGTGCCTCGGCTTGCCTCCTTCAGAAATGGGCCCAGCAACACCTGTCACATGGGGTTAAAGGGCTGAGTTAATTGCTGCTCATAAATCATATTGAGAGCCTCGAAACAGAAATATATATATATGCAAAGCAGGTGTGATGTTGTAAGAGAATTGCATTGCTTTCAGATACACTGTTTAAAATTAAATTCTTGGGGATTCATACCTCTGGTATCGCTGCACTCCCCACGAGCTGCAGGAATTGCTTCCAGGACACTCAAAACCTGCCTGTGGCGTTTGTGCAATCCAAGCCAACTCACAGGGGAGGACACTGGAACAGGAACCACTTTCCCCATCCATCCCCTGTGGAAGTGGAGTGAGTTTTCCTTTTGTTTCAAGGGCTGTGGGACCCAAATCTATTCCCCACTTCTGATCAGCCTGGAAAAGCAGCACTGCTACTTTGTAAGACACAAACCCTGCATTTAATAGCTCTGTCACAAACGCTTCTGTCTCCTCTTAACAAGCACATTGGGAGGCTGAAGGATTCCAAATCAGGCACCCTCACTTTGGGAAGTGTTTTGAATCTGCCAAGTACAAAGTAGAGTGTTAAGATTACCACTTGGAGGGTTTTTTTCCCCTCCATGGATTACTTGCTATCCACTCCAGCTGCTTTGTGGACAAGCAGCAGGTCAGGGGGTTAGGAGTGAACACTGCCCCTCTCAGGGTGTCAGACACAGAAATGGGTTTGCAGTGGCAGAAAGAGGATCAAGCTACGAAATTCAGATTAGATGAGAAACTCCCTATTTAGACTTCAATGATATTCAAAGCATCAGTTTTCCTTCTTCCTGCTAGAAAGACAAGGAAACTTTACAAACTTCCAACCCATGTCCAGAATCCTACAGAGCTGTCTTTGCTTGGGGTTTGGGGCCAATTTCAGCTCTGACACAGAGCCAAAGCCAATCATTTCTGAGCCTTTTCCATGTTGCAGTGAAGTGGCCCAAAAAGCAGTGAAGATTCAGGGCCAGAGGTGCCTATGGCAAGTGACTCCACTCCTACACATCTCCCACTGCTCCCATGGGTCAGGCACTCCCTGTGCTCCAGGCACTGCCTGTGACCACAAGTGGACCTTGGGAGGAGAGAGGACCTGAATCCCTGCTGAGCTGTTCCATCCTGGGACCATTTCTAACCACACAACTATGACAAAACCCCAGACGATGAGACCTTCAGAGACTCATCCTTCACCCCTGCTCAGGACACCAGGGACCTCCAGCTCCACCCCCAGAGCAGCTCATCCCTCTGTCCTACAGGACAGACACCCAACAATCAGGTGACAGATGAGGCTTTTCTTTAACCCTTTCAAATTGAGCTCTTTCTGGTTCCTTCTTGCTTGACCAAGGAAACATGAGGTTTGCTGTGTTGTCCCTTCCATGGCAGGGACAAAATGATCTTTAAGGTCCCTTCCAACCTAATCTGTAATTCTGTGTTGTTGGGGTTTTTTTTTTTTTAGAATTTACATGTGGGAAAATAAAAAAATTACTAACAAGCTGGCAATATTTACTATGCTTCCCAAAATGAACCTGATGATGTCTTGGTGCTAGTATGGCAACTTGCCCCTGGTGCTAAATGTCAGTCTAACAGAAAAATGCAAGGACATCCTAACATTTTAGTAGCCACCTACCACCACGTGAACAAATCAAGCTACAGGAACTCATGGTCATTTATTTCCTTGCTTGAAACCAAGAAGAGGGGCAGTTATTTGGATTGCCCAAATCCTGACCCAAATCTGAAGCCACCAGATTTTACAAGAAGGGGCCTGAATGCTGAACAGAGCCAGCAATGAGCTAAAGAATGGAGACAGGTGATATAAATAATCCATGACTGGAGGATTCAGCCCTCGTTTGGGGGCAGAACTCAAACTGTAATTGTTCTTACTATGAATAGCTGGTGAATGAAAACAATTAGTCATTTTACTTAAGCTGTTGTTAGTTCTGCCAACAGAAGTTTACAAAAGTCATTAGTCAGGCTGCACATAGAAAGAGAAATAGAGAGATTTGATTTTAAAAAATCATGATATTAAAAGAAGGCCCATAAAGATGCTCAGGCATTCTCATCCTCTCCAGTTGAGACAACAGGGACCTTTTTTCTAAGTTTTTCTTCGGAGCCATGAAATATAGAATTTTTTGTATATTTTTTTAATGAGAGAGAGAGCAAGCCAAGCCTTGGGACTGCAGGAGCAAGGACCTTATGGATTCTCCCAAAGATGGGGATAAAATTTGGGATGTAGGAGCAGCACAGGCCTGGGCAGAGGTTGCTGGGGAGCAAAGCACAACACCTGCCAGGGCATGGCCACATGGCAATTCCATGGCTGGCTGGCTGTGGAAGGAGGCCAATTCCAGCACCACAGGGGCAGGAGGAGGGGGAAGGGGCAGCTCAGCTCCTCCTGCAGCAGGACAAGGGGCAGGGCTGTCCTGAGCCTCCTCTGCCAGCCCTGCAGGGACAGGTGGCTCCTCAGCAAGTGCTGGGTGCCCAGAGAGTGCCCACAGCCCTGCCAACCCCACAGCATCAAACCCAGCCAGAAACACCTTGGTTCTGTGCATTTAACCTTCTCAGGCCCTGGCAGGACTCTCCTCATCCACTAAGACACAAATGCCAGCTGCAAAGGGCAAACAGACATTTCATCCCCCCCACACTCAGTGCCTGAGAAGAGGAACAAGAGTGGGGCAGCAGTTAAAGAGAGATTAATAGCATGAGAAGTTTGATGTGCTTAATGGTGGTAAAGAGAAGTCTTTGCCAGAATCTAAGAACTAATTAATAGATAAATGCAACTCAAGAGTCTTTGCTTCAGCTAGAGCATCTCAGATACCACTGCAAATATCTTTCTTGAAGATGCTTCATGTTGTTCCATCATTTCCAAATGGTGTGTACTGCTCAAGGAAGTCACTCCATGAGTTATTTCCCTGGCTGGATTTCCACATGTCCTATGTTAGAAGCAGAAAGGAGCATTTCTGCCATCCTGTTTGAGTAAATCCCTGTGAATCTCTTTTGTCTGCTTGGATTGCCAGGAAGGAGCGTTGAATCTCCTCAGCAGTGTTTTAATTGGCACTGTGAGAACACACTCTCATCACTCCCCTTCATTTTCTAATGTATCTTTCCAAAATCATAATGCCTCTTTCTCTAATTACTTTATTTGGCAGGCTGAAAATAAGGGTAATTACAGTGCTCACTATTAGCTTGTAAGGAGGACAGAGGAGTAAATCGTTTGGAGGAAGGAAAAAAATCAGACCAGTAGGTCCTGCTTATACTCAAATAGGAAATGTGTGGTTGTCCATGAAGCATTGCTGGCAGTTTTGAGAGCAATTTTCCCTCAAACCAATACTGAACCAATACTCCAGCACAACAACAGAGGCACAGAGACAATGCCATATTCCCAAATGAGATGTTGAACAAATGTCTTTCCCACATGTGGTCATTAAAGATTTGATGTCAAGATGAAAGGTGTTCACCTTGGAAAGCTGGCCCGACTCCAGCATGGGTAATTGCATTCTGCCTCCCTCAGCAGTTCTCTGGAGAGTTTCAGCTGGACATTTCAGGTCTGGAACCGTTACACAGCCTTGCCCTGAGCAGCTCAAGGAAAGACCTGACAGCCCAATAATATTCTGTGTCAACAGCTCACACCATGGAGCTGCAAACCTTAGAGCAGGAACAAATGATGGCACAGAGAAGCTGCTCAGGGCACTGGGCAGCACCACAGCCCTCTGACAGCCAACCAGTCCTAGGAATGCTGTGAAACCTACTGTGGAAATAACTCTTGTAGGAAAGGAGAAAAAATGCTGTCCCTTCACTCTCATAGTGAAGGGGCTCATAGGGACAGACCAGGGCTGCTGTTCTACTGGAATTAATTGTTCAAGTTTGCATTGTGTCACAGTCTCTCTTGGAAACAGTCCTGCCTGGATCTGGGAGTTTTGGGAGAGTTCTGCACCACTACCAAGTGTGAGCCTGGCATTTGCAGCCTGGCCACTGCAGGTACCAGCACAGTAAGGGCTGGAGCACCAAGACCTGCTCTGCAGGCAGAGCATCTACAACAGCAGACACCTGGATGGGAGGGTTCCCTAGGGGAAGGATCTTGGAAGGCACTGCAGCCTCTGATAACACCACTGCACTCAGGGGGGGAGCAGAAAGCACCACTGAGGGGTTTTGCACAAGTTTCCCAAGTATTAACAAGATTGCTGTTGTTACTGTCCTGGTTATTACCAGATGTATCTTTTCCTTACAAAAGGGAATCATATTTTAGCTCAAGCAGACAATTCCTGTGAGTCCCAGGCCAAAAGAGGCTCCATGCAAAACCCTGGTACAGAGACTCACTGGAGTCTTTCACAGACTGATTTAAATGCAATGGCTTCAAGGATTGCAAACTCAGACATACCCCAGGAAATTGTTGTAAAAGGGAAATTATTGACCATCTTACAAATACAAGAGTAGAAATAAATCCTTATTTATGTAAAAAACCCTAGGCCTGTCTGATCTCATATTGATTGCCATTTTATCTTATATTCATTTCATGAGACCTTTAATATAACTGTGCAATAGCCAGAGCCAGGGAGATGATATCCTTCCTATGCTAAGTTTCTGACACCACAAAGAACATGGATCATATTCAGAAATTTTCCCAGTGCTCAACATGCCACTTATCAAATTCCCTTCGAGCATTCATCACACCCATGCAAATAATTTATTCTTCCCTGCAGAAGCTTTGTGTTTGATCACAATGACAACTTGCTGCTGCTCTGTAGCACAGACATTATGGAGCTCCAAACCCAGGGCAGGAGCTGCATCCCATGGAGGAAACCTCCTGAGGTGCCAGTCCAGCCCTGCAGTCCTTGCTCACAATCACTGAGTCATGTCAACAAGGGCTGCAGGACCAAGACCAGGCTTTTGAAAAGTGAGTTGTTAATCCTGAAAAGGATTAGCACGCTGGGAGATAAGCAAATGCCTCGCTCAAGATTATTGTTACGAGAAAGACACTTTGCTTATAAACTACGTTTTTGTCATTTAGGAGTCACCTGTCCTGCAAACACACACACTAATAATTTGTCTACAAAATCCCTGGGAAACCACAAACAGGTTTTAGAATCTGCTGATCAGGATGAGTAGTCTGTCAGAATAGCTTTAGCAAATAAAAGAAATGCAAACTACTGAAATGCACCTAGAGGACAGAGTCTCCTGGCTGAGGAGGATTGCAGGCTGAGACCCAAAGAGCTGGTAATTTGGAATGGAGCAGCTCTACAAATCAATCAGTACAGAAAGCCAACATCACACAAGCTACACATTTACCAGGCAGTGTTTGACAGCAAGAAACAAGCTAGAGCACAGAAAATGTCGGTGTATTTTAAGCCTCCATCCCAAACTGACTCCCCATACAATTCATCTGCAGGCTGTAATTTACTAAATCCATCTGTTGTTCCTACAGCTCTCTTTCTGGAAAGGCTGCATTTCAAGGGTCTGCTTGTTAGAGAAGGTCAAAGAGTAAAGCAGGCCCTTTCATTTTAAGTGACTTGAAAGAAAAGGGAAGGAAATTTATATTTAGAAATAGCAATGATTAACTAGGGGAAATATACTGGAGTATTAAAATAAACGACATAGAATTGCTCTTACTTCCAATTAGGCTGACTTTACTTCAAGAAAAATATTTATATACAAATATGAAAAGCTAGGGAATGCTAACCTATACTAAGATGAAAGCATCTCAGAACATAATTCATATTTAGCCATTAAAATGGGGGATCACATTTTTACATACTTTTTCTTCTTATCCTTCTAAAGTCTCTGCTTCTGTGCTTTCTTCTCTAATCACCAAAACTTTTCACAGCTCCTCTTTGTCTGTTACCAGACTGCCTATGGCAACTGCACACCTTCCCCATCTCCATAGCCCTCAGAAAGGCATCTGCTGCTTCATCATTCTGCATCACAACAGAGTCACCTCTGAATTAAGGACATGAATTCCCACACCGTTCAAAACTGAGGGTCCCAAGAGCTAAAGTCTGGACCAGGGTCTACCAAGAGGTACCCTGGACTCCTGGCTGCATTCTGGTCCTCATTTTATCAGCCCACTTTTTGGACAAGATCAAGCACACCAAAGCCACCCAAAAAGAGCAGAGGAGAGCTGTGTGTAGCTCCTGAGTGTCCCCCACGGATGGTGAAGTGCTGGGAGGACAGCTCTGGTCACACCAAGAGCATCCCCAACCCCTGTGGGCACACCCAAGCTGGTTCAAACAACTGAGCTCACCTACCAGTGGTGCTGGATCCATCCTGGTCAGGGAAAGGAGGGAGCTCTGAGCCCCCTGCTTAAATACTGAGCAGCTGATGCTGGGGTTGCCCAAGTGTTCCCTTTCAGCTGATGAGGTAAAGGCTCAGCACCACCAGGGCTGTGCTATGGACCATGGTCACAGCCCTAAAGGGGGCAATAATCAATGCTAATTAACAAGTAGATACAGCTGGACACAATTAACACAGCTGGACTTCAACCAGGAGACTAAAATTACCATTGTGGGTGTTTAAGACTCTCCAGGACCCTTAGTGGCATGAGCTGTCAGTCTGAAATGTGTCCTAAACTGAGGTGTGCTAATGTCAGGGGACAGCACTGGCTCAGTCCTGACTCAGAAGCACCCGTGTCACCCACTGAGTCACCCAAGCCACCCCTTGCAGCGTGGGTTTCCTTGGGATCCCCTTTGGAAGCCCTGCTCAGGCCTGACCCTGCTTTGCCTAGAAGATTTAACACGATGGGAGTCAAAACTCACATGATGCAACGAGCTGCAGTCTGTTTGTTTTCTTAGGGGCTCTCCCTCCCTCCCTCTGACTGCAGCCCTACCAAAAGGCCTTTGTCTAGGATGGAGAATAAGGAGCATAACAGTGTTTGCATTTACTTATGGAAGAGCCACTCCAGCAACTCCTGTCAAGCCTCTGAAGTCAGCTCCAGTACAGTTACTTGGCCTGAGTTCATCCAAACTAAATGGGCTGCCTTGGTTCAAACGTGTTGCTCAACCAAATGATAAAATTGGAGGGGGGGGAATGACTAGTGATGACACATGTATTTAACACTGCATGTCTCCTCTTTCCAGATTAGGAGGAGCTGGCAAGCTCCAGTGTGTCCACATGCCAGCAGCGGATGTCGGCACATATACAACACTTTTCAGAACAACATACTGTTGAAACATGTAGTTCAACTCCAAGGCACCCCTTCTGTTCAGCCAGCCCAAAACAGCTGTGAGATTTGTCTTGCTTAATATGGGGGGATTTGTAGCACAGCCTTTAATGCTGCTTTAATCTGCTTTCTTTATAGCCCCTTCAGAAGCACGGAGAGGTAGGAGCAGCCCTGCTGTGCTTTGCACAAGGACCCCACGTCCATCTGAACTGGGGGAAGTGATGAAACTGTTGGCAAGAGGGAAGCAGCAAGGATAGAGGGGATGGCATAAATGATACAGGAATACAATCCTCCCTTCCCCTTTTCCATGTCTTTGCTTTCCTTTCATTTCTCAGTCTGAAGTACAGAGAGGCAGGATGATGACAAGCTCACCCTGGCTTCTTGTCAGTGTGTCTCGGGAAAGTCATCAGTAAAGATCTGAAAGAAATGATGTCTGCAAAATAAATAAAAATATATTCCAAGCAGTAAAGGAAGTGTTCTGCATTGATTAGCAGAAAGCTCTGCCTGGCTAAATTCAGATTTTTAAATAAGTTCAGTTCTCACCTCCTTTTTCTTTCAGTAATTTTGGTGTGAACATTTATAAATTCAGCATCCCCCCCCCCAATCCCTTATTCTTTTCTCTGCTTCATTTTCCTCCTCGTCCCTTCAATCATTTTATTCTTTCTCACAACAGGTAACACTCATTACAAAAAAAATTTCAGTGTCTGACATTCTTCTCAGCAGTTCATTCCTCCCTCCAGCCCCATTCTCAGCAATGATCCTCGTTCCGACCTACATAACCCAAATTATTCAAAATGATTCTTAGAATCATAGAATGATGGAATTTTCAAGGTTGGGAAAGACTTCCGAGATCATCATTCAACTGAATATCCCCATAACCCTTAAATCCTATCACAAAGTGTCACACTAACTTGGTTTAACCCTTCCAGGACTGGTGGCTCCACCACTTCCCTCCACTAACTTCTCCTAAATTCCCTGTTAACATTAGGACTTCCCTTTGGAAATGGGTTCATTCAGACAGAGCAGAGAGGGAGGTACCTACATGTGGAATTGTGTGATGGAACAGTCACCTTCAGTGGGACACACGCAAGGGAAGAGGCAGCTGGAACCTGGGTCTGGGTCACAGCCTCATCACCAGGCTCAAGAGCAGGCTGGACAGCAGCTCTGAGCAGAGCCTGAGCTCCAAAGAACAATATTTGGATTTCTCTGTACTTTGGTCCATCCAGCGTTCAAAGAGGAATCCCAGGACAAAGTGTATTTTATGTGAATTGTCCCAAATGCTCAGCCAGTGGCACTTCCACCAGCTTGTAAGGATTTGGTTGAAATATAGAGGAAAAAAGGAAAAAATCAAGTTCTATAGACCCAAAAATCAACCTACTTTTCCCTGTAGTTTATGGGAAAAGAGCTGTGGGAGCAACGAGGGTGATTCTGCAAATCCATCTCCATGGGTCCTTTTAATTTAGAGGCCTGAGTCATCGGAGCAGGGACTCCTTGGATGGTTGTGTGACCACAGGATGCAGCCCTGGAAAAGTGTCTTTGTAAACAAATAAACATGCTCCTTCCTGTTTGAAACTCACATCTTTCAGCATTGGGAAAGTGCCTGAGAACCTGACAGGGAGAAGAATAAGAAATATTAAATGTGATGCCTGTTGCTTGGTCCAGTTCCAAGGGCGAGAGGCGAACAAAACACACAGAGTGAAAAATAGATTAGGCTTTTAATGTCCCTTAATAATCTGGAGTGTTATTGGTATTAGCAGCAAAGAGAAGACTTGTTAGGTGAAAACTGCCTCAAGAGATGGTCTTACAACCTGACAAAACCAAAACAGAGGGTAAAAAACCCCAAAACTGGGAGATTTGATGATGGTTTGTGCCACATGAGAGATCCAAAGATCACGGGCTCCAAAATGGATTTCACACTATGGCTTTTGACATCTGCTGAAGTCCTTTAAGGGAGATAACCCTCTTTTCCTGGAGAAAGAAGGGTGTTCCCCCCAGCCAGCCCACTCGACTCCCAACTGGGGGAAAACGGAGTCTCCAGTCCCAACAGCTGGAAACATTTCCAGAAACACACGTAGATATTCGAAAGCAACCTAAATATTGCCATGTCAGGCAGTCCATTTTCTGTGGGTAGCTTAAAAGCAAACTTCTGGCAGCTGTCAGGGAATCCTCTAAGTACATTTAGATCAATGCATGAAGTCAAACAAACACTTAAAATCCTTCAAGATTAAGACGGGCAGAGAGAATCCAGGCAGGAAATGGCTGAGTGGCTCCTTGACCCTTTTTTCTGTCCCAAACCAGCAAAACTGGAGGATGCTGCAGCCCAACACCAAGCCCTGCTGTACCTGGACACTCACCAGGCAGGGAAAGGTGACATGGGAAGGAGAACACGAGGCTTTGTCCCTGCTTGGCTGGGTCGAGATGTTTCGGTTGCAAACGATAGTTCTATTTTACGTATTAGAGCTTGTCTAGACTTAGGAAATGTTCCTGCTATGACTATGCCGAGGTAATTACACCAGTGTAAAGCCCTTTGGGCAAAACAGAGCTTTCAGTGGCCTGATTTACGCTGGTCACTTGCCAGGATTAGTTCAGCTGGTACCAGCCTGTCCTCCAGGAGCTCCTGCTCCCAGCAGGAATCCCACACAGCAGTTTTGAGCTGCCTTGTCTGAAATGCTGGCACTGCCAAATCTATCAATCCAGCCATCCTGTGCAAATGGTTTTCTCCAAAAGAATGTTTAGAAGGCTCCTCTGTCAGTAGATAATTGATTCATGGGCTACAAAACCCGTGCTGAAATAAAGCTGGGTTTAAATGAAAGCATCTTTGGGTTTGCATCTGGAGATCAGGGAAACATATTTGCTGCAAACACAATGGAATAGGAAGGCTGATGGAGGATGTTCAGCCTGCCAGGGGTAAATATGTGCCTTACCCACATTAAATGAACTTGTATGAGAGGAGAAAATGTGCCCAAAGAGAGTAAAATGGGAGCTGTTTCAAACTGATTAATTTAAATGAACAAATAAAGAGGTAAAAAATAAATAAAATACATTAAATAGCTGTAAGGAAGCCCCTGTTAAAGCCCAGAAGGTGGAACACGAGTCTGGGAGAAGTCAGAGGCAACATTTACGTCGAATTTAAAGGAGAGGCTCTGCTTACTCTGAGGTGCAAAGCCACACAATGCTGCTGTGCAGGGCACGGTACAAAATACATGTGCTGAGTTTCACACAGGGCGTTCAGGAACGTGGTGATAAATGCAGGCTGAGGGACAGGCTGACTAACAGGCAGACTTGGTTATATTTTAATCTGGTTCACTGTTACCTGCAGGTGTTACTGTTAAAATGGGCTAAAAAGTTACTATACACCTTTAATTTTAAATAGTTACTGGAAGGACAGCGAGAAACTCTAATAGTAAAGTGAACTAAAGCTCCTTTAAAAGTTTCCTTATTAAAAAAGAAAAAATTAAAAAGGAGGGGGAAAGTGTGTCTGAAGCACAAAGATGACATCAGAAAAGTTCCTCAATTCACAGCTGGCTGCACCTTTCCAAAAAAATTAAAACAGGAACCCTAGATTGATTTAATCACCCATACAAGCGAAAAAACGTAATGAAGATATTTAGTGCCAAATTGGTTTCTTGGGACCTTTTCCATGTAAATAATACAAATCAAACCTTGAAGTTCAGTGCAGATATGATCTGACAAGTAAGCCAGGCTTTTTGTTTCCCTTTGATCCAGCTCCAGAAATATTTTATCCAAGGTAAAGTTGTTTTTAAGCGTTTTCCATTTCAGTTTTTAATTTTGGATATTCATCATATAGAAAACTTGCTTATAGTGGTTCAAACATCAGTCTGGCTGCCCTGACTCACAGCACCAAACATAAAGATTTCCTTGTGTTTGCTCCTTGGAGTGGGGACATCAAGAGTCCCAAAGTGACACGGGATCGATTCCCATTGCCTGGTTATTTTTGATGGTGCAGGGAACATCAAGACATTTTCAAACACCACGACAAATCAAGTCTGTTATTTTTTGTGCTGTTCCACTTCTGGTAAGTGTGTTGGGGAATAACACTTCTGAAAATAATAGCTAGATAGGCCTTTGCCTTCTAAGTGATTCCCCAAATTCCCCACGTGATGCCAGCTGGGAGCAGCAGTGCCTTCTCTCGGAAGAAAATCTCCATGTTAGGTTTATTTTAATTTTTTTTATTTTACCTTTAAAATTCTGTTAAAAACAAAATTTAATTTTTTAAAAAAATCTTTCCCTACTCCATTCTAAAACCAGGATGAAGATTCTGCAGTTCAGAAAATTACATACATACATATAGCTGACCTTGTTCACAATTTTTAATGTTTTATGCCTAAATACAGGTTTAGGCACCTTGCTGGAGGCACCCAGTTTTCAAAAACTCAGCTCTTGTGAATAATGTCAAATCCTCAGGATTCTCTTCCTTCCACAAATTGGTATGTCTTATATTTAGAATTAACAGGGCCCGTTTTCTCTTCTGACTCGAATATGTGGTGTAAGGTTAATGAAAATAAGATGGATCTTTTATTTTGGGTCTTAAATATAATATTATTAAATGTGCCCACCAGAAATGTAGGATAAAATATTTGCTCTGCTTGAAGATTATGTGATATTTGTATTCTAAGCCTCACCACAGTGGGTTTCTTTAAATAGAAGCTATACTTTACTCCTAAATTGCTTAAGGCAAAGGAAGCAGAGATGATGTTTTTATGAATGTTTAAATGCAAATGGAACTGAGAGTGAATGCTATGCTAGCTAACATCAAAGGCTCACCAAAGTCTCTGCATTAATGAGGCTCTTTGTTTCCTGGATCACAGATTACAACAGGTTTCCAACTCATTGCCAAGGCTTTATCTCCATTTGGGAGGGCTGTAAATCTCAGACGATTTTTTTCACATGCAAAACAAGAGGATCATCTGAAAGAAGAAGGGGGAAAAAAATCTTAAAGTAGCAAATATTTCATTCAAATGATTATTCCTCAAAGTGACTGCATCTTGTTTTATTTTGGGGATGTTTAAAAGAATGGAAATTCGCAGACGGAGTTTCCTATGGGGCAGCTCATTCCTTTGGAGGGGAGAAATTGAGCAGGAAAACAGCACAGAGCATCCTTCCCCTCGCTCATCTCCTCCAGCCCTGCATCAGCTGTGCCCCCGAAATCAGACCAATAATTCTGTGTCATGCAAAATCAGCAATTAGCAGAAAGATGGATTTCGCTTCATTTAAATATATTCAAGCACTTTTCAAAGTGGCTCCAACTAGTTCTTCTCCTCCCCAAAAAGTAATGAGATTATATCCCTGGTAATAATGCCCTAATTAACAAGAAAAATAGGGACCGAGATTTTTAGCTTCCTATTCAAGGGCTGAATGTGACAATATGTTGTATATTGGGTCATAAAAAACAATTTACATGGCGTCATTACAGTCTGTAGCAAAGTCTCCAGGACCCAGGGCTATCTTATGCAATCTTAATTAAGGAAAATAAATATCGGTGTGTTGTTTTAAGCTACCGGAGACATGCACAGGACCTGTCGTATGTGATCAGAAGAGATGGGGAGTTTCCTTTTCCATGGGAACTGCTTAAAAAACCCTCCGACGCCGACACACAAGTGTCTAGTGCCTTCGAAATTGGCTGCAAAGATGGTAATTTCGTGTTTCCTGACCCTCGGGGCCAGGCAGGAAAACTAATAATTTTCTGCTACCCCACGTCACGTCTGTGCTCTGGAGGGGCCGGGGGAGCGGTGGCAGGAGTGTCACCTGGACCTGAAGTGTGCAGGGCACACACGTGTGATCTGTGTGTGTGCAGACATGTGTGACCTATGTGTGTAAAACCACGTGTGTGATCTCTGTGTGTGCACCCACGTGTGATTTGTGTGTGTGTGCACCCACAGCCAGGAAACATTGGCTGTTGTGCACACACGTGTGTTGTGTTGTGTGTTGTGTGTGCCTGTGTCATACACACCTCTCCTGACGTGTTTCAGTATGTGATATACGTGTCTTGATGTCTCGATGTGTGTATGGGGACATACCTTGATGTGTCTCACTGCAGACATGTACGTGCTGATGTGTTTGTGTGTGCACATGTGCACGTGCTGATGGAACAGTGTCCACACATACATGATGATGTGTGCCTGTGTGTGCACAACTATACATGCACACATATGTGTGTTCATGTGTGTCTGTCTCCAACGTACACGTGTGTCTTACTGAGTACATATGTATGTGTGTCTGTGTGTCTGACACACACGTGTCCTGATGTCTCAGTGTGTGCCCACAGACACAACCTGACGTGTCTCAGCATGTGCACACACATGTGTGCTGATGTAGGTGAACATACACGTGTGCCGATGCTCCATGTACAGCCTTCCGCCCTCTGTATTTAGCTGTGTGCTGCTGATCTGTGCTTGCAGATTCACAGGCAAATGTGAGAATGCAGATGTGCTTGTGTGTGTGTGCCAGATGTGTAGCTGTGCATCCTGATGTGTACAGCTGTGTGTCCATTCATGCTGATATGTTTGGGGCTGTGTGTGGATCCCACTGCTGCGTACACAAGTGTGTGAGTGCTCGTGTGTGCCACATGTGCAGCTGTGTGTGCTGGTGTGTGCACACACAGACACCTGCAGAGCCGTGTGTGGGGCCGTGCAGACCCTGACACGTGTACAGGCTGTGCACACACAGACATGTGCACACAGACACGTGTGTGGATGCATGTGAAGGTGTGTGTGCACAGATGTGGGAGTGCAGGAGTGTGTGCAGGTGTGTGTGTGTGTATGTGTGTGACTACATGTGTGGGCACAGGTGCATGTACAGATGTGTGTACACAGCATTTTGTGTGCAGACGTGTGTGTGCACAGATGTGCATGTGTGTGTGCACAGATCCATGTGAGGGCATGTCTGAGTGCAGAGATTTGTGTGCAAGCACATGCGTGTGCACACGTGTGTGTGTAACAGATGTGCACACACCCCCTGGGGCTGCCCCAAGCCCCCAGTGCTGCCCACTCTGGGGTCACCCCACACCTCCAAACCCCCCACCCCACAGCCGGGCCGAGAGGGGGGTCACACCACCACAGCATCCCTTTAAGGCAGGGACTTGGCATCGGAGCATGTGTGTGGTGTGTGCACATGTGTGTGTGTGCCTGTGTGTCCTGGTGTGTGTGTGTGCGTGGCTGTGTGTTCCCACATGCGTGTCTGTGTGTCCCTGTGTCTGTGTGTGTGTCGCTGTGTGTGTCCATGTCTGTATGCCTGTGTGTCCCTGTGTGTGTTCCTGTGTCCATGTGTATGTGTCTGTCTCCATGTGTGTCCGTGTGTGTCCCCGTGTCTGTATGCCTGTGTGTCCCTGTGTGTGTTCCTGTGTCCATGTGTATGTGTCTGTCTCCATGTGTGTCCGTGTGTGTCCCCGTGTCTGTATGCCTGTGTGTCCCTGTGTGTGTTCCTGTGTCCATGTGTATGTGTCTGTCTCCATGTGTGTCCGTGTGTGTCCCCGTGTCTGTATGCCTGTGTGTCCCTGTGTGTGTTCCTGTGTCCATGTGTATGTGTCTGTCTCCATGTGTGTCCGTGTGTGTCCCCGTGTCTGTATGCCTGTGTGTCCCTGTGTGTGTTCCTGTGTCCATGTGTATGTGTCTGTCTCCATGTGTGTCCGTGTGTGTCCCCGTGTCTGTATGCCTGTGTGTCCCTGTGTGTGTTCCTGTGTCCATGTGTATGTGTCTGTCTCCATGTGTGTCCGTGTGTGTCCCCGTGTCTGTATGCCTGTGTGTCCCTGTGTGTGTTCCTGTGTCCATGTGTATGTGTCTGTCTCCATGTGTGTCCGTGTGTGTCCCCGTGTCTGTATGCCTGTGTGTCCCTGTGTGTGTTCCTGTGTCCATGTGTATGTGTCTGTCTCCATGTGTGTCCGTGTGTGTCCCCGTGTCTGTATGCCTGTGTGTCCCTGTGTCTGTGTGTGTGTCACTGTGTGTGTCCATGTCTGTATGCCTGTGTGTCCCTGTGTGTGTTCCTGTGTCCATGTGTATGTGTCTGTCTCCATGTGTGTCCGTGTGTGTCCCCGTGTCTGTATGCCTGTGTGTGTGTGTGTGTCTCCGTGTGTGTCCCCACGTGTGTCTGTGTGCCCCCGCGTGTATCTGTATGTCTGTCTGTGTGTCTGTGTCC
>WBMV01003487.1:277290-340966 GCA_013396655.1 Campylorhamphus procurvoides
AGAAGCCGTGGGAAGGGGGATTGATGCTCGGCAGGAAGTGCCTGCTTTGCTCGGAGTTTGCTGGAGGAGCTGCTTTCCCAGTCTCCCCATCCTCTAGATTGGCCTTTACTCTTCCAGCAATCAAACCATAATATCTAATGGAAGAATGCCCCTTCGTTTTTCTGGGTCACGGGCTTTGGAGGGAGCAGCTCGTGGTGTTTGTGTTCAGGGATATGTCCCATGGCTGAAGTTGAGCTCGATGTGTCTGCTTGTAAAACAGCCAGGTCTGGTGTGCTGTGGGTTAGGGCTCTGTTGTGGATGATGGGCCAGAAAGTGGATGTTGTGCTTCCAGAATGGCAATAGATGTTTTTAGGAAAAGTCTGCATGCTGCTGGAGGATTATTCCCATCTTCTTCCTGTAAAGTTTTTCCCTCCTGGCTGCAATCAACTTTAGTAATTCTGTACGTTGTAATATTTCTAAGTTTTGCTTTGTGAATGATTAAACTAAAGGCTTCTCTACAAAAGCTGTCTTTTCCAATCACCCTCCCTGTGAGAACTTCAGAAAATAATGTCCTGACTTTGGAGCAGTCCTGGGTGCTCCTGTGGCTCATGGGGAGTCGCCACTGCTGTGTTTGTTTCAGACATTATTCTGCATCAGCCGTCGGGCAAATGAGGACAGAACATAATTTGGTTTATTTCAGGTTTAGTTTTTAACCTTTAAAGGGATAAGCTTTAAAAGAATATATAAAACTGCCCTTAATTCCAGCTGGTTGTTCTCAAGAGGGGTAGGGTGTTAAACTGGTGGTGTGAAAAACTGCTGGGTCGTGGGGTATGAAACTCAGTGTTAGTTGTGGGCATCAGTGCTGTGCCCCTGTGCCCCTGTGCCCGATCCAGCTGGCCTGGGCAGCAGGAGGCAGGTCCCTGTGAGACCCTCCTGCACAGCTCTTCCCAGGGCAGTCACTTTCCCTGGCTGCAGACTGCTGTGACTTTGACAAAGTTTGCAAATATTGAGGATCTGTCCCTAAACTCTGAAGTCTTCCTTCAGTTTCCAACAACAAAAGCTGTGTTTGCGAGGCAGGGCCGTTGTTTGTTGTTGTAACCCAAATAAACATTTCTTCTGGTGCTTCCCACATTGTGCCCCTTCGTCCAGGTATCGGGTACCCCCTGCCATCCCCTAAAATATTAAGCTGTTCACTTCCTGATAAATTTTTAATGATACTAAGTTTCTCTGATTTAAACACATGGGATAGAATCTGGCTAAGTTCAGAGTTACTTTAGTCCAGCAACTATTTGTTGTAGTGAAATATTTCTTTTAATCTTAAACTCTTCCTAGATGGGCAGCAAAGTGCAATAGCCTCTTTATGAGCAGTTAGGCTAAAAAGTAAATTGTGGGTTGGGAATCGCCTCTCCCCGTGATAATGGAATGAAATCCAAGTGGTTACTGTCAGAGCAGCAGACAGGAGTAAACAGAGTGTGCAGAACTCAAAGGGGAGAAAACTGAAGTAGCAGAGAAGGAATGATCCTGTCTCCTTGAGAACCACTGGAATCATCCAGTGCCTCAGTCAGCTCCCCTTAGGCCTGCTCAGACCCTGCCGTGGCTCATGTTGTGTGACTTAAGAGCTGATTTTATGTTTTCAGCTAAAAATCTGTCACCTAACAGACAGGGGAAGGTTGTTTCCTCAGATGGAGGCTGGTCTTGTGGTTTTTCAATTTATTACAATAGCTATTCCAGTGTATTATTCTGGGCAATTTTGTCTTATATTCCTACTGACTGTGCTAAGGTTATCAGGGTAAATTATAGATTGTTCTCATATGGATTTATTGCTGCTGTGTACATTATATGAAGTGTGGGCTATAATCTGGTGGCTGGTTCCAATAATTGAGGAGGTCAGATCTGTGACCGAAGATTGCAGATACTTAACCATCCATAAAAGTGTGTTTAATTAACACTTTAGCACAAGCAGACTTGGGGAGGAAGGTTGTGTGAGTGAATGGGATTACGTATCGAAGTCATGCATGCACTTGATAGTGGAGATTGTATTTTGGTTAATGAGGCTTCCTGGAAACGGTTGTTTGCAGCTAGGATTAATTTTAGAATCCTCAAAAAAAACACACATTAAAAAATTAACCCAGGGGTACTTTGGCAAACTGTCAGGGCTTTACATCGCAAATAGCTAATTTACCTGATTGAAAACAGAGTATAACTCCCTGAAAGACCAGGGGAGGCTGGGGCTGAGCCCTGCAAGGCTCTGGAAACCCACCCTTTTCTCAGTGGGCTCCCCACGAGCCCCACCAGGGTGCTGTGAGTGGTGCTGTGAGCGGTGCTGGAGCGGCCCCAGCGCTGCCTGGGTGGGTGTGTTGCTACCAGCAGTGCTGCTTGCCTGCTTTCTCTCTGATTTTCTCAGCAGCATCACTTCTGCTTTGCTTCCCTCGAGGTGGTTGGAGCCACCAACTGTGAGGCAGCTCACCCCAGCATCCTGCTTGGCTCCCCACATCTCCCGGCCAAAATTGCCTCTTTTTACCCAAACACACCCACTCGTGTTATTTACGTGCTCTGATGCTGCTCCAGAGCGATGCTCTGAAGGGGTCTGGGCACCTGCCACCAGCAGCAAGGTCCCTGGAGGGCCAGCAGCAGCAGGAGATGGTGGGATCTCCTTGCAGCAGGGTGGCCAACGCCAGTGTAGGGCAATGCAGGGGGAGTGATGCTGGTTTGAGCAGGCACAAGTTTCATGGACAGGCAGTAAAGCTGTTCCAGGGGGTGCAGGAGGGTGAAGGTGCTTCTGGAGCTGAGGACAAGGCAGTGGGTTGAGCCTGTGGTGGGGGAGCGAGCTGTGAACCCCCATGAGGTGCCAGGCTGGGGAGGGCACACTCTGGGCCAGGGGTGCTCAGAGCCTCTTGGCATAGCTGTGCCTCTGAAACCCAGCCATTCTGCAGGGCCCCAGCAAAGGCAGCTCTCCCCTGGCTCTCAGGTGCTCTGTGTGTCGTGGTTCGTGGCTCTGCTTGCCCTCTCCCATCTCACACAAAGCTCATTCTTTCCCGGAGTGAAATATGGGGGATTTATGGGTTAAAAATCTGCGAGAAACTTCCAAAGACTATGAAGAAGCCGAGGAACTGTTTTCTCTAAATTAAATATAAAATCATAAAACTATATCCTTTTTTAAATAGTACAAATGACTTTAAATCAAATTAAGGTACATCCTTAGTAAGAGCATCAGCCTTTTAGGTGGTTACAAACATTAGAGGTCAGACATGGTCAAACATGTTAACACTTTGATCAGATTAAAATATTTTTCTTGCTACAGTTGTATAATTGAGTTTAGACCTGAGGGGGTTTTCTGAACATTGTTATATCTTGTACCATGTGGTAGTTAAATGGTAGAAGGAGCACTTATAAGTTCCTTTAAGTTCCTTTTGTAAATAGGTTTATAAAATAGGGGAATGAGCCATGCTGTATGTAGGGCACAAGCTCTCCCTGCTCCCATGGATGGAGGAGATCCCAGGGGTTGCTCCTTGCACCTCGTGTGTGTGTGGTGAGCCTGTGAAGGCAGGGTTCAAATGTTCTAGATGTAAAACTGAGGTGCTGGATTTTCTGTCTGTATGAGAAACAGAAGTCCGAGAGCCTCTATTTCTTTGGAAAATAGACACTACCTCATTTTCTTAATTATTAAATTGTCCAAGCAGAGCTGAGGCAGGAGCAGAGGGGTGGGGGTGCCTCCCCAAGCCCTGCACAGCTGAAGTGCCCACATTAGACGTGAGGACTCACAAATAATGCCACTGTTCACAGCCTGGTCCCCATGGTCCGCCAGGCTCCTCGAGCTTCTTCAGAGGGTTTGAAATGTCCCCTTGGGCAGGGCGAGATGAAAGTGCAGTTACTGCTGGCCTGGGGCCACGGGGCCCAAATGCCTAACACGAGGTCAAAAAGCACCGAGCTGCAGTCTGGGACTGCTCTGTGCTGGACAGAAGCTGAAGCAGCAGCCTCTGAGCCCCAGGACACGGCGGCTTCTGCTGCATCCCCTTCCCCAAGGCTGCTCCATCCCTGGGCTGAGCAGACCTTGCAGAGAAGGAAATCTGCAGCTCAGCTGCTTCTCTGTGAGGTCTGTCTGTCCTGACTTGCACTGTCAGGGCAATAGTTTAGTACTGCTTTTTCCTGTGTCGAGTTCTGATCCTGTTGAAACCAGTGGGAAAACTCCCTGGAGTGGCTGTGAGATGGGGATGTGTCGCTGTGAGAGGAGCTGCTGCATCCCTCTCCAGCTGCTGTGTGTGCAGGGAGGGAGGGAAAGCAGCTGGAAGCCGACAGTAGCTCCGTGTTCCCTGCAGAGCCTGTTGCTGTGGGAGAGCAGCATCCCAGCCAGGTTCCCTGGCAGCAGCGTTTGCTCTGCAGGACCTCGCTGGGATGGTGCTCTGTCCCCAGAAATTGTGATATTCCCAGCAGAAAACTTTAGGAGTGCGGTGGCTGCTGGTGGACCTCCTGGCAGACAGACAGATGAGTAATTTGTTCCCTCCTGACCAAAGCAAATCCACGTCTTTCAGCTCCTCTACCTAGCTTGAAATAGGATAACAATGAAAATAATTTTTTATGTTAAAGTGTAATGTTGGGTAGGTGGATGTACCAAGGCACAGGGCTTCCCAGGTCATTTATTGCATGTCTGATTCAGTCTTGGTTCCCCCCAAGGAAAATTCTTGTGTTAATTTCTGAGTTCATATCACACCCTCAATTTTGAAGCAGAACTTCCCTTTGAAATAAATTAGAGAGTTCTGCTTAAGAAGCAGTGACATGATACAGCACTGCCTGTGTGTGGTCTAATATAACCTTATTTTTAAAATTGTTTGGAATGAAGAAAAGAGAAAGAAAAATGTCGCAGGGAAACAAAAGCAAGTTTTATGTAAATCTATGCATGTGAATAAGTGTGCACGTGATTCAGACAGTTCAACAATATCTGGTCTCCCACTGGGATTCCTTCACAGGCTACCCTGGGACTGACTTCCCAGGCATGGGATGCTTTGTTGGGGACGAGTTGCTATGAGATATGTATGGTAAAGGCACCGTTCCTGCAAGCTTCCAACTGGTGCTGTTTGTGAAATGTTACGAGCTCAATCACTTGAGAGTTTGGAGAGAAAAGCAAGACCTTAACATCAACTCCAGTTCCCAAAGCTCATCTATGTTAATGACTAGCATTTTTGAAATGTTAAATGTGAAGAACAAAGTGATTTGGGTTTGAATGTCCGGGATGAAAGTGCAGAGCTGGCCTGGCATCCAAAGCTGCAGGGCAGAGAAGGGGGAGCAGGAGGAGCTCTGCAGGGCACCCACGTGTTCCAGAGCTCCTGCCATGGCTCTGCAGACACCATTAAATCCCTGTCAGGGTGAACCCCCTGATCAATCCATGCAGAGGGGTGTGCTGGCATTTGCAGTTCCAAGGGACCAGTGCAGGAACCTGCGTGTGTTCTGTGACTAAACAGACATTGCTGGCTCCATAGCAATGACTCTCCTGCCTGCTGTCAAAGATCGTCTGCAAAGGGCCAGATCCCAATCACAGGCTGAACCCTCTCTATCCACAGTGTGATCTGCAAGGGTAGCAGGATTTTGGGATATGGGTGGTGTGAGCTGCACACCTACGATGGCAATCTGGTGTGGCCTCTGTGTGTACATGGCATGGTGGTTACTGGGAGAGCAAAGTGGAGTGCCGAGAAACATCAACAGTTTGGAGGAAGCATCCACAGTGTGCCATCAATTTCACACCCACAGTTCTTTGTCTGCCTTTTGGCTGTGATTCATCAAGACCAAATTTAGTCTTTGTTTTGTACGGGTTGGCCTTTGAGCCCCCTCAGTGGTTCATCATGGAGAAGGTGAGGAAGGACCTGAGCACCCCTGAGCATCGTGTCCCCTGCCAGGGAGGCTGTGCTGGACAGGTGGGGCTGGGTTACTAAAATCCAGTTACTGAAATCTCCTGCACTGTGTGTGAGTCACAGCAAAATCTCCCCAACAAATCCTCAAGGGTTTTCTCCTGTCTGTTCTATTGATTTGAAGAAGGACTAGATGCCAGACATCCCCACCACTGTCTTCTTGAGGGCATTGCCACTGTGGGAGCTTCTCTTCATCCCACCCCTCCAAGCTTTTGGGTTGGCCACAACCACTGCAGCTTCCTCTCCTTTCATTTGCTCATTTCATAGAATCACAGAATGGGTTGGGTTGGAAGAGACCTTAAAGCTCCTCCTGTTCCAACCTCCTGCCATGGGCAGGGATGCCACCCACCAGACCAGGTTGCTCAGAGCCCTCTGTTTCCCATGGCTTTGCCACTCCACCTCAGTGCTCTGGGAGCCAGGGGATAGCTTAGGTCAGCATCTCTCCCAACCTGATGTACACAGGCTCTTACCTCATCATTTACCAATGGTGGGTGGAGGGCACAGCAATAGGGGAGTAGGTACAAGTTGTTTCCTGAACTTTTTGCAGAGCCACTGTGTCAGGGAAAGCATCTCACTCTGATCAAATCCCAGGTTGGTGCCGATCTGGGACGTGTAAGTCCCCCCTCCCCCAGGCCCTTCTTGTGCTATTCTTCGAGTTTCTCTTTAAGAAATAGGCTATAGCACGATACTTGCTCATTAAACTCTGTCTGGAGGATGAGACAAAGGTTTGGTAGGAGGATGGGTGACTCAGAGGGTTGGTAACAGGATACAGAGCTGCTCGCTTCCTAGTTTCCAGTTTTAATCCAGCTGAATCAGTAAAGAGCGAGTGCCTGCTCTGCCTGCTGGCTTGTCCAGCGGGCTGTCCGGGAGGGCACGGCTCCCTCCAGCCCCCAGGCAGTGTGGCTGTCTCGTGGTGGGAACGATGAGGTGTCCTAAGGACCTGCCAAGTCTGGACCAAACCCTCTATGAGGTCACCCAGGGTCCTGTTCTCACCGTGGGACTGCCGGGTCAGCACATGCTGGTGCCTCATAAACCCCCCAGCTTGGCTTCTTAAAGGAAGGTATTGAAACCCCATGCACCTCTGAGGCTTGATTACAGCAGGAGCTTTGTCTTGGTTAAACATCTTGGACAAAGAGCTCTTACCTTCTCCTCATGGAGCAACTTAGCACTGCTCTGTCCCTGGTTTTTGCCTTTGAGTCTTTCTGATTTAGGATCACACAATCATTTATGCTGGCAAAGCCCTATAAGTTCATTGAGCCCAGCTGTTAACCCAGCACTGCTAAGCCCACTTCTAAACCATGTCCCCAGGTGTCATACCTACATGTCTTTTAAATCCCTTCAGGGACAGAGACTTCTCAGGACAGCCTGTGCCAGGGCTTGTCAACTTGTTCAGTGAAAATTTTTTCCTGGTGTCCAATCTAAACCTCCTCTGGTGCAATATGAAGCCACATCCTCTTATCCTATTACTTTGCAGCAGAGCCCAACCTCCACCTGGCTCCACCCTCCCTTCAGGGAGTTGTAGAAAGCAAGAAGGTCCCCCCTGAGCCTCCTTTTCTCCAGGCTGAGCTCCCCCTGTGCTCCAGACCCTTCCCCAGCTCCATTGACCTTCTCTGGGCAAACTATTTATGACCATTCCCAAAGTTACAAAGACTATTCCACCACCACTGCCTCTGCAAAGTGATTTCATGGAGAAAGTGGGACACTTGGTCAGTCCTGAGGATGGTGAGGGTGAGCAAAGTCTGCCCAAATCAGCTGTCCCCATCCAGAGCATCCTGCTGGCTGGGTGAGAGGTCACCAGAGTGGCTTTAAACCACTGGCCCTCTCCCATCCACGGCCTCTGTGCTAAACACAGCTCAGCTGCCACGAGAAGAATCTGCTTCATTGTGTTTCATGGGGTCCCCAAATTAGTATTTTGTGAAAGAAAACAATAAACTCAACAATGCTGTGGTGAGTTTTTGAAACCAAAGTCAAACTGGATACTAGAATCTAGAGCACTTTCCCCCTCCGGTTATAACAACTTTGCATTTGATGAAATGATAGGCAAAAAACCGTCTCAACAGTCTCTCCTTTGTTCCATTGAAGAATCTGGAGCTACAATATACAAAGTACACGTCTGCCTTGAAGAGCTACACAGTAATCATGGCCTGACCAAAAAAAGGCTTTTTTTGGGTTTTTTTGTCTGCTCTGTGTTGAGTTTGTTTTGTGCTGTGCTGTGGTTTGCTCCGAGGAGTGGTGTAAACTGAGGTTGTGCTCTGGTGGGACTCACACACAGGGAAAATGTGAAAGCCCAGGGTTATAAAGTGTGTTTGAATGGGCACAAAGGGGGTGTGATTATAAAGGCACTCGTGGAAGAAGTGCTGGGGAGAGATTCTTCGCAGCAAAACCCTCAGAAAGGCTCAAACCCGTGGCATTTTTGTTCTGACACCGAGGAGATGGCACTGCAGAGGTTGCTTTCATGTTTAGGAAATAAACCATCCTAAGATCTACCACATGAAAATTTGTTGTTCTTAGCATGGGGAGGCTGGTGAGGTTGCTCTCCTTGCGTGGTGCTGCCCTGGAGTTCCTGGTGCAGGGGTGGGGATGGTGAGGAGGAGTCATTGTCCTCAGGTTCTGATGTGGGGGACACAGAACGACCCCTGACCCCACCATGGCCCAGGTCAAAAAGTGGCCTTGGAGCTTTGGCTTCCTCCTCTGACTTACAGAGTGTGGCATTGCCAGTTTTGGAATCCCACCACCCAAGGGAATATGTGGATTCAGAAATCCAAGTGATGTTTTGCAAGATCACATCATGCTGTGCTGAGTATTCCTTTGGAGTTCATAGATAAATTAAATAAATGGATAAATCAAATAAATAGATAAATTAAATAAATAGATAAATTAAATAAATAGATACATTAAAATGTGCATATTAACCCACAATCAAAACTAGAAGCAATAATATAAAATAAGAAATAAATTTTTTTAAAAGACAACTAAACACCCAAACCTTTTTGTTTGACTTTCTCTGATATAAAGCAATTTCTCCAGGACTGTGCACCATATGAAACACATTATAAATGCTCTTGTAAAATCCACATCATTATACCACATGAAAGGCCGGGTCCTAAAAATAGCCATTGAGAGAGGATGCAGGCTAGTAGCAATTTCGGTGATCATGAAATAGTTGTGTTGACATCTCTGTGCATGCACACCCACAGAAAGCTTTGACTTTTGAATATTCTTAGCAACATTTGTGCTTTATGGAATTTTCCATCTTCTCGTCCCATGAATAGTCCTTTACCCAGTGGCATTTCTTTCTGATCTTATCCCCCTGTTTCTAACCCTGATTTTATTGAGAAAATGGGCAAATTAGTTTTCTATGTAAATTTTACGTGAAACTCTGTCCTTGCTATCAGTTTGGCAGTATCAGTTGTATTTCCCTGTCTCCTAGCAGGGAAATATTTTCTTTTTTCCTTCAATAGACACACACGCCCCTGGTATTTTGGGGAACCAGCTCCTAAAATGTAAACCTGGGGCATTAGATGATAACACAAGAAGCTGCCACATCTTCCCAGCCTTTGTATCTGCTGTGGGATTCAAAGCAGGCAAATGAAATCTGCAGTAATTACACACGAATGTATCCACAACAACAAAAACAGGAATTCTTCCTCATCCCAGCTATCAGAACTCGGATTTTGTTTGGGGATATGAAAGGCTGCAGCCTCCTGGCTTCGGTGTGTGTGCAGCAAAGCCCTGGCTGGGACCAAGTGCTGTAGCTCTGGGATAGACAACAGAGCCCTGCTGGCTGATATCACCCAGGATCTTTTTGAAGAGCTCCTCAGATTGGATTTGGTTGCTGTTGTGTTTCAGTTTTAGCCTGTTATTTGTTTCAAAGCATTACTATAAGGGGTGGTTTTCTGGAAAACGTTGGAATCTTCGGTGCTGATCTCTTGTTTTGCTTTTGTAAGCAGTGGTGGTGATGATGATGGAGAGGTACATCTTCACATGAGGGTGGCTGGAGGATGTGCTTCAAGCCTGCCCTCGGTTTTAAGTGTGTGGCCCTCCTAAAACCAGTTGGAAGCAGTCTAAATCCTCAAAATAAGTTTGCTTTTGGAACTGGAGCCAAATCTGTGGAGATGGCGAGAGAAATAGCAGGGTGTTGAAGAAAATGACATTGCTTCTGGAACAGCTGGCACGGAAATCACAAAGTCTGAGGTTTTGTTCAAACCAGATGTAGCTCTCGTTGTCGTGGGGCAGGACACAAACTCACCAAGGGATTCACAGGGAGACTCAGAGTTGTTCCAGGCTGGTTTAAGTTCAGGGCAGCTCCTTTCCCTTGTCCAGGTCTGGAGTCCTGTTCAGTGCAAACAGGCCCTCCAGTTTTTAGCTCCATCAGTTGATTTCTTGCAGGCTGTTGGCAGCTCTGAAGAATCCAATGCTGTGAAATGACATCACAGAAGGGGGTTTGCTCTTGCTCATTTAGTTCCCTGGGACAGCCTGGGCTTGGGGACATGGGGACACGTTGACAAGGCAGTAGTTTTATAGAGTAAGTGCATTAATCCCCACATTGTCAGTAATTTAAGGATCTATTTCCATCTAAGTGCTAAGACATTTTGCCTTGTATTGGCATCCTGCTCTGTATAATGCAAGAGAGCATGATGCTAAAAAAGCTGAGAAGTTTTTAATGCTTCTGACTTGAAGCTGACATCGTGCCTGAGCCCTTTTCTCTTTTCCATACTTAATTTGGTGGCTGAACGTGGGGTTATATCTGGCAACTTAAGTTTTTTACTACTCTGGTGAACTGTTTTCCTGCTATGACCAGGATTCAGGTAAAAGCACCCAATGTCCCTGACTGGGACTTCTGACAGCACTTGAATACAAGAGCTGTTGTGGAGAAAATGTAATTTCTTGACCCAAGAGGACAGAAAATTACCTGATATGTCAGTGCCAGTTGTTTAGTTAGTGATATTTACTGGAGTTAGAGTATTCAAACTTCACAAAATAAACTATTTTCAAATTATAATATACTGTTTATACTGAGATTAGCTCAGCTGGTTGGAGCATGATGCTAATAATGCCAATGCCACAGGTCTGATCCCTGTACAGGCCATTCATTTAAGAATTTGACTCAATGATCCTTCTGGGTCCCTTCCAACTCAGAATATTCTGTGATTCTACTCCTCTAGCACACGGATCTGCATATAAATGCACAGTGATGGATGAGGCAGGCTGCAGTGAAGCCCTGAAATATCAATTCCTGTATCAAAAAGCACCACTATTCTTCCAAATTTCCTCGTGAAACCAGCAGTGGGTGCCTGACTGGGTGGGTGGGTGCTGTGCCTGTGGGTGGGAGCTGCCTCCCTCCTGCCTGCACCCAGGGGCTCCTTTGACACGGGATCCTCTTCCCAGAGAGCTCCAGGTGCCGTGGCAGGCAGGGTGAACAGCCAGCTAAACACCCAGGAGTAGCACCAGCTGTTTATGTGTTAACACAGGATGTTCTCAAAATCAGGTAAGAAGTGAGGCATGTTCCCAAGTTTTATAGCCGAGGAACCGGATAGTCTTGTAAGCGCCGAGCAGGGCTGGGGCAGAGGAAGCGTGGTGTTATCCCAGCTCCTGCTCCCAGTCCCACAGCAGCTCGTTTGCCCGTGACTCAGTTTCCCCCAGGAGTGTTGTGGAGCTTTATCATTTCGTGTGTAAGCCGTGCTCGGAGAGCACTGCAGGGAAAGCCACGTGGATACTGAAAAATAAACATAAAATCCCACACTGGGGACTCTGAGAGGGGATGTTTCGGAAGCGATCAGAGGAGAACTAGGCAAAAACAGTAAGCTGTGCTGCTTATTAGGCCATTTACTTCAAGGTATGAAACAAATTGCAATTTCATAATCTTTTAGGAAGCTGCAAGTGGCCCTAAGACCACAGTTCCTTCAAGGCAATTGGCAGCTTTTCTTGCTTTAAAAACAAGTCACCTTTTCAGCCTAAATGGTAATTTCATAGAGTGGCATTAGCCGGATGGGAGCAGTGATGGGATGGTCCAACACGACGTCTGAAATGCACATGATGCACAAATCTGCCTTATTAAACCAGGGATTATTAAACCAAAATGTCATTTATTTACCCACTCGTAATATGGTGATGAGAACAACCTCCAGGATCACACGGCATAGCTTTTGGACACATGTACCAAACCCTCTGGATGCATAATTCACATTCCTTGTCATGAAGAATGAGTCTATTTATCTTGGAACCTTTTTTACTTAAACAGTAATCTCTAGGAAATCATTTGTTAACAGTAGCTCCCTGCCAGTTTGTCAGCTAATGGCTTGAGGCGAAGTCTGAAGTGGATGAAATCTTTTCCAGGGCGATGCTGCTGTCGCATGGGGTGCAGAAAGGTTTATGGCAGAAAGCAATAGTGGAGGCGGTCAGATGAGTTCAGCCCAACTTCTGGAATCCCGAGGAAACTCGGGGTAAAGATGAGTGTTCCACCAGTGCATCGTTTGTAAAATATCAAACCCATCAGTTGTGCCTGTGTCAACTTCTATGCCTAAATTTTCCTTACTGGAGGCTCCAGGTGTGAGTGTGTGGAGGCCAAAACCACCCGTGTTTGTGGTGGCTGAGGTTCTCCCTCATGCCCTGTGCATCTCTGCATCCCAGGCTTCTCTGCATCTCTGTGTCCTGAGCATCCCTGCGCCCCAGGCATCTCCCGATCACGGGCATCTCCCCATCCTGGCCATCCCAGCATCTCCCCATCCTGAGGCTTCTCCCCATCCTGGGCATCCCAACATCTCCCCATCCTGGGCATCTCCCTCTCTGCACCCCAGGCATCTCCCCATCATGGGCATCTCCCCATGTGGGCATCCCAAGCATCTCCCCATCCTGGGCATCTCCCTCTCTGCACCCCAGGCATCTCCCCATCCTGGGCATCTCCCCATGTGGGCATCCCAGCATCTCCCCATCCTGAGGTTTCTCCCCAGCCCAGGTGTGGAGGCAGCGGGGCAGGAGAGCCCCCCCAGCTCAGCTGGGGTGCCGCAGGGTGTCTGCCAGGGCAGCAGAGTCCTGCAGCTCTCAGATGGTATCTCTCCTCTCCAGAAGTCTAGCAGCGAGTTTCAGTTAGGTAATGAGTTATCTGATTTCCCTTTAATCTGGGCAGCATCTCCAGCGCCACAGCCTCGCATCGCTGTGTATCTCACACTCAGGGCTGCGGGGAGAAAACTGGCCAGAATGGGTGAAAATTCATTGGGAAAAGAGCTCAGAAAAGTCGCCCCGATCTGCACCAAATCCCTTCTTTTTTTGCAGCAGGAACGAGTGAGAAATAACTGCCCCGAGCCGAAACTCTCCCGAAAGGCCACAAAATCCAGCTGAAGTAAATACCACTTCCCTGCAGCATTATCTCCCACTCGGTGCTGTCTGCCCACAGAGGATGGTAGGGTGTAGGAACTGGCAGGGGATTAATGGCAGCCTGGTTCAGAAAAAAACTCCGCTGCCAGAAGGACGTGGGACCCAGACAGAAGTAAAGAGGGGCTGGTTCTCTCTGCAGATGCCCCCAAGTGCTATTTGTCTGAGAGCAGATTTTCCCACAGATCTTTGGCCTTCATATTATTTGAAGAACCCCCTCTGCAGCTGCAATCCTTCCCTCCCCCGAGGGGAAAACAGGGTGGTAACTTTGTGAGCTGAATGGTGTGGAGGTTTAGGAGTACTGCCATGGGAGGGGAAGATTTGGCTCATTAGCGTGGAACATTGTGTTGCCAGGAACAGAGTTTTGGGGCAGAACTAATAACATGGAAGCAGATGCAGTCAGCTTTTATTAAACTGGTTTGTAGATGACTTTAAATAGGCAACAGTTGTATCTGGGGCTTTCCTTGCGAGAGGCAGAATGGCAGACCCCAGCAGCAGCAGAGCCTGGCTTAGAGGCTGGATAAAAAGTACAGAGGGGCAAACCAAATTCCTGGATGTTTGGGAAAAATTCTCCCAAATATCTTAAAAAAACCCAAACAACCAAACAACAAAAAAACAACAGAAGACTTTGTGTTATAATCTTTAGAGTCCACACATCTGACTCTGAGCAAGGAGCAGCTGTAGAGCCACGGAGTTCATAGTCTGAAGGACCCAGCTTTGTATCATCTTGGCTTTATCAAGGTGTATCATCTCCTCTGGGCCCTGGACTCCCGAGTTTCACTCACCTACCCCAATGGCTGGGCATACATTAACTGCTTGACAGTGCATTACAGGTAGGGATGGCTAAATTAATTCCCAAGCCAAGTTTTGAAGCCCTTCTCCCTGGAACCACCCTTTCCGTCGCACCAATTATCTCCAGGGTGCTTATCGGCATCAGGCATGGTCGGGTGCCATTTCCTGACACATGGCATTCCACGGCCACCAGTAAGGAGGGGTTGGACTGGCTCTGTAATTGCCTTACCCAGGTACACAGGTTGCAATGACCACCAGCCAAGGACAAATTGCCTGTGTCAGCCACCTCCCATAATTGAGTGAGACCATCGATACCTCTGAGGAGTCCCCACAAAGACCATCCATCCTCTGCCAGACCCAGCAATCTCTATTGCTGGGTGTCCTCACGGTGTCCTCCTGGTCCTTCACCACCTCCAAGCATCCTGGTTTGACTGTCTTTCCTTTCATGAGGGTGTCAGGAATGATCAGTCCCATCAACACAAATCCCTATTGAGGTGCCCATTGGATTTCTGACATCTCTGTGGATGTCCCATCGCTGTCACCTCCTTCCGTGCCAACTCCAGCCACCATTTCACAGAGCAAAGAGAACCATCCAGCCATCCTCTCCCTGCTCCACACATCCAAGAGCAGCCTGGCATGGGCACTGGGTTGTTCCTCCTTATCCCAGCCTGGCTGAATAAGGCAGGAGGAATCCCGCTCGGGTGCTGAACTCCATCCTGCCTTGGTTGTGCAAGACCTTTTTTCTCAGGCACTTTCTAATCTAGAGCTTTTCTGGGATCTGTGCATGGCATAAAGGGAAGTCTCCTCATCACCTCAGGTTCTGTCTTTCGGTACCAAGTGTTTAAGACATAATTTCAGGCGTCCAGGGCTTGCTTTCTCTTTGTGTCTCCTTTGCTGTTGCTTTCATTTGCTAACATGTTGAACTTCAAAGTCTATTCTTTCTCCTTCCTAATTTTTATGGAAAAAATGGTCTGAACCCCATTTGCATTTCCTCCCTGAGGATACTGGCAATCCTTAATCCTATATATTAAAGAATCTCAGTTTTCCCAGCAGCCTTTTATTCTGGGACTGCTCTTCCACTCAGTTTTCTCCTTGAAATCCTCTCCTGTGGTTCAAAATTGCTCTTCACGGTGCCCCTGACCACTGTCACTTGCTGTTAGGAGCTATTTGCACGGATGTTTGATCACTTTTTAAGCCCTTTTCCTTTCCCAGCCTGTCCCTTGCAGGTAATTTGTGCAGGTTTCATGCCTGTGGCAGTGGGTGCCTGTTTGCCCTCGGAGGCTGCAGAGGGTCCATGTGCAACCAGCAACATCCAGGACCTGCTGGAATAACTATTTAAAGGGCCAAGAGATGGCAGGATGAAAGGGTGAATAACTGGCTGCTGTTTTATTCAGGGTGATTTTAATTTCACGCCGATGGTCTCCCTATTCCATCAAGGCCATGGCTCCCACTGGCATTTCCCTGCCTGATCACTGCCCATCCTTCCCCAGCTGTGATGTGGGATGGCACAGGGACCCTCTGCCTGTCAGTCCCTTGTCCCCCTCCTGCCTGCACACAGGGGCTGTGGTGATTCCCTGTGTCCCCCAGCCCGTGGGAGCTTTGGGAAGCAGGGAGAGCACCTGGGCTGGCCAGGAGGATCCAGGGATTGAGATCACGCAAACCCAGGGTTCTCTCTCCTACAAGCCATTCTCAGCGATGTGCTCGGGTAATTAGCATGTGCATAAACACTTCGTAATCTTGTGATCATGGCTTGCAGATTAGCTCTTTTGCCAGCTTTGCGATTTCTTTGCCAGTTTTCGTTTTAATTGCAAATCCATTACTGCCAGCTCCCTTGCATATTGTAGCAATAGGCAAATTAAAACACTTGGACACAGTTGGGCGGGTTTCAGTTAAGAAATTAATTGTTACTGCCAACCAGTGCTTTTTAATGTGAGGGTGGCATTTGAGTTTGTTTTTGAGGGCATAATCTCCAAGACTTTCTTTTTTCCCTTCTCCTCCCCCCTCCCCAGACTGCGTTGCCCTGTCGAGCAGCTCCCCAGATGGCACGAAGCAAATGCTTGGCTCTTTGATCTCCTAGTCAAGAAATTTGGAAGTCGTTCTGAATTTATGAGAATCCTGTCTGAAATAAATCTGTCTGTGCACAGGGCCACACTAAGGCAGCCCCGAGCTGCAGGCAGGGCTCACCTGAACCTCCCGGGGAGGCACAGCCTCCCATCCCACAGGAGCATCGTGTGATGCTGCGGCGATAAAGACAAACTTCATGCATATTGTTGAACATGAAAAAGTCTAGACAATCTACAATTTACCAGTCGGGGTAATTGGCTAAAGGCTTAATCCGCCCTGATAATCCAGTAATGGTATTGTTGGCAGGACATTGATGTAAATATCACTCAGCAGCGCTGGCAGCCGTTGTCTCCCGTGATTGCTGCCGTTCCCAATTCCTTTTCCACAGTTGTCAGGGAATTCTCAGAGTTCTGCAAACTTCTTGTCTTTGGCATTTCTCGAAAATTGTCTGTGCTCCGTGTTTGTTTTTCACTCCGTTTGTTGATAAAGTAACACTTTTCACCCGGTCAGGATTTTCACAAAGCCATTCATCAAGAATATCTTTTTTCCCTTGATGTGCTTGTTTTTCCCTGGTGTACTTTTCACTTTTCAGGCTCCTGATGCTGCTGTTGCACAGTTTGCCATCGCCCTTTAATACAAACAACATCTGGTTCTGCAGCAGCCCCGTGCCAGCGCTGTGAGCCACCTGCCACCTGTGTGTCACCACCAGACCTGGTGGCATTCACTGAGACTTTGGTGGCATCTCTTTGCTCAAGCCCAAACCCTGACATGCCACCAGCTTAGCTGGGACTGCAAACACTGGTGGGGCACTTTGGAGGTCGGTGGTCTGAGCAGGGTTTTGAAAATACATCAACCTCCCCATTTTGCAGGGTGTGTTTAATTCATGTCTGCGTGCCCTGTGGGGACCAAGGAGGGGTTGTAGCACCCCATGGAATAGTCCCTCCTCCAGACATGAATCTCCCACACTGCAATGCTTGTCCCCACGTGCTGCCTCCCATGGCCTGTTGATGTGTCAGAGCATGGCTGGGCTTAAAGTGCACACTAAAATTACTGTCTAATTGTGCACGAAGCCAGTGGATAAACAACTGTCCCGTTTTTGTTACTTTATTCTCTTCAACTCCCCTTTATTCTCTTCATTCCCCCCCTTTGCCTTGGTTAAACAGAGCTGTTTTCAGATGCCTTTCAGCTGAAGGGCTCTGCTCCTCCAAGTCTGCACAGCACTGAGTACAAATGGACCCTGCCAGGTACTGGAGTCACCGAGTCCCAGAAATTACAGAATGGTTTGGGTCAGAAGGGACCCTGAAGACCATCTTGTTCCATCCTCCCTGTCATGGGCAGGGATGTCACCCCCTAAATCAAGTTGCTCAGGGCAGCACCCAACCTGGCCTTGAGTCCCCAGGATTTAATTTGTATTAGAGTCATATTTGTTAACTGAAAAGCCACCTGATTGTTTCTGGTCATTGGCCTTGCTTGTTCAATCCGGGGACTAAAAGCCAAGTTAACTTTTTTCTTTCTGTGCATCACCACCAAATCACATCCTGAATATTCTCTGTACAACCCAGAGATGTTGTGGATGTGCACTGGATTGGAATTCAGCAGAGGATTTCCCTGATGACCGAAGTAGAACCACCCTGGGAATTCCTTCTCTGTGCTGCCTGCCAAAGTATTAAAAACCCTATACCTAACAACATATAAACTTATTTTGGTCACTAAACCCAGCTGAGAGGGCTGCGAATCCTTGACAACGTTTTTAAGGCAGCCTGTAATGGGTTTTTTTGAGTGTTGCCCTTTTTTTTCTGCTGGGAAAACAATAGAAGCAGCACAGTTCCGCTGCAAACAAAACCTGACTATGCTCTAACTTACATGTGAAATATCAAAGAGCTCGTACTCAGTACACATCACCGCCCTTCCGTTTCACAGCAAACACCTTGTCACGGCCCAGAGACTTTGGGAAAACTCCATCCAGTGTATTGGAGCGAATGTCACGCTGCTGATTATGCCAGAGCTCTGGCTCCGTGGTGTTGTGGCTAACAAATCCAACTTTAATTGTTCGTGATCTCTATCGGAGCAGACATTGGGTTCGAGTTCAGTCTGTACAGAGTCAGGAGAAATAAACACAAACCTACAGTCAGATCAAAGCAGCAGAGAGGTGCACATGTGCTAATAATAATACCTTATGAAAGCTCATATTTTCCTTCAACAACATCCTGTCATTTGTGTATCAGCTTTGAAAAGGGTAAAAAAAAAACTAAAAAATTCAGTGTCATTTACTTCAGCAGAGAAAACGAGATAAGGCAGATATTTGATTGCAGCAGCTCGTGTGTGGTTTGCTGCGAGGGCTGTACATGCATCGCGTCCTCCAGTGCATGTGTGAGGGGAGGCTGCAGAGCCTGAGCTGGCTGTGAGCGAAGTACCAGCGTTATCTGATTTTTATATCCAGCTGGTGACAATGTGATGCAGAAGGGAGGATGAGGTAAACAGTCTCGGAGTCGGTAACCGCATCCACACCTGGTGCACCTCGATAAAATGGCTGTAAACAGCCCGGATAGAGGGAGGTTACGGCATGGCTGGGGACGTCTAACGGCTCCGGGAAGAGGTTTGGGGATGGGGTTTTGGTGGGGGTGGAATTACCCAGGGGTTCAGGACTGGGATTTTGCCCTTCCGTGGCCGTAGGCAGCTCTGCAGGTCGGCTTTGGTCGGGGTGACCGTACCCAGAGGTTCTGGCTCAGCGGGGTCAGCCAGCCGTGATTTCCCCTCCCCACGATGTGACCTACTTAGGAAGGTCAGCCCTCAAAACTGGGCACAGTGCTGACCATTTCCTCTGGCCTCCTACATCAAATTCTTGCTATCAGCTTTTTAATCTAGCACAGTGGTTTAGACTTCCCTCGCGGTTTCTGCCCTGCCTGGCACTGGGATAACTGGTGGGCTGTGGGGCACTGGGACCTGGGGACCTGTGGGAGCAGAGCTGTGATGGTGATGCTGCCACCAGGAAGGGGACATGGGGTGTTGTGAATCCGTGTTTCACGTTGCTGTGGTTGTTGAGATTGGGTTGTGCCTGCAGTTCTCTCTGCAAGCAGGAAAGAGTTTGGGGTTTTGCTGAAGGGAGGAAGGCTGATAATGAAAGGTGACAAAGTGGCCCACTGAGTGCTGAGGGTGGGCTGGCTGAGGAGGGAGAAGGTTATTTAGAAAGAAAACAGTGGAGAAGAGGACAAACAGAGGCAGGTACAGGAGCAGTCACACTTTCTGCTCTTTCTGCACAGGGGCTGTGTCTTTGGGTACCACTGGCTCCTCGGGCAGGGTGTGACAGTGGCCATGGGGTGACAGTAACAGAGCCATCCCTGCGCTGGGAAGGTGTTTTCCAGGGCTGTGAGGCTGAGAGTCTATCCCGAGTCTGCAGCGGCTGAATCGCAGCAAACAGGGACTCGTTAAGAAAGTGGAGCAAATAATAATGATCCATATGTTTAATGCAGCTGAAAGGCATACTTCAAAGATAGTGCTCTCCTAAAAAAGCCCAAGTATAGAGGGGAATATACTTGATCACAGCTTCCAAGTTTTGATGGTAGCGTTGTAAGTAGGTCAGCAAACGGTAATATTTAAATTAACTCCTCTTTCTGGCAACTAGATGGGAATGTAGGTCTGGAAGTGGGTAGATGTAGATTCCCTTCCCAGCTCTGCCACTCTGACAAGTCACTTCATCTCCTCGTGCCTAAGGGAAAAATACACCTTTGGGCTCTGCCCAGTAATCATCAGCCAAATGCTTCCCCACCTATCTAAAGGGTTTTAGAATATGTGATTGAAAAGTGCAAAGTGTTATTAACATTGAATTAATGTCTGCCATTACAATATGTAATGGAGGATTTCTGCACACACCCCACTTCCTCCTGCTCGAATGTTTTGTCGGATGAGTCCAAGTGTTTACTGGCTTTAGAGCTGGCCTAGAAAGAGCCAGTGAGAGCTGGGGCTGCTGGGCACTGGTGGGGCTGCTGGGCACTACTGGGGCTGCTGGGCTTGTTTGATGGCAGGGTATCTGGCAGCAGAGCTGAGCTGTGGGCACACAGCTGTGGCCCCAGATTTTGGCAGCAGGGTTGGGATGGCCGGGGTGCCCCATCAGCAGCCACCCCAGAGCTGTGGGCACAGCTCCTGTAAGCCTGCACATCCAGCACTGGAAGGCAAGGTGCCCTTGTCCCACAGTGGGGTGCAGATGTGCCAAGCTTCCTGCTGGGGGTGGAGAGTGCCAGGCTGGTCTCAAAGCAGGGAGGATGTGCTGCTGGAGCACCTCCCTTCTCCTGTTTTCTGGGAGTCCCAGCCTTCCCACTGCCTGCACCTCGTCGACTGATGGCAGCATTGACACTTACCCAGGCAGCTCTGATGGTTTCAACTTCTGCCTCCTCCAAATATATTGATATTCTCTGTGTAACAGCGGCATGTTTCTTGACCTGCAGCGGTAATCAAGGATTCCCATCCCTGAAAGTGTCCAAGGCCAGGCTGGACGGGGCTTGGAGCAACCTGGGCTAGTGGAAGATGTCCCTGCCTGTGGCAGGGGGTGGGATGGGGTGAGCTTTAAGGTCCCTTCCAACCCAAACCATTCTGTGATTCTGTGATATCAACCCAGACTTTTCAAAGCAGCATTCCTCCTTTTCAGTCATCTGCTCATCCCATCAGGCAGAGCTTCCTTGCTTGCCTTGGGTTTGCCCACCAGCACACACAACCTTGCCTTCTTTCTCATTATCACACCCTGCACAGACATTTCCCTTCTTTTCTAAAATATCCCAGCACATGGTGTGGGTTACTGTCTAGACTGCATCACTTGAACCAAATGTATTCACTAATATAATGTATTATTAGAGCTCACTAAGAGTAACTAACAAAGTACATTTCTTTGTTCACTCTTTAATTGTTTGTTCATTAGCTCGCTTGCTGATTCATAAAATATGAAAACCTCCAATAGGGTATCTAGTCACTAGTGCAAATTAGCTAGTTTCTAATGTACCCAAATAAGTTATAACCCTGCATTTACAATTTGCCTTTAGTGTAAGGGCTGTGAAGAAGGGCTTTATCTCTGCACCCAAAATGACAAGGAGAGGCAGACGCTGGGAGTGCTGTATCCGACACTTGCAGAACACGCTAGTGGCAAAAATTATCTCTTTGCTGGTGGGTAATTTGTTTTCTTTAGCTCCAAAGGTGGAATGTGACATCCTTGGGTAGCTCCCTCCGTAGCTGGGGCTGGTGTGAGTTGGCAGGGGCATGCTCTGGGTGCTGTCAGCAGCTGGGAAAGCCCTGAAGCTTTCCCTGTCCTGGGGCTCTGTGCTTTCCTCGGGTTTATCTGATCCATTGTGGCTCTTTCTCTCCAACAGCAGCTCTTTCTACTTTCTGGCTATTCTTGTTGCTTGGGAATTATTCCCAAAAAAGAACCATGTCCTCAGATTCCTAAGAAACTTCTTTTCAGGTGGTAGGTGCCCATGTGCAAGGCTCCCAGAGGGTCTGAGACCATCCTTTGATGGTGTTTTTTTCCTAGCCTACAGACTTCTGTGGCAGGGAGTGTCATTCCCTAATACAATTCAGAGATAGAATTCTTCCCTCCTTTCCATACCGTGGTCAACATGCTCATGACAAAAGGAATCATTCTCTAAAAGCTGTGGAGGTTTTTAGATAAAATTCTGCAGGCAGCTGTTTCAAGACTGCATATTATATTGATTTAATCCCTTTTCAGTTCTGTAATTCCCTTCAGTGATGAATCCAGGCTGTCAGGGTCCCAAAATCACAGAATCACAGAATGGTTTGGGCTGGAAGGGATCTTAAAGTCCATCCCATCCCACCCCATGCCATGGGCAGGGACACCTTCCACTGTCCCAGGGGGCTCCAAGCCTTGTCCAACCTGGCCTTGGACACTTCCAGGGCTGGGGCAGCCACAGCTTCTCTGGGCACCCTGTGCCAGTGCCAAGTCCAAGCAGCACAGCCAATGTATTAATTATTAAAAACTCAGATCTCATCTGATTTTTATGGGCACCAAAGATTTGCAGCCATAAACGCCTCATGTTGCCAAATTGATGGTTGCTGCCTCTTCCATGGGCAGTGTTCCCAAAATGTTGGCTGGGTGAAAGGCTTGGACCTGCAGATGCTCACGTAGGGAAATGCTTTCACATATATGGATGGTCCTGTCGAAACCAGCCCAGCAATTGGTGCCTAAAATTATTTGTATGCGTTTGTATTTGCAAGTGTTGGATTTATACATGAAAGATCAAGGACTTGATTTGTAAATTTTTTTGGTTTGCTACATAAAAGCTTTGCTGACTGGGTACCTAGAGGTCTGTGCTCTGTGAGTCCTGCTGAATTCCAGTAACAACCACTCTTATGCCTGTCTTGAGCAGACACAGTTATTCATAAAATTTTCACTTTTTTGCTAAACTGAAGATTTTCCAGCAGGTCAGCTCGCTGTGGGATGTAACATTTCCAATGATGTGCTGCAGCAGTCAAGACCCAAAAAGGTCTGGTTTTGTCAGAATGAAATATACACCTTTTTTTTTTTTGCAGCCTCCTTCAATGGCATTGATTAAACAGAGATTAGTGGATGTGGGATTTGTATCTTCAGTTATTTTACCTCAGTACTATGCCATTGCTTTAACTGACTTTACCACAAAGCCTCTCAAACTTCCTTTGCTTTGCTAAATTAGCTTGTGAATTCTCCACTTCCTCACGGGCCCAACACCTCCAGCTCTGCGGAGGTGGAAAAAGCCTTTTATGTTACATGTCCCAGACATCCCCAAGCAGTGACCCTGGTGCACCCCATCACTGCTTTTCCAGACATTGCAGACTGGAGCTTGGGAGGGGACTTCATCCACAGACAGCGTGGTGAAAGCTAAACCCCAGTCCCAAAGACATTTTAGGACCTTTGCGGTATCGAAAGGGCTCATTTGTCTTGCGTGTTTTGAATTTGAGAGTCCTAAGGCATGATTCATGTGGTGTGGGAGCTGGCAGGGCTCGTGGTGAGCTCTCCAGATGCCCCAGGAGCCTGTGACGCGCTGTGCTCCCACTGTGGGCACCACACGAAGGGAAACCTTGCTTTGGGAGGTCAGGGACACCTTTGCCCCCCAGTTTGACTCTGTCTGTGTTTCACACGAGGTTTTTCTTGCTTGATCAATCACGGATTTCTGTCATTTTGTCGGTATTGAGCTTCAACAATAAAAGAGAATGAGTTCTATTTATTTAACCCACAAGTCTCTAACCTCTAGTTTATGAAGGAAAAATAGAGCAGTGTGAAATGTCATGTCCTGCTGTTGGAGCCAAGTAGGCTGTGATGCTGTGAGGGCCTGCAAGCAACTCCAAACGGCGTCAGTCGGAAACTCTCTTTCATCTTCATCTCATTCTGCTTGAATTTCTTCATTTGCTTCTTGGAATCATTGGCTGCACTGGCTTCTTGCAGTTTTGGCTTGCCCTGTGTGCAATGCTACCCAGGTCTCTTTGCAGATGACCAGATTAGGTGCAAGAAAATGAATTATGCTTATTTCTGTGCTTTAGGTGGTTTTTCATGTGCACTGCCCTATGCAAAGCAAGGAATATGTTTCTTTAATGTTTTCTTTAGATCCTGACTCTAATCCAGCCTCTCCAGCTCTACCTGAGTTCCATGTGAACGATGCTTTCTTTGCTGTGCATTTTTTCACTTTGTTGGAGCTAAAAGAAGCAGAAAGCTCTAGATCAGCATCTCTTCTTTTAGGTTGAAGACATGAGCACTTTTTCTGTCCATTCAGTTCTCTGCCTTCCCCTTGGTCTTGGGAGCAACTGTGGGGCTGAGATTTTCTGAGTCTCTCTGACCCCCAGAGTTTTATTCCAAAGTTCCTTGAGGAAGACAACTTTCCTTCTCTGCTGGTCCTGTCTGGTTTCAGGACAACAATCGTAAGGCCAAATATTTTACTGCAGATACTGGGAGTTTTAAAGTCCTGAAGCAAGCGTGCTTTTAAAAGGAAGAGTTGCTAAATTCAACGTGGATAATTGACATATAATTTGAAGTAATAGCTTTGCAGGAGTGTCTGCATAGAATCTGACCTATATATTCCTTAGAAATGGGGACCATGTGGAGGAAGGAGAGAGCTTGACCCAGCTTGACATTCAGATCCCAGAGAAAGGTTGCATGACTAACACTGAAAAAACAGCCTTGGAATTGCATCATGAAATCCCAGGCTGACAGCCTTGGAACCCAATATGGGCATTTTCCGGAGCCATTTCCTGATGCTCGGCCACCTGAATTAAGACAGAAATAGTTAATTACTTTCTTTTGGAAAGCAACTGTGAATTTATCTCCTTTTAAGCACTTTGCTGTGTTAAGAGCACCTCTTCTGCCACTGGGAAGGATTTCAGGTGTATCTTTGACTCACGCTGTTGCCAGGTGGTGGTGATCCAGCCTTTTCAAAATGCCTCTACATCAAATTATCCCAATCCCACAAACCACTCCGTATTATTTCATTGATGTTCTTCTGGCAAGGAGGCCTCTAAGGCTTTACAGACTTGAATAGAGGCAGGTGCCTTTTTTATCCTCCAGCCTTCCCAGAAAATCTAGCGATGCTGTGGGATTTCCCCAGTCCTCAAAGGAATTCCCTCCTTGAGGGAAGACAGAGGTTAGAGTGGCAGTGAGGGGACTGTTTGCATCTTCCTGGGGCAGAGGGCTGTGTCCCCAGTGCATTCTTCTCCTGCATCCCTGTGCCACCCATGCTCAGCCCTCCCTCCCTGGGTGCATCCCTGGGCCGCTCTGCCCTCTCCACGTTCCCATTCCTGGCGTGCTGACAGCAGACAGAGCACACGTGAAGGGAGGAGGTGCAGCAGCACAGCGAGTGCTTGTGGAACAGGGAATGAGCCCAGTGACACCAGTGTCCCATGTCCCAGTCTCCCGGGGGAGCACATGAGGATGGAGCCTGGGGACAGCAGCATCCTTGGGTACCACTCCGTTATTGCCACGGCACCGCCCATGCCCTGCGCTGTGGCACGGCATCTTCCTGAGCAGCTTTTTGGAAAGGGCTGTCTCCTATCAGCCGTGTCCATCTCTGTGTTTCACACGTGGGGAATGTCCTGACTTCCACACGCAGCCCCAGTGGCTGCCAGGTTTGTCACCCGGGCTGTAGGACGCAGGTGCTATTTAGGGTGATTCACTGGGCTGCTTTGCTCTGCCCCGGGGCCATTTGGTTAAGACAGAACACGTTCTGTGAGCTTTGGATCAGGAGAGAGCAGAAAAGGAGCAAAATGTTGCTGCTCTGGTATATTTCTTTAAGTTCAGCTTCTTAAATTATGAGCAGAGTGTGCTGAAAGCTGCTGGGTGTTGGTCTCTGCTTTCCTGCTCCCTTAACAGCAGGTTCACAGAGATTTGGATTTTCCCTTGCGAAGAGGATGGGTGGAATCAGCTGAAAAGGAGGTACGTAGCTCAGCTGGCTGATGGAGAGAGCACAGTGAAGTGTTGTCCTCCCCTGGCTGTGGAGGTCCAAGCAGATGCTGGGTCACCCAAAAAAAAAGCCCAGAGAGAAGGAGGGGAGAAGCTTGAGCTGCTGTAATCACAGGCAGGAGTGGAAATGCCTGGAAATGATCCATCAGCGAGCAGTGGGCCACTCCTTGGAAACTCTGGGAATGCCTCCCGTGCCCTCCCAGTAAATGTGTGCCAACCTGGCCTTGCGCTGTACTTTCCTTTTCAGTCTGGCTAATATTCTCAGCAGCACATTTAGACAGATATTTATATAAAAATGTCTCTTTATGTTGCATTTCCAAGCCACCACACATGGCTTTACTCATGAGTAATGGATGAGTCGCCAGGGGATAATGCTCATTACTCACAGGGAGCACGCAGGGAGGTATCGGAGCGGTGCAGAGGGCCGGGTGTATCCCAAATCCAGCCTGTTCCCAAGTGCTGGGCATTGTTGCCCGGAGCTGCCACACTGCTGGTGCTGCAGGAGCTGCGATGAGCAATTCAGCTCATTTTTCCCCCATTTTTCAGTTCGCTTCTGTCGTGGCAAACGGAGCCTGTGCCATGTCATAGGGTGCAAGCCAACTATAAAATCTTAATTTCTGCCCTTTGTGGAAGGGAGGTAACAAGTGATGTTGGATAGCCACAAGTCTCTTTTAAATGAGGATTACATTACCTACAAAGAATGTAGGCAAGCCAGATGCAGTGGTGCAACTTTCTGAAGAAAAGCCTGTCAGCCGGTGCTAATGAGGCTATCTGGTCATTCACAACTAGATTAATCTTCTTTTCCCTCAGTCAAATGTTTCTGTTTAAAGCACCTGCTAAAAAGGGAGCGATATAATGAAGTGCCTGGGTGGTAAAAAGTGTTTTTAGAGCCCTGGGTTGGCTTCCTATTCTTCAGGCAACATGCAGAGCAAAGAAAAGGCTCCCGTAGCATGGGAAGTCAGGAGCAGAAATGAGGAATTAGGATCTGGAGAGCCTGAAATACCCAGCCTGCAAAATCTCATGCTGTGGGTTGGGTGGAAAAGAAGAGCAGTAATTGAAGCAGAGAGACTGAATTTCAGAGCAGAGCAGAACAAATTAGTGTGTGGTCCTGGAGGGTGATTATTCCTGCTCCTGTGCCTGAGAATGCCTGGGCTCATCCCCTGTCACAGGGGGAGGGTGCTGAAGGATCAGCTTCTCCTTCTCTTCAGAATACAGTCTAGACCAACCCTAGCCAGACCAGAAAGACAGCATGGCATGGAAATCAAAACACAGGCTCCAATTTCTCTAATGGTGCACAGGATACAGTGGGGCCAGTGGGAGGTTTCTTCGCTTGTGGTCGAGAATTTAACTTTCTTTTCTCTAACGTCAGACACTTCGGGGCTGAGGGTTTCAAACGAAACAGGATTCGGCGCATGCAGAAGTTGCATGTTTGCAAATAACAGTGCTGTGAGTTTAAACCCTGTGTGGTTTACCATGGAAAATACAGACATGGTGTTTTTCACCTGAGCTTGGCTACACACAGACCAAAGGCAGAGGAAAGTGTGTAGCTCGGGCAGTGGAGAATTTCAGATGTGAAACTTAAAATGAACTTCCTCCGTGTGTGCACAGACAAATAGAGATAAACACACCTGCCCAGGCCGCTGTGGGGTGATGTCCTCAGACCATTTGGGTTTGCAGAGCAGTTGGGAGGTGACCTCAGCCGTATTCCATCCATACCTGGACACGCTTTAACCTCTGTTACCCCAGGGGGTGCTCAGGTGCTACCACAGGGTGCCCAGAGAAGCTCCCCTGGATCCCTGGGAGTGTCCAAGGCCAGGTTGGACAGGGCTTGGAGCACCCTGGGCTAGTGGAAGGTGTCCCTGCCCATGGCAGAAGGTTGGAACAAATGAGCTTTAAGATCTCTTCCAACCCAAAACATTCCGGAATCCTACAAATCTTAATAGGCAAGTCCGAGTCTTTCTAAGCTTTTAATTTGTAAGTCCATGAAAATCTTCCTTGCTTGTGCTTGTAAAAGACGTATCCAGTTCAGCATCCCACATGGCTGACACCATTTCCAGCTTGGAGGGGGCAGAGTGTGGCCCTTCTGCAGGAGCTGAGGGAGACAGGAAGAATTTCTTGTGCACAGCACTCCTTTAGGCTGCCTCTGCTCTGCCTCCAAACACGCTGAGGATCAAGACCCAGGTAGCAACACCCAAAAATGCCAGGAGACTCCAGAATCCTTCCATGTCTCATTCCTTAGCAGCACAGTTACAGCTGCTGCCTCTTTTCCAGTGACCTGTGCCTGTGAAAGGAGGCCAGGATGTGAATCTCACTGGTGGTTTTATTTGTTTGTTACTCAAAAAGTCAGGTGTAAAAGTCTGGTTGACCACATTTACAATGCATCAGCTGAAATGGAAAGTTTCCACCCTGAGACTGGGAAAGAAAAAGACACCTCCCAGTACAGATCTATGGAGAGGACACTTGTATGTGTTTATCATCAGTGGGGTGAGTGAAGGAACTGCCTTCCCTCATAATTGCTTTTACTTTTGATTCCTCCCACAGTGTTGAAGGTTTACAGTCTGTAACACAACATGTGTGGGTTTCACAGGTCAGTCAGCCTGCCTGGGAGGAAACAGGTTCTGTGTGTAGTTTCTCACTCTCATTTACTCCTCCTATTCTTCACTGGCACAAAGAGCCACAATGAAATGGCTACAGAACATCAGCTGGGAGAGCCAAGACATGATTGCCTTTCACAGGGCAACAATTTTGGGAGGATTTGAAGGCTTGAAGGTACAATTTAGCGAAAAAATGAAACCTGTTTTTTTGAGTTAGGGTTAGGTTTTTGTGTTAGGATAAAGGTTTATCCCAAGGGAGCTTGGGAACCAGGACAGAGCAATGACCTGCATGGGGATATGGGCTGCTGGGAGATGCTGCGCAGCAGGGGAATATTTTAGGATTAAGATTTGGCTGAGAAAAGCCATGAGGCAGTGTAGGTGCTTCTGGATTCCCAGGATACACTCTTCAATTGGCACTTTCTCTCTGAGCTTTGCCTACTGCCTTGAGCCTTGGCCATCAGGGCCTCTCTGGCTGTGGTTGGAAGGGTGGCCCAAGGCACTCAGCACATCTCAGGTTGCTTTAGTGATGCCTGTAGTACAATCTCTGTGGTTCCTTCCGACTCCAGGCCTAATCCTGCTCTCAGTGGCAGCCCCAGGAACCTCTCCCAGTTCCCAGGGTAAATATAATGTCTCCAGATGTGGCAGCACATTCGGAGTCCACCATGTAATCTGTCGGATTCAGACTCTAACCCTGCCCTCAACCTCAACGTGTTCACTGCTCCAGTGACTCCTGGTGACCCCAGATTTCAAAGGAGTCACAGATTGACTCAACATGAGCTTTCAGTATTGATGCTGTCTCCCTCAAATCCCCTTTTTATCCCAGCCCATCAGATTCTTCTGGACCTTCCCAAACTATGCAGCCATCACCAGTTCCAAAGGAAAATTACCTCAAAGAGTTCCATGTTCTCTCCTCATACTTTGCTCATCCTCTTCCACTGCACCTTCTCATGACCCAACTTCAACTTCCTGTCCTGGATTATAATCCTAACACCGACTCCAGCCTCAACACCATCTCCTCCCCTTGCCAAATACTAATCCTAACCAAAGCTCTCACCCCAGCCATAAAGGCTGTATTCAGCCTGCCTTAAATCCAGGTGGATCCAGGTGGATCTGCTAGGATGCTTTATTTGGGTAGAAGACTACACCAAGATCCACAGTGCCATGAGCTGGGCCTGGGGTTGAGTCTGGGGCTCATATTGATCTCCAAATGAAGTTCAGGATTTAGTTTAGGCTCATGTTCCACAGGAGCCATGACGTTGTCAAGAATGGGAAGTGCTGTCACTATGACATGTCTCCAGTCACTAGTGCTGCTTTCCCCAGTGAGTGGGTCGTGAGTGTCCTGTCCCAGATTCCCCTGCCAGCTCTCACGTGGATAAAATAAACCTTGGTCCCGTAGGTGCACGGGCTGACAGAAGCCTTCCTTCCAAAAACAGGCTTCAAGGAAGAGTATCTGATGTCATCAGCGTGAGATGACTGGGCTAGAAGAGTTTCCTTAATTAACCTGTAAATAAGATGTTTGATGGACTGCAGCTCTGCAGTGGTGCGAGGATCTGTTTCTGAGGAAATTCTTCTGAATTCCAGAAGAGATAAAGATGCTTTGACTAAGAAAGGACTGCATCCAGTAACAGCTCTCAAGTTTGTAAATAAGTCTTTGATCTCTTCTGTTTCATGACTCCACATTGCTTTTGAAAGGCAGCTGAATCTTCAACCCCCACAGAAAATTTCAGCTTTTTTTTTTGTTCCATCCTGCTTAGAACAAACACAGGCACGTGGCAGGTCCTGGTGGTGCAATGAGTGTGAGGGAATGACCTTCCCTTCCTTGCAAGCTCCGTGACAAATGCTCAGGAGAGAGGGAATGGGATGGAATGGAATGGAATGGGATGGGATGGGATGGGATAGGATGGGATAGGATGGGATGGGATGGAATGGAATGGGATGGGATAGAATAGAATAGAATAGAATAGAATAGAATAGAATAGAATAGAATAGAATAGAATAGGATGTTTCAGTTGGAAGGCACATGACAGCTACTTCTGGTTTACATACAAAAAGAGGGTTTGGGATTTACGTAGTCAAGAGTTCAAAAACCATCAGAAGAAGAGAAGCTCCGGGCTGTTTGCATGCTTGCTCACTGAATGCACAGCCTTGAGGCCGAGGGCCATCCCAAATGCAGCCCTGGTGTTGCAGAGCCCCCTCCCCAAAGCCGTGGGGATGCAGTGCTCATTCCAGCCCTGTGTGAGTGGCAGTCCCCCTGTGGCAGGAGGTGGCTGGCCATCTGCACACCTCTGTGGGGAGGAGCACACAGCTGGGAGCACATCCCTTCTCATTTGATGCCTCACACGTGAAAGAAGCAGGCTGCTGTTCCAACCTGGCCCTGCAGTGCCCGTGGCCACGGGGGAGCAAAGCCACGTACCCCAAAATGAGTCCAGTGGAGCACTCACAGCTCCTTCCACTGATTTCCACGCAGACTTCCAAAGGTGCTTTTTCTTTTTTCTGTGTTTTGTAAAGCCCTGCATGCACCTACTTTCAGCTATAAATAAGAAATAATCATGTGCGTTTAACACTTATTAAAATTCTTTTTAAATTTATATGCAAACGAGGAGCAGCCACAGGCTCCTGGCAGGTTGCCGCTAAAGCCCTTTGTTCTGCTAAGATCCTACACCACTGATGAGGCAGATAAATTTGTCTTCAGTGCCATAGCCTTGTCTTTGCTCTGAATCTTTCTTGTAACTACTGGAAGGTGTAGGTTGAGAAATGCTGGTTTGATTAGCTGGGCTTGTGGTTGGTCCCTTTTCATGCCAAAATCATTTAAGTGTTCCAGACATGGCATACACCCATGGAATCTACAAATATATCTCTCCCCAGTGCGTCATAATTCCTGGGGTAGTAAGTGATGAATCATCAGGATCTAATGTGAAGATAAGCTAATTAGCATTAATCAGAGCGCCTGCCCGAGGTGGGAAAATGCTAGGTGAGCAGTCTGTTGGCTGCCATCTGACTTATTTAATTATTTTATTTTCATTTCTTTCGATTTTCCAAATGGGGCTCTTCAAAGCTTCCGAGCCCACAGACTGGGAGTCTTCTGTGCCATGTGAAATTGAACAGTTTTTCGTGTCCCTCAGTCCCCATCCTGCCCTGATCTCACTTCTTGCATCACCTGGAAGTCCACACACTGTGGCTGCGTGATGCTGTGGTGTGGGATGGCTGCTGGGCTTAGAGGTTTCTTCCTGCAAGGAACCTGCTTGCAGCCCCCTCCTGTTGAAAACCTGAAGTGACTATCTCCAGAATTTAAATTAACTCTTCCCTCCCTGCAATATGACAGCAGAGAGAGGTCCCATCACGTGTAGCAGGGGGTGATGAGAAGGATTTCCCTTATGTAGAGTAGTTGTGATATCAGGCCGTGCTCCCTTCTTTCTACCCTGTGGCTTTTTGTTAGAAATATTTCAAATTACACTGCAGCTTTTCTAGTAACAAATCCCATCAGCAGGGATGACTGGAAATCCTTCCTTACGTGTCCTTACCCTGCTCGGGGCAGGGCTGTTGCAATCAGCCTTCAGGTCTGCAGAGCAGGAGCACAAGAAATTCAGTCTCAGCAGAAAAATGCCATCGAGCTCCACCTCCCGTGAGTGCTGGCCCATTTGGAGGGTGGTTTGTGACAAATTCCTTGATGAATTGGCATCTGCAGCGTGGCTCTGGGTTTTGAAATGCCTTGGCTTTGGTGGTGTCTCCTCACACCTTGGGTTTGGTAGGAGGAATCGCAGTATGAAGGGCACCAGGATTCAAACTCAGTCATTAGCATAAAGTTAATTAGCTTTCAGTGAGACCCAAATCCTACAAGGAAGTTTTCTTAAAGTGCTTGGGCACCCAGTGCAGAGTGTGACACCTCAGGGAAGTCAGGACTGTCCCATGGCCCCCAGCTCTGGTTGCACATGGTCCATCCCAATCATACATTCACAGGATGGTTTGGGTTGGAAGAGACCTTAAAGATCATCTTTTTCTGACCCCCTGCCATGGGCAGGGACACCTTCCACTATCCCAGGCTGCTCCAAGCCCTGGCCTTGAGGTCCACCTGATGTGGCACAGCTTCTCCTCCGTGGAACAAGTGGGAATCAGCCTTGCTGGAAGATTTCAGAAGGATTGTGTGCCAGCAGAACCCCAGGGCAAGAAAAGGGAGATATTTGGCAGTCTGGGGGCTCAGAGTCCTACAGAACTCCAGCCCGTGTGGTCCTTTGCCGTGGTGTCCAACACATGTCTTTGCCACCCAGACAGAACTGAGGTTATCTTTCCTTGAAACTGCTGGAGATCTGCCAGGGGAAATGCCTTTCTTTGCTCTGGATTTTGCCATGATCCTGTAACTTATAATTACACGAACTCTTCCATTCCGTGAAACCCACCCCTTCCTTTTTTACCCATGGGATTTTTGGAGAAACCACAGAGACTTTTCAGAGCATCCTTGTGCTCCATGAACTGCTGGGGTGGCACAGAGCATTTCACCTCCTGAGCTTGTTCAGATGTAGCAGAATTATCCCTTCTCACATAAATAACAGTTCCACACCTCTGTACAAGGCTGCAGGAAAGGAATACCACAGCAAACCCAAAAGTGCAGGAGCACGTAGGTGCCTCCTTTATTGGGGTGAATAAAATTACCTGGGCCAGCTGAGAAGCTTTGTAGCCACCAGCAGATGTCATTGCAGCCAGCACAGCATAGTACAAGTCAGGTGAGAACAGAGGCACTGCAGGTGTTCAGATAAAACCCAATGGAGAATGAAAATAAAAAAAAAAGAAATCGTGTAATCGCTGATTGCCAGGTAGCTCATTCTTATTAGATCACTGGGAGCTCATTTGTAGTAGATAGAGTAGATAGGAGGGATTAAATTCCGCACTACAATTTGTTTTCTGCTGAATAATTAAGATTTATTAGTCCCAAGCGCAAATTATAGTAATTTAGAATATTAATACTTTTTCACCAAAGGAGCATGCAAGTGGATTTTGTTTAACAGGAGCAGTTGGGTCCTGATGACCTAACGAGCCCGAGGACTAATGAGGGGAGCTGGTGACTTTGCAGTGACTTTGGGCACGGTTTCGGGGTGCAGGGATGGGGATGCAGGGCACCTTTTCCCAGCACCTTTTCCTCCCTCCCTGCTGGGAGCTCAGGAGGTGTGATTCCATGATCCTGTGTTCCTGTGCCGTGTGCCTGACACACCCTGTGGCACAGGGGGCTGTGCCAGGGCACGGGTATTGGCAGAGCAGTGTCTCAGTGCGTGCTGTCTTGGCTCCCCTCCTCTGTTTGCTGCTCCTGTTTTGGTGGTCCAATGGGTCCCTGCCTGTGGAATGGAGGTTGAAACTCTTTGAGGTCCCTTCCTACCCAAACCATTCCCTGCTCCTGTGATCCCGTGATCCTTGGAGCAGGAGGAGAGCCTTGGCGTGCGTGTTTGTGCACGCGTTTGCCTCGATGGTCATGTTTGTGCACGTCTCTGTGCTCTTGTTAACCGGTTTCTAATCCTCAGAGACTTTATACCATGGCTGTGGAGTGGCAGGCAACAATCCCCTTGAAATCAGGGGCAAAATGTGCTGTCATAATGCCAAAACAAGGGAAAATGCTCATTGGCCTCTGTTCCTGGGTCATTTCCCCACTGCTCTTCTTTTTCCGGGGTCAGCAAGCAAACAGACAGAGAGATGTCTCTGAGCTCTCTGCAAGACCTTGGTCAATAACTGGTAGTTATTATTGCACTGTTGTAATTAATGTATAGAAATTCGTTACACAAAATCCCCTGCTACAAGCAATAATTGCAGTTTGCTTGGCGAGGATCATGAGCAGCAGCGAGTCTGTTGAGCTCCATGTTGCTCAGATGCAGGAGATAAGGAGTCTCCGCCCTAAAAATACACTTTACAGTTAAGAAATGCAATTTCTGTTAAACTCGTGGTTTGAATATAGCCTGCAAAACAGTCACACTGAGGCAGAGATGTGGTGATAAGGGAGATGGACTGAAGGCAGTGCTTCACAGCCTCCCTGCAACACAACAAACAAGTATTTGTGTGGTGGGAAACTCGGGCTCTTCCCACTGCTTTGGCTGCACCTCGAATGCTGTGCTGAGTTTTGGGCCCCTTGCTCCAAAAGAGACCATGAGCATGTCCAGCAGAACTGGGGAAGGGTCTGGATCACAAATCTGATGGGAAGTGGCTGAGGGAGCTGGGGGAGCCCAGCCTGGAGATCTAAAGGAGGATCAGGGAAGACCTTGTCACTCCCTACAACTCCCTCAAAGGAGGTCGTAGCCAGGTGGGCTTGTTGCCTTCTCCCAGGTAACAAGGGATGGTATAAGAGGGAACAGCCTCAAGCTGCACCAGGAGAGGTTTAGATTTAATATTAGGGGAAAAAATCTCTTCGCCAGAAGGGTTGTCGAGCCCTGGCTTGACAGTGCAGTGGTGGAGTCACCATTCCTGGAGGGATTTGGGAGACACGTGGCACTTGGGGACGTGGGCTGGAGGTGGCCTGGGCAGTGCCGTGTTAACGGTTGGACTTGATGACCTTTGAGGGCTTTTCCAACCTAAATGATTCTGTGATTCACCACCTGAATGAACACAGGCCAGTGCTGGAGATAGCGGCATGTCCTTGGCTTGAGATGAGATGAATCAGTGGGAAAACATTCCCTGACTTTGGCATGGGTTGTGGCTTCTTTTTAATGCTGTGAATCTAAATTGTGACTCTTCTGCTAAAAGGGTTTGAAGATGCCCCAAATGCTTCAGTTGGGGACTTCATGGAGTCACCTGTTCTGACATGGGGTTTCCTTCTAAATCCCTTAGGCTTGGTCTTGGTGGAGCTTGGGGATGTATTTCTTTGGAAAGTCCCAGGTTGCTTTATGTCCTGAAACAGTGGAGAGAGCCAGCCAAAAAACTAAGGGGAAGGTATTATATTAAGCATGTGTTTTAAGGAGAAATTGCTTTCTCTGTGGAGCACCTCACTTAAAACCCAAAGGTGTAAAAATGCATAATCCTTTGTAATCTGTATGGTTTTTACCTTTTGCATTCTAAGGAGCTTAGATGATGGCCAGAAGATAGCTGGGTTGATTTTTTAATTGCAAGCTCTGTTGGGAAGAATGTAAATCCTAACCCAATGGCAATAGTGTTTTAATTGGATTTTTCATCATATGTACAATCCATAGGTAATGAAGAGAACTTTTTACTGTAAAAAACCCCACAATTCTAATATAGGATTTAATAATGAAGCAAAGTCCTGAAGCAGGAGGGGGTTTTTTTGCCTGTGGATCATTGTCCTGATGGTCAAGATAAGATTTTCATTCCTAGCTTTTCAGAATGCAGATGTGGGGCTCGTGGACTTTCAGCTCAGGCCCTAAATAATACTTAAGCTTAAAAATGTCACTGTAGGCATGTGGAGGTTGTGTGCATGCAAGTGTGGTAGGTGTTTTGGGGGTTTTTTAGAATAATCCATGTTCTGTGTGACCTCAGTTTCATCATCCATACAGCTCTCAGTCATTGTAATGGATCAGAGGCCGTGGCAAGGAAGTTTCAAAAAAGTCTGGGTTACAAAATGACCTGCAGTTAAAATACCTGATCCCTCCTGGTGGGTTGAATTAGTTAATTATCTGGTTAGGGAAAAAATCTCTGCCAGAAGCTTCATATTATCATTTGTTCTTCTTTATTCTTGAATTTTTTTTCATCTGAACGGGTGTAAATGCTGGGGCAGTGGTTGTGAATCAGTTCTTATTTCATGGGAGCTGCTGGTGCAGAACAGGCCCCAAATGTGTGAGTTCACCAAACTCCTCCATGAAAACCCCGAGTTTTTTCTTGGGTCACAGAGGGCTGAAACCCCCAAGCTCTCAGCAACTAAAATCCCCCCTCCACTTCCCAGCCAATCCCCCAGGATGGGCAGCCTGAAGGGACACACTCAGCTGCCTCGGGGGCAGCGCTGGTGGCACCAGTGCCCTCTGTGGTGGCATCACTGGGGGCTCCTATTGTGGGCACAGCTGGCAGAGGCTCCTTCACACCAGTGACGTACTGGGATGTGCAGCTTCCACGTCAGCCACGCTGGTCCCTGCCTCCCATGGCAGCAGCTCCACACACACCCTTCTGTTTGCTCAGTTCTGCTTGGTTGAGCTTTTCTGGAAACCCTTTTCCAGCCATGTCGTGGCTGACCGCGGGGCAGGGCGAGCTCCCAGGGCGAGTTGTTTTGGAAAACAAGTCTGACCTCAGCCAGAAAAGTCGGTGTTTGAACATTTTCCCCTTCACTGCCCAAGTGAAATGGTGATGCTTCACGTTTGGGGTGGTGGGAACAGGCAGGTGTCTCCGACCACCACGCTCAGGCTGCTTTCCCCCATTGGGGTATGACCACTGGGACCCTCTCCATGGTCAAAGCTTGCTCTTGCAGATCTCATCAGAGATGAGAATCAGAGCATGAAAATACACAGAGAGGTTTGGGATGAGCATGGCTCATTATCTGGCTCTTCATCCTCCCGGGAAGGTGAGCACATCAACCAGGACCTAAACTTCTCCAGCAAAACTGTGGGGAAGGTTGATGCACCCTGTGAAGAGTTGTGGTTTCCACAACTTGTTTTTTCTGACAAAAATAAATAATGTTCTTAAAATTCCTGACCCTGTGCAGTCATGGGCCAGGTCATGAGCTCCCCCAGCAAGAACTGGATCATTAGAGCTGTACTAAGATTTCATCCCTCGTGGGTTGGCACCTGTTGCTCCTTGTATTCTGATGAGCCCCGAACTCAAAGCAAAACTAAGTTGAAAGAGAAAAGTTTCATCCATTATTTCTCTCATCAAAACCATACGAAATTGTGACTTTCTCATTTTTTGCAGCGTGAAGCCTTTGATCAGTTCTGCCTTGTGAACTTTTGATTAGCCTGGGTTAGAATGAAATCCAAGACTGGGCACATTTTTTGTGCTCTCTGGTTTCGAGGTGAAAACTTTTCGTGTCTGTCCTAACCAGGTTGTCCCCAGGCCCTGGTTCACAGTTGCTTTCATAAATCCATAGCCAAAAACTGATGGGAGCTCTTGGTAAAAATATGCTGAGAAGGCAGTCTAGCCATAGCAGGATTCATTTGTTATTTATTCTTTAAAAGTTTGCTGCATTAATTACTAGGACAAGCTATAATCCCCCGTTATGGCACCTCCTGGAACTGTTTAGCTGGATTTGGAAAAGGAAACTTTCATCAAGGCTCTGAATTCTGGAAACCAGCTCTCTCCATCCTGCTTTCCATACTGAGACACAAAGATGAAAATAATCTCATGACCATCCACTCTTGTAGGAAAATCCTACGCAATTAAATCTGTGAATCTCAATACCTGAAAAACAGGATTTGATGACACATGACAAGAGCTGGGTTAAAATATGTATGAGTTAATACTGGCATGGTGGGTAATCTTTATCATCCCGAGTGTGGGGAAGATGGAATCGAGGCATGGGGTGGGGATGCACAGCACTAGAGTTACCTCATTTATCCTCCCTTTACCTGGGATCCCGTTCTGAAAACGAGCCCCAGGAGTATTGCTGGATAGACAGTATGGAAAAAAAAACATGGAAAAACATGTGGAAAGATGCTTGTGTGGAGCTGGGGGTTGCTGTGGTGCTTGGTGCAGCCCACCTCTCCTGGTGTGCTGTCTCATTACCCTGCTCATCACGAGCAATTAGGAGAGTGAGGCAGCAGAGCTGTGTGTTCCCCTTCAGTCCGAGTCCAGCTCACAGGATCAGACCTCTCCATCCTAAATCTCATCCAGGAGCCTTCACCCCATGCTGCTGAGGCCACCAGGATTAGCTGCTGAGCCTTCAAACTGCTCCTTGTTTTACATCTCATAGAAGGTAACATTTAAGGAACTTCTACAAGTCAAGTGGCAGGACAAGATTAATTAGGATTCCTTTCTAATCCTAATTACAATGATATTTGCTTCCCACGATAGGAGTTGTTCATTATCATATGTAAAAGTTTGTTTCTTTAGTCTGTCTGCTTCCCTCCCCCCAACAAAATAAAAAGGTTAAATAATATTTAATACATTTTTACAGTCATTAAAAAAAATCAACTCTTTTTAATCTGGTAAAAACATCAGATGGGCAGAGGAGAAACCCATTCAATTCCCTATTAATTTCCCTTGCTCTCTAATTATATGCAAATCCACCAAGCCCAGGTTTTAATTCAGCTGCTCGCATTAAGAGATCAGAGGAAGATGCAGAATGGGAAAGCAGAGAGTTTGACGTGTCGTCCGGGGCTCATATGAACCCGACTGGAAGATAAATTCCACATTTTAATTAAAATGTTTATTCCGCTCCGCACAATAACACTTGCTTGCTTTCAGAGGGGAAAAAAAAAAGGGTATTAAGCATTAAAGGAACTAATTCCTCCTATCGAGAAAATGAGGATTTCTCCCGGGCAGACACAGGGTATCATCCAGGATTAGAGGCTGTAGCATTCTTTGTAAACATGTCACCCTGGAAAGTGAGCACCGAGGGGAGCTGCTATCGCCTGGCTGCTGCAGGGCGTGCTGAGAGCATCCTCCCTTCAGCAGGGAATCTGGGAAATAAATGGGAGGGAGATTAGGAACACGAGGGGTGGATGCCCCTCACCACAGCCCTCACCCCTCGGGCTTCACTGGTGGGAGTGGGATCTGCCCCACACTGGACTGGCAGAGATGCTGTGGAGGGGCTGGGAGAGGGCCTGGGGAAGGAACAGCCGTGGTTTGTTCCTTCCAGGCCATCCTGGTGTTGGAAATGCACCTGACCTCTTTATAAATATCAAAGGGTTTCACCACGGCGTGCCCAAGGAGGACAGGAATGTCACAGATGATCATCCCTGGCTGGTTTGGGTTATCAGTTCCTGAGCTGTGACAAGTGCTTGGGCACGGCCACCTCCCACTGGCAGAACACCTTCTCTTGGTGTCACCTGTGCCTCAGCCAGCAGATGCCTCTGAACAAGTCAGCAGCATTACAGTGTTGTTATTATTATTATTATTACTGGTATTACTATTATTTTTCACAGCACAGTCACCGAGCTGGGGGTTTACTTTCAGATGGGATGAGATACTTGAGGTTGTTGTCTGTTTCTTTCAACCAGTGATGTTGTTACATAGTGGGATGTCCCCTGAAGCTGAGCTTTGAGACAAGCAGATTTAAAAGGAATAGAATAGAATAGAATAGAATAGAATAGAAGGAAAAGAAAATAAGAAGAAAGGAAAAGAGGAAAAGAAGGGGGTGGGAAGAAAAGGAAAATAAAAGAAAAAAAAAGAGGAGAAGAAAAGAAGAGAAAAGAGAAAAATAGGTAGTAAAGTGCCTGCCAGGAGGGGATGGCAATTGTCTCTCCCCAAGCCTAGAGATGGACAAAAGCCCCATGACAGGTCTCATGGCCAGGTGCCAGTGTGACTGGGGTGACACCAGCAGGGTGGTGTCACCCATGGTGGCCTTGCACTCTGGCACCACTGTGATGTGGAGGGGCAGGTTTCACCCCCTCTGATGTTTGCTGAATCGAAACACCTTAAATCACATCAGAGTTTTTGGGGGGTTGTGTTGTGTAAACTCGGGCTGGTTTTGTTTTTGTTTTAAATGGAAAGGGAAAGCGCAGCCAGCAGAGCCCTCTCCTCATGCCCGGGGATTCTGTGAGCAAACATTTGCCTCCAGAAAGCTGCAAACACTGGCACCTGGAGGGTTCCTGCTGGGCTGCTTGGCTGGCAGATGGACCCAGAGATCTCACAGGTTTTTCCATCTGCTGCTGCAGCGCGTCCTTGGCGGGGAGAGATCTCAGAATGACAGAAGTGTTTGGGTTGGGAGGCACCTTAAAGACTGTCTCCTTCCAACCCCACTGCCATGGGCAGGGACACCTTCCACTGGAGCAGGTTTCTCCAAGCCCTGTACCACCTGGCCTGGAACACTTCCAGGGATGGGGCAGCCACAGCTTCTCTGTGCCTCACCACCCTCAGAGGGAAGAATTTGTTCCTTATACCTAAGGATGTGACAACCAGATGCCAAAGCCATCTCAGTTCAGATCCAGGGCCCAGCTAGAGCTGGAGTTTGCAAATGGCTTCTCAAAAAGGGGGAAAATTCTCCAAACCATCAGTGCCTGGGACCAGGACGTGGCTCTCACAGTGCAGCCCCTCAGCCCTTGCCTCCCGAGCTTTGTCTGGTCCTGGTGGTGCCTTGCACTGGGCACATGGAGAGGAGTGTCCCTGGTCCTTCAGGAAACCCTGTCTGGAGCCTGACCACGGGGCAAGCCTTGCCTCTGTGACATACTTTTGTTTTGCTTTCCTCCCTTGGCCTCTTGGATTTTCCTCTCCTGGCCTCCTGATTGATTCTGGGTATCAGACTGACCACTCACCTTCGAGAAGTGAAGGAGGTCAGATAGTATCAACCTCTGCAGGTCAAGGGAGAGCCTCCACATTCACAGCATTCACAGCCTCAGTGTTCCTGGTAACTGCAAGGTTTGCAGCTTCTGATTCACATTCTCAGAACCACAGAGCACGAGTGGGACAGGAATTGTTTTTGCGTGTCACCCAGAACACGAGAGAGACAGTAACCAGGGATGGGATGCACAGCAGGGGGAATAGCTGGGGGGATGCAGCCCTGCCATCACATTGCGCAGGTTTTTGGGAGAAGCTGGCTGGGGTTTGGGGTGTAGGTGCCTCCAGGTTTGCCCCCGTCACCCCAAGAAAGCAGCCTCGGGGAGGGACTTTTGAGCTTTATTTTTCCATGCCTTTTTTTTTTTTAATTTTCACAAAGAACCACCTACATCTTTCTCTTAGAAGATAAATACTTGAGAAGTGAAACAGCTCTTCCTGCGCCCATGAAAACTCAGCTTTTTTCCCCCTGCAGAGTTTAACTTTAAAATAATAACCATTATTGTTTAAACCCAGAAACCAACAGCAGCACAGAAGGTCACTGAGAATTTCTTTACCTGGAAGTGTTCGAGCCCAGGTTGGACAGGGCTTGGATCAACCTGCTCTAGTGGAAGGGGGATTGGAATTCCAACCCAAACTGTTCCACGATTCCATGATTTGTCCCCATCATGTCAGGGAACCTGTCCCTGCACATCCCAGTCCACCAGGGGAGCTGAGTGTGGCTGCCAAGGTGAGCACATCCCTTGAGTGTGCAAAGGAGAGCAGGGCTGCCCAGGAGCCTCGTCAGCATTTCCAAAGCAGAGCTAGATTTTAATGAAGCTGAAAGAAATCATGGGGAAAGGAGAGAGCTGAGGGAATTAATGCTCCATCAGCTACAAAATGTAGAGTGCAGGGATAAAAACCTGAGTGAGTGAGGACAATATTTGGATAAAAACCTGAGCAAAGACAATATTTGCCTGTATGTGCAGTGTATCTCTTAAACCAATCAGCTCCTGGCTATAATTCATATGCAGAATTAGTGCAAGAATTAATAGCTGCAAATTACTGCTTTCCTCTTTGACTGCTGCTCATAGGCCATTCAGGGCCAGCCAGAGATGGGGTGCACAGGGCAACAGGACTCTTTTGGTCGTGGTTGTGGTGTCTGATCCCTGGAGGAACCCTTGGTGGTGCTGAGGGTGAGGAGCACATCCAGCCCTCTGTGCTGCAGCCCCAATGGGTGGCCTAGACAGGATTGGGGAGATGCTGATGCTGCATCTGCAGCCAGAATGTGGCTGTGCTGGAGGGCTGCATGGCTGGAGGAGGGCAGTGCCTGAGCGTGGGTGGCTTTAACTTTCCCTGTTTCCTCTGTGCTGCGGCAGCAGCAAAAGTGAGAAAAGAGAGCAGAGCGCGCTGAGACAAGAAATGAGTCGGTGCTGCCGTCGCCCGGGGCTGCCGAGGGCTCCAAGCCCAGCCCCGAGGTGCAGGCAGCACCAAAACCAGCCTGCAGTGGGGATTTGGGGTGATCTCAGATGGCAGCATCTCCTGCTGTAACACCCTGGGGAGATGAGGGGTGCAGGGGTTTGCTGGCAAGGTGTGGGGCTCTGAGCTGGGAGGTGTTAGCACAACGTAGAGGAACCCTGAAACTTTGCAGAGCTGGGTGTCAGTCATGGGCTCCGGGTGCCCCAAAGGATTCCTCCTGTGAGCCCTCCTGGGATCCAGTGCTGCAGGATGTGCCTAATAATGTCCTTAATAATAGCACAGAATCACAAAATGCTTTGGGGTGAAAGGAACCTTAGAAATCAACCAATTCCAACCCCCTTGCCATGGGCGCCATCCACTAGACCAGCTTGCCCAGGGCCTCATCTGACCTGGCCTAATGTCCCTGATATGTCCCTAATCTTTTGGTGATTGGGATCAATTGATGGATAAAGAGCACAAGGCTCAGTCCCACCAGTCACAGGTACCTTCCCCAGCCACAGTGCATGCTCCGTGCTGCCTGACCTTACACCTTTCTTTCTGTGGCACGATGACTAATTCTGCAGTGGAGAGGAATTAATTCCTCATTGAATCAGCAGCAGCAAAGCTCGGTAGGTTTTGTTTCTCGCAGCCGACGCGTCGACTCATCTCGCCCCCTCTGAGAAGTGGCAGCGAAGCAAACCCATGTGGGGCTACCTGGGGCTGGACTGCAGCTCGTGTGCTGCACCCTGAGAGGCACCTGAGAAGGGTAGAGGAGCACAGAGATGTGCTCGGGGATCATCCCATCCATCCATGGGCTCTGAGCTGGGAACAGCCCTGAGGATGCTCCCAGCAGCTGGACACATGGCACAGCTGGTGACACGGGGCTCTGGCACTGCCAAAACCCTGCTCTGCCATGGTGGTGGTGGCCACCAGCATGGCACAGCTGCCAGCCCGAGCTCCTGTCCTTCAGCCAGGCCCCTTGCCCCACTGGGGTGGCCCAGGGCTCTTTCATTTCTCTGTTTTGGGGGCTGGCGATGTGGGGAAATTTGAAAGTGATGTGACTCATCTCACCTGACTGTGGCTCGGCTCCCCAGCAGGGCTGGAAACCACAGCGCTCACCCTGGCCACCAACCCCTGCCCCCGAGGGGACAGTCCTGCACCCCAGGGTGCTCCAGCCTTCCCTCGCCCAGGAGGTGCTGCCAGGGGTGATGGGGACACCGGGTGGCACAGAGGGGTCTCGGGGCTTTGTTCTCCTGCAGGCTCCTGTGCATCCATGGATCCCACAGGCTGCTCCCTGCCTGCCTTGGGTTGGGGCTGCCCATGGGGCTTTTGTCTTTCTGGGGTGCTGGTTGATGTTTTGGGAGCTGTGGCTCATGCAAGGCACCCCGTTATCCCCCATGGAGGGAACAGCACCCCTTGGAGTCACGTCCCCAAATTAAATCCAGCAGCATGAAATTGTCACCAAACTGGGTACCAGCCCTGGGAAGGGGCAGGAGGATGAAGCTGATTTATTTTAGTTACGAATTATCATCTATCAGAAAATTAATTGCAGTCATTCCCATCCACAGAAGCGGCAGTGGAGCTGTTGGGTTCCTCAGCAGGTCCCCAGGAAGTTTGGTGGGATCACTTCTGCCTTTGTAGCTGTCTTCAGTTGTGGCAAGGAATATTTTTCACAGGTTACAAAACAGTCTCTTCTTTTTTTCGTTTCTTTTCCTAAAGTGATCCAAGAAGGAAAAAAAATTCTTTGAATTTTTTTCTAATATTTTCACAGAGTTAAAAACTGAAGGGTTTTGCTGGCCATGGAAATTTTTTGATCATTTCACTCAAATTTTGACTTTTGACCTTCTGTGCTACATTTTGCTAAGATTAGCTTTAAAGTTTAAAAGAGAAATCCTCCATCAAGGCAGCAAAGTCAAACTATTCATTTTTAGCATGTCATAACTAAATACATCAGCCTTTAAAAAATGAATCAAAATGCTGGCTAACACGAGGTGATTTCCAGGAGATATTTGATTATAATCTCACACCATTTTCTAATGAAAAACCCACTTTCTGACCAAAACTCCCTCATTTATAGTTTTGATCAGCCAGCAGCTCATATAACCCCATGGCCAGAGCACGTGTTGTGGGATGGGAATAAAGGTGAAGGATGCTGAGCCTGATCAGGCACCTTGGAGCCAAAAAACACTGGAGCTCTGATGGTGATGGTCCTGGCCATGGACCACAACCATGAGCAGCTGTGGATTTGAACTGGGGACCAACACTGAAAGGGTTCCCCCTGTTTCTCCAGATCTTTGTGCAGCATTTCCTTCTTTCCTTGGCTGGCTCCTTTTGGGAGATGTGTTCCTATGACAAACTCCCCAAGAGTGGAAGTGGACGGGGGATAAAAAGCTCTTGCAGAAATTTTTCGTGCCTCCTCCTGAGCATCCTTCCCTGCCAGATCTTTATGGTTTTAAGAGAGTAGAAGAGTTTCTGAGTGAGGCAAGGGCGAGTGTAGAAGGGCCACGGGGATGGCACCTCTTCTTACTGGTGCAGCATCTTGTTTTCCATCTGAAGTGATGGAAAATCTGAGTAACTGAGCTGCAGTCTTGTTCTACCACCACGTTACCATAGAATCACAGAATCACAGAAGGGTTTGAGTTGGAAGGGACCTTAAAGATCATCTCCTTCCAGAGTTCACAGTCATCAGGCAGTAAGGCTGGCTGCTGGCTGGGGCTGTGCTTTGGATCAGGCACGGGGCAAGTGGGAAGGAAAGATGTGCCCTACTTTGAACAGTAGAAATGCTTAAGTTGAGGGTTTCAAAACAGCCCATCATCGAGCTCATCCTGCTCCAGTGTCATGTTAAGATGTACACGTAGAACAGCATATCCCTCATTTAGGTTTTGTGGCTCTTAAATAAGCTAAGCCATAGCTAATTTTAGAAATATCACCGAAAAGCTATTCTTCATCTCATTTCATGGCTAAGAATAGAAGAAGCTCAGAGCTCCAAACATGTGTTTAAGTAAGCAGGAGCCAGCCCAGCACCACTTTCAGTGGGAAAACCACATAAGCCATGGCCCTGCTGCAGGACAGGAATGCCTGGACCACACCAGTCTGTGCTGGGAAGGGGGGTTACATTCCCACTATCCCGCTGTCTGCAGTAAATCCACACCTCTTAAGCATCAGGAATTAGGTTATTCATTCATCCTCAGTTGCAAACCTGCATGCCTCTTGGGTTTTATTTGCATGAGCAAACCTTTGTGGGAAAGACAGATGTAAAGTGGCTTCTCCATCGGTCTGTTTTCCTTTCCGCTTCATGGGTTTCCTCCTCAGAGCAGGGATGCAAAACACAAAACTTGCCCAGGACTCTCAATCTGCTGTGCAAGCAGCTTGGAGCAGCTGGGAGAGGTCCAGGACAAGTCAACCAGAGCCCTGTCTCCTTCTGTGCTACCTCCACCAAAGCCAACTGGAGCTTTGTGCTCATTCTGCCTGAGCAAAATCATTACCAAAGTGAGAGGCACCGGTGACTCGAGTCCAGGGCTCCCAAGTGAGTTGTCAAATTCATGTAGCAAATCATCTGCAGTCCCTGGTGGGATGGAGGAGGTCTGGCTGGCAGTGCCCAGCTCCCAGCCCCTGGAGAGCTGTCTGACCTGCTCTGTTCCCATTTTCACCCCATTCTGAGCTGCTGTCAGCCCTGTTTCTCTTTCTGGATGTATCTGGGACAAATCAGTTTGGGTTTAAAGGCAGCCATGGGCGAAACCAGGCATGTAGGGAGCAGCACGAGACGCTCGGGGCAAGAGGCTGGTGTGGACGGTGGGTGTGTGTCTGTGTGTGGGGGGGGGGGGAATATGTTTGTAGCATTCATCCTGGAATAAAAGGTACTGGAGATGAATGAAAAAAGGGTCTAAATTTTTAAAACTTCATGGTGATTTGATGCAATCCATGCAATCACATCCAGCCATTGTCCCTGCTTCATTTATGGGTTTATTTTTGCAGGATGCTGTGCTGTTTGTTTAGTTCTTCGTTGAGTGTTTGTGTAGTGTTTTCAGTCATTCCCAGCCTCGCTTGCAACAGCAGGACTGCAAAGGGCACTGGCCCTCCTTGCTGATGGATCCTGATGATTCCTGAGTCCTCTCCCTCCTTGTGTCTTGCAGTCCAACAAAGTTCCCGTCGTGCAGCCGTCCCACGGAGTCCACCCGCTCACCCCACTCATCCCCTACAGCAACGACCATTTCAGCCACGGCTCCCACTCGCCCCACCTGCCCGCTGACATCAACCAGAAACAAGGTACTGGCAGCACTGGGGACCTGCCTGGTGGCAGGGGGACAGTGCTGGAGACCACTGACCCAAGGGCCAGCACCTTCCTGCTCCCAAATCAATGAGGGAAGTCAAGAGCTTCGGTCAGCTGGGACATTGCTGAGCAGTAGGAGGTTATTTAGCTTATTGACTAAAATAAGCTAAATAAGTTATTTAGCTTATTGGCTTTGTAATCCTGGGCCAGAGCAGGTTGATATCAGAAGTGGCAGCCCTGCTGGTGGAGTGTGCTCAGTTCTCTGGATAAGCTGTCCTGTACCCTGAGACCAGACCAGAGGCTGTGCAATGATGTGCAGGAGTCAACCAGAAAATGGAAAGTAATCTTTCCTTTGACTCATACCCAAACTGTTATCAGGTTGTCATTTTGAGAAAATAAATGCTTGAAACAGGAAATATTTTGACTAAACAGGATCGGTGTCTGAGAGGTGACTGGATTGTGACATGTGTGTCCCCGAAGCCACACGTTGTGTGGTTATCACACGGTTTGGCTCTTTGGGTTCCTGTGTGAGCCCAGGCCACGTCAGTTGGCTCCTGAGGCTACAGAAGAAAGTACAGGAGGCAGAGGTTGAACCCTGAACTGTAAAATATAGGTGTGTGCAGAGAAATTCACCCCAGCCCATCATTCCTCATGGGTTACTGGCAAACTGAGTGTAAAATCAAGCTTTTCTCAACCTTACATTAGTGCAGAACTTCTCTTCAGATTACCCAGGCTTTTATAAACACTTGGTCTTGATTTCTTGGGAAAGCAAACAAACTCACAGTTTTGTGTCAAACTACATTGAGGAAGCAGTTCAGGGTCCATCAGAGCCCAGAAATCAGTGCCAAAACAGAGGCACAAACCCAACTGCTGTGATTTGGGCTAAGGTCTCCACCCAGGAGTGATCCCAACTGTCCTGGAGGCATCAGCTGACCCAGGTTAACACTGTGGATGAAACAACGGGTTATCAGGATGCTCTTGGCTGGAGGACCCGCTCAGTGATCCCTGGTCTGAACCCGCAGGCCACGTCCTGGACTCAGCAGGAATGCTGATGGGTAGGATTTAGGTCTGCTGTAAGAGATACCCAGGCACATCCTGGTTGTCCTCCAGCCAGCTCCTTGCTTGGTAGCCACCAGAGCATAATAAACTCAGCAGAAAATGAGAGAGAGTTAACAAAATAAACCTATTAGAAGCTCAGCTAGCGGCAGAGTTTGAGTCTGGAGAGGAAGTGTGCAGGTTTCTGAGTCTCCTGGGAATGTGACCTGGCACACCTTCCTTCCTGCTGCCTCTGCAGGGGCTGGCAGAGCCCTGCCCCTCACAGGGAGCTGCCTCCTGGCACTCACTGCCAGCCTGGGGAGCCTTAAGGGTGCAGGAGCAAGGGATGAGCTGGTTATATCCCTCTGTGGAGACTGCAGCTGGCACTGGAACAGTCCCTGAGTGTTCCTCTCAGGGTGGGTCAGTAATTCTGGGAAGCTGTCCTTGGGCTGCCCACCCTCATGTTCCACCAGGGCAGGCACTGTCCAGTCTCCCCCTTCCCATTTATCCAGGGAGTCTGTCCCTCCCAGAGACCCCCAAGTCCTGTTCCTGGAGAGGTTCAGACCATCATCCTCAGCTGGGACCTGCCTCTGTGGTGCAGCTGTGATCGTGCCCCATCCCTGCACTGCTGGGTGAGGGTTTTCTTCCCTGTCCATTCTCGATGTGTCCCATCTCTGTTTTCCTCACTGGAATAGCTCCCATTATCACCCAGTGTAAGCACTTCAGAGTCACCATCACACTCATTCTCCCAGCATCCCTTTCAAGTATCTCACAGTAGCCCAAGGACACACAGACAAGGAAATACAAGCAGGAATTCTGAGTCAGTGGCTGGTGCCCCAACCACTGGGCCAGCAAGAATAACTTGTGCTCTGGCTTATGCAACTCGTACTGCTGGAGATGCAAATCTCAGGGTATTCCAGCAGCTGCCTGATGTGGGTGCTGCTTTGGTTTGACCCTCTGTGAGCTTCTGGGCCCCACTTGAAGCAAATCTCATACTGAGTTATATAATCCTTTCAGGTCAGTTGTATATTTATTTTAGCCAACTGCTAATAAGATCCTTGAAATCTCTTGGGGTGATTCCTAATTAATAATTTATCATTCGTACACCTAGGAGAATAATCCAGACTTATGAGTTTTCAACTGGTTGCAAGTCAGCACTGCTTTATTCCAATTATTTATCACCCAGGACAGCCAGTGGACAATCCCTGTGCCCAGTTTGTGTCTGAGGCTCCGTAGCAGCATTACAGCTCTGTGCAGCAGAGCTCAGCCCCAGTGCCCTGCACTTTCCCAGGCCAGGGGTCAGCTGGAGGCTGTTCCTGCCAGCAGCTCCCTGGTTGTCTGAGCCCCACCCTGAGCCCCAGGCTCTGCAGGATGTTTTCGAGTCCAGGTAGAGAGGGAGCGATGCCACGGCTGTGTCCCCTGGCCATGCCGCCCGTGCCAGCGGCTTTGAAGATCACACAGGGATTCCCCGTGCAAAGGGTGAATTCCCAACTGGCACCATACCCACCTCCAAGCTCCTTGGCACCCACAGAGCCCGCAGAACAATTGTTTTGAACTCAAACGGTTCAAAATGAAGGTAGAAGTGGTGCCTGCTGGAGCATCCCCACTGCCTGCTCACGGGGGGTCCCATGGATGACTGATGGGGAGCGGGTGTAGGAACAGCTTGGACCATCCACTAAGCCCCTGAGAGGCTCTCTGGGAAGGGCAGAGGGATGCCTGGAGTCAACCAAATCCTCACCAAAGCAAGTTGTTGCGTGGCCTCAGGGTGGCATGGGGCAGGGATGGTGCTTGTGCAAGAACAGGCTGCCTTCCACGAGTGTTTGTGATTCTGCAGCAACGTGGCTGACCCACCACATCCCCCCACAGAGAACCACAGCAAATGAAAGGGAATTGCAATATTCTGCCACTTGGAGACAGCTAGATCACATATTTTCCCTGCTGTCCACAAGTGTCCATAGGTGAAGCAGCCAAGGGATTGGGTTGGTAGCCATCCGTGTCAGCCGGGATAAGGTCCTGGATCCAACTCATCTCCTTCTCCCTTTTCCCAGGAGTGCACCGTCCTTCCCAGACCTCAGACATCCCTGGTTTCTACCCCCTCCCTCCCGGTGGAGTGGGACAGATCACGCCGTCGATGGGATGGTGAGTGAGGAGGGCTCTGCCCACGCAGCCCCAGCCCTCTGGATGCTGCCCACGGGACGGGGTACGGAGCCAGCCACGGGCAGCCACCCCCGAAACCTCCATCCCTCCATCCCTCCTGTGTGCACTGTGAACAGGGAGGAGAGCTTAGCCCTGGTTCAGAGATGGGCAGCAGCTCTGTGGAGAGGCTGAAGGCTCCATCCTGGCATCCCTGGAGAGGTGTCACAGCCTGCCTGGTTCCAAGCTGTGTCTGCCTCACATCTGACTGCTTGTGCCGAGTAGGGAGCCCGGGGAGAGCTTCCTACCCATCCCTCCTAAGCACAGCAGAAGCCTCTCTTTTGAGTAGGAGGTAATTTTCTCCCATGCTGGGGTTTGCAGCACAAGCAGTGCTTTTCCTCAGCGTGCCACCAGCACAGTGTAATCCTGTGGGATGATCCATCTGCCAGGCCATGGTGTCTCTCAGGGTCTGACACATGGGTTTAAAATACACCGTGGCAGAGACCAGATGACCCCAGTACCCACAGCCTGCCCCAGTGAGGATGGGGAGGAGGGACCATGAGCTGGATCACTCCCAAAACGCCCCCCCTGCATGGGCAAGCCTTGAGGAGCATCCTACAGAGCAGAGCCTCTTGGGAAACCTGCCCCAGGGACACAAGTTAAAAATACCCCAGTGTGTGCTCTGTGGTCATTGCCACTGGCCTTTGTCCCCGTGACTGTGACCACACCAAGGGAGCAGGTCTGGCCGGCGCTGCCATGTGGGCACCATCACTCCTTGGATTAATTTTTAATCCTTATTGAGAGCACAGGGACATGGCAGAGGCTGACAGGGAGGCTGGTGGCTGCAGGGGTCAGTTCAGGGTGGCCAGGACAGGGAGAGAGTGCAGGGAGGGTGATCATGGGGTAGGTGACCAGATCCCCCCCTGAGCCGATGGATAAAACCCCAGCAAAGCCCCACGGTACAAGAACCTATTGCAGAATGGGAGAGAGGAGCTTTTTGCTTTGTTTTGTTCATGAATTTCATGTTCCAGTTATTTAACCACAAGGAAGCAGAGGCTTGAGGCCTTTGATACAGAGTTTGGCTTCAAAGGGATTACATTTTGCCTTCTGTGCTAAATCTGCTACTCTTGAGTGATGATTTAACTCCTCAAATGATGTGATTCATCCTCAGGGAAAACAAGGACTGGGGTGACTGCTGTAACATGAAAGAAATAGTTGGAGATGGGGAGAAATGAGCCTGTTTGTCCAATGGAAGGTCCACTCCTGGGGTGTGATGGTGCTGTTCAGGCAGCCCTGGGCAGATGGAGTGGGAGCAGTCTGGCTCTTGTGGAGGTTTTGTGGGGCAGTTTGGAGGGAGTTTGCATGGCTGAGGGCTTCTTAAGCATCCACAGGGGCTTGGCGTCCTCTCACAGCCTCCTCAGATACCTTCATTAGTGATTAATGGAGCAGATATGGTAAAGCAACAAACAGCCTGATGTGTGGAGAGCAGCACCTCCAGACAGGTGTCTATCAGGTGTCTGATAGAGCTTTTGTTCGTTCTTCTCCCTGCCCAAAGTTTATGGAAGGAGCCCCAAACACATTCCTGGAGTGCCCAGTCATCAGCTGGGGCTCAGCACCCTGCTGTGGGTGGGCACAGAAGCACCAAATGCCCTCAGGTTCATGGCAGCATCCCCCCTGTGCCACAGCAGAGCCTGGTTGTACCAGGGATGAATGCCAGACAAGCTGTGGTTGCCCCATCCCTGGCAGTGCCCAAGGCCAGGTTGGACAGGGCTTGGAGCACCCTGGGAGAGTGGAAGGTGTTGGAACAAGATGATCTTTGAGGGCCCCTCCAACCCAAACCATTCCATGATTCTGTGCTTGTGCCAGTGCCACCAAGGCACTGCTGAGCCAGGGTGGGCACACACAAGAAGCAGCTTTTCCTCCACAAGCTGGCAGGAGGGAGCTGGGCAGAACCGGGTTTTGTTCTCACCAGGCACTTCAGGAGGAGGAGCTGCAATCACTCTCTCTGTAATTAGCTGGGATGACAGTCAGGTAAAAGCCTCCAAGAGTCCAGTCAAGTGAGTTTTGCTCATGGGAGCCTGGCAGGTAACTCGGCCAGGAACCTGCAAATCGTGTCACTCACCTGTGCCCTGGGCTGAGCGTGGCAGTGCCACAGCAGCACCTCAGTGCCAGCCCTTGGGGGTTTCTGAGCTGCCCTCCCATCACCAGCTGATACTGGGGGGATACTGACAGAGCTGGGGTTGTTCAGCCTGGAGAAGTCTCCTGGGAGACCTGAGAGCCCCTTCCTGTACACAAAGGGAGCTTATAGAAAAGGAGAGGGAGTTTTTATATGGGCAGGTAGTGATAGGACAAGGGGAAAGGTTTTAAACTAAAAGAGGAGAAGGAAGAAGTTCTTTACTCAGAGTCAGAGGCCCTGGCACAGGGTGTCCAGAGAAACTGTGGCTGCCCCATTCCTGGAAGTGTCCAAGGCCAGGTTGGACAGGGCTTGGAGCACCCTGGGCTGGTGGGAGGTGTCCCTGCCCATGGCACAGGTGGGACTGGATGGGCTTTAAGGTCCCTTCCAACCCAAACCAGTCTGTAATCCCACGACACGGGCTGTGATCGTGCATTCCCAGCCATCAGGGGCTGATTTTGCCATTGCATCAGTTTGCACGTGAGAGGGACTTTGGATGAGGCTGCGAGTGCCGACTCCATTCCCATCCCATCATCCCAGCCAGGGAGGAATGCGGGGCACTTCTGGATGAGCTCCGAGTGTTTTCTCGGCCCTGGGGCAGCCGCCTTCAGCTTCAAAGGCTGTTTGGGTTCCTGGTGTGCTTCGCTGTTTGTTGGTGTGTTTATATCCACCGACATCTGAGGGTTTGTGCCTGGCAGGGTGTAAACAGCCCCGCCGCCCCGGCTGCCTTTCCTGCTCCCAGATCCTGCAGATTTCGGTCAAGCCAAGACACAGCAGCTCCCTGAGCAACAGAAACAGGGACCTCCTTCCTGCCCAGCACAGCTCGGGGGCCTGACTGGTGTCACTGGTGCTCTTCAGGGCAGGAACTTCAGTCCTGAAAAATCCCAGGCATCAGGAGCTTGGTCCTTTGCAGAGCACCACACTTAATGGTAATGGGCTTTTTGTGGGTGTTTTGGTTATGAGAGCCCAAAATAGCTGGTTTTAGGCACAGCTCTGTGCAGCCTGGTCAGAGGAGCTTCATCACCAGTGCAGGTTAAGTGCCCCATCCCTGGAAGTGTTCAAAGCCAGGTTGGATGGGGCTTGGAGCGACCCAGACTAGTGGAAGGTGTCCCTGTCCGTGGCAGGGGGGCTGGAATGACACAAGCTTTAAGGTCCCTTCCAACCCAAACCATTCTGTGATTTTATGATCTCAATTTCCATGTGCAGTTTTAGGCTGGAAGCGTCTTCTGGTGGGTTTGCATAGCAAGCCAAGGTATTTTTGGACTATTTCCATATGAAAATGTGGGGGTTCCCTTGCTGGGAACAACAAGGAACTTCCTGCATAGCTATTTTACTATCTCAAAAACAATTTCCAGCTCCAAGTCTGGTACATGCCCAGTCCCCAGTATGAAAACCCTTTCAAAAGGAATGAGCTTTTTGCTTGTTTGAAACCAACAGGCGTTCTTAAAAGGATGTTCTAGGGAAATCAGAGTATTCCTGAAGCACATACAAGGGCAGAGTAGGTACTTTTTCTCCAGAAACCAGGAACTTCCCGTGCTTGGGCATCACAGAATCAGAGAGTCACAGAATGGGTGAAGTTGGAAGGGACCACAGAGGGTCATCTGACCCAACCTCCCTGATCCAGCAGGGTCATCCCTCATGGCACAGCATTGTATCCAGACAGTTCTGCAATATTCCCAGTGGGGAAAACCCCACACCCTCTCTGGGCAATCTGTTCCAGTGCCCAGTCACCCCCAGAGTAAAGAAGTTCTTCCTCATATTCATCCTCCCAGTGCAGCCTCTTGTGTGCTGCACAGAGACTCTCACCAGGCTTTTGGTTTTCAGTCAGGCTCTTCTAAGCAGCTTCTTCTGTGCAATACCAACATCTGATTTTTCAGCCCACCTCTGCCTTTTGCATTTTAACCAAATAAACTCAAAGCTGCAGCGCTGCTCAGCACTGGGGACAGAGGGGGGTCAGAATCGGATCCATCCTTTGGAGAAAGGCCCAGGTTGTCTCAAAATAATGTCCAAATCCCTCGCTGCCCCTCGAGCTGAGGGGACACCCTTAGCAAAGGGTATCTTTAGGAAACGCCACGTAGCGGTGGGTACTTTATAGACTCTTTCTTCCCGATCCCAGGCAGAGCCAGTCTGTCTATCCGCTCCCGTCATGTGGATTTAGACAGCCGTATTCGTCGGCGCTCTCTGCTGGGGCTTCTTTCTCCAGGTGAGTATGAGCTGTGTGACCCAGCTCGGCTGCGCTCGCAGCTTGCAGTTCGTGCAGCAGGAGCTTGCAGCAAACCACGGCCACCAGGGACAGCCACGCACCCTCCCCGGGCCAGCCGGGCAGAGAGAAGGAGCTTTGAGGCAGCGTCTGGTCCCCAGGGTGCTCAGGGGGATGTGGAGGATGAAGGATGCACAGCAGTTGGGGTTTAATCAGCAGAAGTCTAAGCAGAGCCAGAAAGCCCAGCCTTCAGCTCAGCACTGGGAAAACGGGCTGGAATCCTTTGCTCAGGATTTTGCTCCGTGTCACTGACCCTAATCTTGAGTGTGTCCCTGCTGCCACCACCACTGAGCTTTGCTCTGCAAGGACCGACCTGTTTGACTTGGTCTCGGCTTTAAAAGCAGGACAGGCAGTGATTTGCTGCCCTCCTGTCGGGCACCAGCCAGTCCTGTGAGACACAAGCACAGCTTCTGCCTTCAGGTGAGCCAAATGCACCCTCTGGGGATGGGGAGCACAGAGCCCACCCTCCCAGGTGTGCTGCTGGGCAAAGCCCCTCTGGCTCCCTAGGGATGTCCAGGCTCACGCACCAGCTTTTGCTTCTGCTTCATGTTGTCCTGAAGAGCTGCCAGTGGAGATTTCCCACAGGAGAACCGTGCAAGCCCCTGCTCCTGCGAGCCCTTAGCCATGCAGAAACTGGAGCCATGCCATTCATCCCTCAGTCCATGGAGCCCCTCGGTGCTGCAGAGGAGGGGAGGGAGTGCTGCCAGCCCTCCCTGCTCATGGGGCATCGCCCTTGCACAGCCTCCGAGCCAAGAGGAGCTAGCGGTTCCCCACGGAGCCCAGCGGCCTCCCCGAGCTCCTGCTTGCAGGATTTTGGGGTGGGTTTTGCAGCACTGCTGCAGTCGAGAAAGTACACCTGGTCAGATAAGGATCAGACTGTGCTGGTGGATTAAATTAAACAGCTTTTCTTTCCGTGCCAGCATATCTAATGAACAGTTCATCTCCCATGGGCGATTCTGCCATCTTAGGCTGCAGTCATAAAGTGGCAAGCTTGGCAAAGATGAGTGTGCTGGCTTTACCCTCCAAAACTCCAGAGAGAGCTAATGAAGCCTGAGAGCTAGCGAGACCTCTCATGATCTCAGCCTGTGTTGTGGAGAGCATTGCTCAGGCAAGGTGCACCTCCTAGAGTCGCAGTTGGGTTCATGTTCAGACTTATGCTGTTTCTGTTAAAAGGAAGGCGCGGGGTGGTCCTAATCTCTCCCATCCAAACCCCTGGTGGAGTTTGTTGTTTCTTTGTGCAGCGCTAATAAGGTATTGCACCAACAGAGATCTGAGTAGCTGGTTGGAAGCGCCCTGGATGTCGGCCAGGCACCATGGGGCTGGCCCGGGGTGGTGGGCACTGCCTGCCCCCACCAGCCTGGCACCACCCGTGTGCTTTCCATGTCCTCTGCTTTCCGTCTGCTTCTGCCACGTCTGAGTGCCACCTGTGAGGCTCCTCTCCATCTGCCTGGCATCCCCACAGCCCTGGCATGGCACAGCCCTCACCCACTCTCTGTTGCAGGTTCACCCACCCGCTGATGCTGGGCTCTGGCATGCACACCACGGGCATCCCACACCCTGCCATCGTGCCCCACTCCGGCAAGCAGGACATGGAGCACTATGACCGAAACATGTGAGTTGGGAGCGCTGCCAGGGCTCAGGGAATGGCCCCTTGACACCCATTTCCTTTGTCACCCCTAATGCCCAGTCCTAATGGATGAACGCTGAGCTCTGTCTGCATCTGAGGGGCAGCTCTCAGGCCCCCCACCTGCTCGTGTGGTCGGGTTGTTTTGGGGTGGAGTCTTTTGCTGAGCCAAGGCTGGAGATGCTGACGGCTCCTCCTTTGGTCCCACCAAGGAAACCTCAACCAGAACCAAAGAGAGAGAAGGAAGCCAAGAAGCCCACTATCAAGAAGCCCCTGAACGCTTTCATGTTGTATATGAAAGAAATGCGGGCGAAAGTCATCGCCGAGTGCACCCTGAAGGAGAGCGCTGCCATCAACCAGATCCTGGGAAGGAGGGTAAGAGCTCCTGGGGCCCAGCACCATCATCCCTGTCCCTTTGCTGAAACACACAGGGTGGGATGTGCCCTGGGCTGGGCTGGCTGTGGTGGGACGGGCTGGGAGGGGACAGCAGGGCCATGTCTCACTGCTGGGTTTGTCCTCGCAGTGGCACGCGCTGTCCCGGGAGGAACAAGCCAAGTACTACGAACTGGCTCGCAAGGAACGGCAGCTCCACATGCAGCTCTACCCTGGCTGGTCTGCCAGAGACAACTACGTGAGTGCCCACCCTGCTCGGACCCCCTTCCCCTGGCATGGCCCAAAATGACCCAGGGGTGGCAGCTGGTGTTTGCCAAACAACCCTCCTGGCCCTGGAAGTGCCATTGCTGGCAGCAAGAGTGCTGTAGGAATTCCCATCCCAGGAGGATTTTGAGCACCCTCCTGGCTTGCCATCCATCCTGTAAGATGATTGATACAGCCCCAGCTACCACAGGTGTTTGTTTGCTTATTCTCCAAACAAATACAAGCATAAGGAAGGGGAGCTTTGGAAATATAATTTTATGGATATATACTGCTTTGTGCATCTTGGGCAGCAGCTGAGATACCTGGGAGGGTGGGCAGGCCCTGGCACAGGGTGCCCAGAGAAGCTGTGGCTGCCCCATCCCTGGAAGTGTCCAAGGCCAGGTTGGATGGGGCTTGGAGCAACCTGGAACAGTGGAAGGTGTCCCTGTCCATGGCAGGGGATTGGGAGAGGATGTCCCTTCCAACCTAAACCTATTTAGGATTTTGTGCTTTAAAATAGTGGCTCTTTTTGAAGAGGGTCTTTCCCTGTAGCTCTCTTGGCTGTTCTGGTATTACATGGCTAACGAGTTCATTAGAGACCTGATGTAAAGCAAACATAAGTCTTCAGATATCTGTCCATGCACTCAAGGACTCTGTCCCTTTGATCTAAGGCTCCATCAATTTCCTCACAGACACTTTTTTTCCCCTGAGAGCTGCCCACCAATCACCCATCCATCCCACACTGACCACAGCCCTCCTTCCAGAAAGCCCAAGCTCCACCAAGGGCAAGAAAACCCCCTTAAGGAGACCAAACCACCCCAAACCCCCCTGAAAAGCAGAGGGCAGAGGTGGTGCAGAAAGAGCAGAGGTGACAGGGATCCCCCCAGCCCACAATTTGATGGGCACACATCTGGAGGGCATGGCACCAAGACCAAGGGCATCCTCCATGGAAATCTCAATCCATATCATCATTCATCTGGTTCCTTGAGGAATCAAGGGCTGGTTCCCTCCTCCAGAAGATGGATGGTGGCCTCCAAAGGTGCATATTGGCCCTCCCAGCTGTTTTGGGGCTTGTGGTGGTTGGAAAGCTGCTTTTCTCTCCGGAGCTCAAGCAGAGAGGAGGAGGAGGAGGAGGAGGAATGTAGGTCACTTCTGCAGCACGTGATGCCGATATCGGGCAGGAAATACAGTTGCTCCCCCCCTGAAGAAAAAGCTCACCGCAGCTCCGAGCCTTCCACCTTCACTCAAACCACAAGGAGTCATATAAGAAGTCACGGGTCAAAGGCAGCCCTGGGAGCTGCTGCTCCTCACAGCCAGATTTGCTCCTGCGCTGCTGGGCCCTCATTAATCAGCTCATTAGGGCAACGAGGGGAGTTGCTGCATCTTGTGAATCGAGAGAGACAGTTTGGGGATAAAACAGGGCTTTCTTGTGAAAGAAGAGTGAGAGATGGGCCCAGAGCTGCAGAAGCACTGAAATAGGTCAGCATTGTTTGAAAATAAATTTCTGGGGATTTTCTAAAGCTTCCTTTGCTGTTTGAAAGCAGGGAATGTTAAGGAGCAATTTCTGTTTGGGTAGAAGGCACGACATTAAAGCACATTTTGGAAATAGGGAAGGTGCTAAAATGGGCTAAGTGCTTTTTGGAATCCTAGAGAGGGAAGAGGAATGAGAATATGGCAGGAGCATCAGCTGTTGATCATACTCCCTCCATTGCATGCAGTAAATCTTGTTTCATTCTATTAATATAATTAAATTTATTTGTTAAATTGTCAATTAATTAAAGCGATAATGTCGAAGGCAGCCCAAGGCACAGGCACTGACACATCTGGGTGGTTGCTCCAATTGCTCCTCCTGGGTTTCTTCTCAGGAGCAGTGGAGAGGACAGTGAGGGAAGGGAAGGGACGCCCTCCCAGTTAAACCTGAGCAGTCCCATTGCACCCTTTCCCAGTTCACCTCTGCCTGGAATGGGCTGAACCAGCAGCACTGTGGCTCTTACCAGCTCTGGTCAGCTGGGGGGCAGCACCCAGGGCAGCCCCAAACCCCTGCACAGCCCCTCGGCCTCCCAGAGCACGGATAACAGCCTTGCCTTTGATTTCCTAGGGGAAAAAGAAGAGACGAACACGGGAAAAGCAACAAGATTCCAACTCAGGTAAAAGCATGTTCACCGTGGCTCTCCCTGGTTTCTGCTCACAGGGGACAGTCCAAAGCAATTGTTGTGTTTTACAGTGATTTCTTTTATTCTCCTGAGCCTAAGTAAAGAAATACCCATTTATTCTTTTTTTAAGGTGTGGCAAATTAACGTTTCTGTGACTTTTTCATAGACATGCTTGAATGAGAACACAGCTAGTGTGTGAAAACTGAAAAGATTAAGTTTTGGCAAGTGCATAACTTCATAGAAACTGTCACTAAACTTAATCTGTTGGAAACATCTAGGGTGAACATCCCCAACAGACCTGCAGGTGTCATTAGTTAAAGAAGACTCCTCTCAAATGCATCAGCAGTGACAAGATTGAAGATCCCCCATGGGGCTACCCCAAGTTTGGTTTTCATTTCGAAGTAACCTGGAGTTGAAGCAAAATCATACAAAAACCCAGTTCCAGCTGCCTCCCTCACCACACTGCTGGTTAGAAAAGGCCCTTTTGACAGATTTCAGCTGGTCACACACACCCCCCCAATCATCCAGGGCTATTCCTGTGCTGATTTCTGAACTATTGCTGCCATAGCAGGAGTGAATAATATCTGTACTAATAAATACTCCTTATAAACCATCTTGCCCACTGTGGCATCAAATACATTAAGTTAGACAGCCTGTTTTTTCCAGTGTGCCCATTCTGGGATTGCCTAGAGAGTCACAAAGAGCTTTCCCCACTCTCCAGCTCGCCAGTTCATTATTGCTCATAGTCATTTCTGGATGAAACCAAGCCAGGTGATAAGCTGTTGGCTTTCTGAGCAACACACTGGTCCTTTCTCCCTCCAGAAATGCTCCCTGGGGAGGGTGCCAGGTCAGCCTGTTGCTCTGCCAGCCTTGCACACCCATGCAAAGGTCTGTCACACCTGAGTTGGGGACCCCAAGGTGCACAGCTGGCTGCAGCTGGGCAGTTGCTAGTTAGGAATCCAGCTCTGGTGTTACTGCTGTGGATTCCACATCTGTGCAACCAGAATCCTGCAGCCTGCAATAATTTATAAAGTTCAGATTATCCCATTAATTTAATGAATCACCAGTGGATGACGTCTTTGAATTGTCCATAAAAAGCAATTCCACGACTGTGTCCCAGTAATTCCTTCAGTTTAATTAAGACTGTTGATCTGATTCAGTATCTAGACTAAGGAAATACAAGCTTTTAGGCTCAGATGTAGTGTGTGTATGTATATATTTATATATCCATAGACATGTCCTGTCTGTGTGATACAGAAATGCTCATGGATTGAAACCATCTGCAGGCTGAAAGAGGGAGGCTGAATCCAGCACAGAAATGTGCTGTTCACATCCCAATTGCACCACCAGAGAAAAACATGATGTGCCTGAAAGCAAATAGGGCATCACCCTGATGAGCCCTTTAATTAAACAGCAGGACTGCAACATTTTAGGAAAGGCCAGGGAGAGCAGCTTTTGTGGGAACGATGGGGGGAGAGTGGAACAACCTGGGCCCGGGTCTGCTTGTGCTAACTCTGCTTTCAGCTGCTTCTGCACCGTTTCCTCCTCTCTCTTCGTGCGCAGCCCGAGCTCGCTGGCAGCCCCGTGTGGGCAGCAGGTAAGGATGCAGGCACAGGAGCCAGGGAGTGCCTGCCATTTGGCAGCTTTTCCAGACTTAAGACATTGGAAGGGCTATGAACTTCCCTGTAATTGCCCACGTTTCCCGGAGCTGCTTCCCAAATCTCCTCCTCCAGCTGCCAGCAGTGATAACTGATATTTGCCTAACGATCACTCTTTTCCAGGAGAGGTGATGCCAGCAGACAAAAAAAAAGGATTACAGTCTATTAGTCATGTGTTCAAGTGGCTAAAATGATGTTGCCTCTTTTCTTCCTCCTGCTCCTCCTCCTCTTTGTGCCTCTGCCTTGCCCATTCTGGCCGCGCATGCTTCTGTGTTCAGATCCTGCCTCTCCTAAGAAATGCAGAGCTCGCTTTGGCCTCAACCAACAAACGGACTGGTGCGGCCCGTGCAGGTGTGTATCGGCCTCTCCTCGCTGCTGGGGAGCTCCTGGGACAGTGGGGGCAGCTCCAGGGTCCCCCCAAAGCCACCAGGGCTGGGATGTTCCCTGGGCATCCTCAGGAGCTCCTGTGGGAGCTGCCAGGGTCAGGCTGTGCCCTGGTGCTGCTGTAATGCTGTCTGCATTCCTCAGCTGGTGGACCACCCTGGCCATAAAAGCTTATTTCCAGGGTGGAGACCTCTGTGACCCTGCCATGGGGCTTTTGTCCCCCTGTTGGTGATTTCCAGTCACATAAATAGCACCCCAGAGCCAGCAGTGAGGAGTTAGTGGGTTTCTTTCTCCTGTTTATACTGAGCTAACCATGCATTTCAAGATCCAGCTCTTCCTGACCCTTAAATTTTGCAGAACCCACCACAGGTGGGGTGGGACAGCCTCGAGCAGCAAAACAGTGCAATGCCCTGACCCTCAGGCTTCCAGGGGATGGACATGGCCAGGAGATAGGACAGCTCAGTGCATCAGCAAAGGATCTGCCTGGCTCAGGGGGGCTGCAAAGGCAGCCAGGCAGAAAAAGCTCCTGGGGGTTTCAGGAGCACAGGAGGCTCCAGGCACAGACAGAAGTCTGTGATTCACAGCACGTTCTTATAGCAATGTGTTAAGCAGTGTAGCAAAAGCTGGAAGTAAAGTTTTGCTTGATGTGCTTACTGCAGCTTGAAGTGACTAAAGCCATTTAGGGTACCCAAATCTGGCCCAGACCTTGCTGCACCCCGAGCTCTGGTCCCAGGGGAGGTCCCTCATGCACCTGAGCTCACCTTTGACACACCAGACAGTGTCACCAAGCACCATTTTGGGACTGATTAAGAACCCAGACAGAGCTCCCTTAGCATCTCATTAATACCTGAATGTCCATGGGGGCTGTTGGAGACCCCCGTCCCTCCTGCAGCCGTGTCACCTCTGCAGGCAGTTCCTTCCCCTTTGCTCTGCCTCTGCTCCAGCTCTGAATTCAGCTTCTCTGCACGGCTTCCCGATTAACACAGGCTGCTGGAGTGCTCCGAGACCTTGGCATGCTCTTCTTGTGTAACCCCCCTGGTCAGCCAGAGCTGCTCTGCCCTTCCCACACTAACGTGTTGCTCCTCCCTGCTCTGGTCACCTTCAGAGAACACCTGCCCCAGGAGGATTTCCACTCCCCAGGAGGGGTTCACTGGTTCAGAGTGGGTGTTGCTGCTCTAGAGCTTTCACCCTCCTCCCCTACACCCTGTACAAACACTCCAGGGTGCTGCAGGTCCTACAGGGAGAGGGTAAGTTCCTAAAGGGAGGGAGATGAACCCCTTCAGCTGTGGAACATCCACCGCAGCCTAACCCACGGCTGGTCCATTATCAGCAACCTGCAGTTTCACACCTGCTTTTTTCTCCCCGTTACTTTAAATCAAATCAGTGAATCGATGGACAGATTCGTGTCATCTTAAACAGGTCGTTGCATCTCCATCCCGCAGCTCCTCCCGAGGTGTCTGTGGGAAACGCAGCTCCTCCTCGGGCTTGTCTGCTCCAGGGAATTCCCACCCAGGGCAAATCCCCCCGAATTAAACACTGCATTCAGCGGGGCTGTCGTGTTTGTTATCACAGTGATCGGGGCAGCACAGCTAAGGATGGCACTGACAGCAGGAGCAGCACTGCTCTTGTTCACATGGCAGGTTTAATACTGGACTAGTTAATACACTCTCACCCTGTCTGCTTTTTCATTAGGAAGATCAAAGAAAGGTGTGTGCCTCCATTTGATCTGTTTCCCTCAAATGAGGCAGCCAAGGCAGGGAGTTGGGTGGGAGGAAGATGTTCCTCTGCCTGTTGTAGCTGTGAAGTCATTAATACCATCTCCAGCAGAGGAATTGTCCCCTTGCCGCTATTAAGGTGACATCTGGAGAGCTCTTTTGTTGGAGAATCTATACCGAGGTGCTCGAGGATCCACAGCAGGTGACACGAGGGATGTGTCACATGGAGAGAAGGAAAACCAGCTCAACAAAGAGTGTGTAAAAGACAAGACAGTGTGAGGGACTCACTGTGGACAGCCAGGGCTAATTAAAACAATCAGGGTGTACGAGGTGACAGCTGGAGCTCAGGGCAAATACTGAGCAGAACTGTCAGGGCATGTGGGGGAATCTTGAGACCCCCAAATCACAACATCCAACAAGTGGGAAAGCTGAGTGTCTTCTCCAGGAGGGTTGAAATGGGATGAGCTTTAAGGGATCCCATTCCAACCCAAACCCCTCTGTGCTTCTAAGTAGACAAATCTAGGATGGGGAATGGGCTCTTGGGACCTTCAGATTTTGGGATGAGAAGAGCCAGGACTGGTGTGAAGGGCAGTGTGCGGGCAGGGTGTGACCTGTGGGTCCTGCGTGGGCTCTGTGGGCAGGGGGACCCACGGGGGGCAGTGCTTTAGTCCTGCACTGGTGAGACACTCACCCCCTGGGTGAGGAATGACCCCCTGGCTTGGATTTTTCTTACTGTTTGAGGTTTTATTATAACTGTGCTTAGTATTGTTATTTATATTATTTATTCTTTTATATTGCTTCGGGTTTATTTTATGGTTTTGATTTTTTTTATTATTTTCAATTTTACTCTTTTTCTCCTTTTTGCTTTTTTCATTTTTATTACTGCCTTTTTTTTTTTAATTCCTGGTTTTATGACCTCCTCCTCTCCCAACTTTGCGGGCACACCCTTTCCCTGCAAACCCTTTTCCCATCGATTCCTCTCCCTGTGATCCCTCTCCCTGTAAACCCCTTTCCCTGTGCACCCTTTCCCATCGATCCTTTTCCCTGCAATCCCTTTCCCTATAAACCCTTTTGCGTGGATCCCTTTCCTATCCATCCCTTTCGCTATGAATGATCCCTTTCCGTGGATCCCTTTCCCACCCAACCCTTCCCCCCCGCCCCGGTCCCGGTGCGCTCCCAGTGTCGCCGCCTGGCGGTGTCCCCCCGCCACCGCAGCGTGTCGCGGTTCCCCCCGCGCCGCTCACGGANTATGACCTCCTCCTCTCCCAACTTTGCGGGCACACCCTTTCCCTGCAAACCCTTTTCCCATCGATTCCTCTCCCTGTGATCCCTCTCCCTGTAAACCCCTTTCCCTGTGCACCCTTTCCCATCGATCCTTTTCCCTGCAATCCCTTTCCCTATAAACCCTTTTGCGTGGATCCCTTTCCTATCCATCCCTTTCGCTATGAATGATCCCTTTCCGTGGATCCCTTTCCCACCCATCCCTTTTTCTGGATCCCTTTTCCTGCATCCCTTTCCCTTCCATCCCTTTCCCTGCATCCCTTTCCCATCCATCCCTTTCCGTGGATCCCTTTCCCTGAATCCCTTTTTCTGGATCCCTTTCCCATCCATCCCTTTCCCTGAATCCCTTTTTCTGGATCCCTTTCCCACTCATCCCTGTCCCTGGATCCCTTTCCCTGCATCCCTTTTTCTGGATCCCTTTCCCATCCATCCCTTTCCCTGCATCCCTTTC
>WBMV01003487.1:341072-377527 GCA_013396655.1 Campylorhamphus procurvoides
GCCCCCCGCGCCCCGCCGGACCCGCACAGCTTGGCAACAGGATGACTTGAGCAGGATGGAAAACTCAGTTCGTTGGGGTGGTTTGGTTTGGGTTTTATTTTTTTGGTTTTTTTTTTTTTTGGAAGGGTGATAAAGGTAGAAAAGCAATTTCCCCAAAAAGAAAAAAAAAAGTCAAAAATAACTACTTGCCAAAATTTAAAGTGCTGATGAGTAAACAAGCCTTTTGTCCCTGCCCTGTGCTGCTTTTCTTTTTGTTTTGTTTGGGGTTTTGTTTTGTGTTTTGTTGGTTTTTACTGCGTTCTCTCAAAGCGTGGCGGGGAGCAGGGCGCAGTCCCCGCTTGCTGCTGTAGGTGGTGGGTGCTGTCCCATCCAAGCCCGGCTTGCAGTCCCACATCTCTCCCAGCCACGACACCACGGAAAAGCTGGAAAAGCTGGAATAGGAGCGTTTTTTAAAAGCCCTCATGTCTGAAAAGCAAAGGCAGCGATGCCAGCGCTCTGATCTGACCGGGTCACAGGGAAATGAAACACTCAAACCAACGAGGTGAATATTCTAAACTTCTTGTTTGAGAGCAGGAAGGTGTTTACAGGTGACAGGGCTTTGTGCAGACACGTCCCATCCCGTGGTCATGGAGCACCAGCCAGATGGAGGAGCATGGACTGACCACGGGAAGGGCTGGTGGTCACTCAGGGCACTGGTCAGGAGCAGGGGCTCGGGCAGGAGCAGGGTGTCCCTCGCTGGCAGGGATGGGGACAGGCAGAAGTCCCACCAGGCAGGCTGGGCAAAGCCTCAAAAATCAGTGTGTTGGTTTTGGAGGCCCTGACCTCGAGCAGGGGGTGGCAGCAGCCCTGGCAGGATGGGCTGTGGGCAAGGACCACACTGACCCAGNGAAGTGCATTCGGTACCTACAAGGAGAAGGACGCTGTGCCAGCCCAGTTTCTTCCGATGGAAGTGCTATAGACTCGCCCGGCTCGCCGCCGGACGCGCCCCGCAGCCTGCCCCCCGCCCGGCGCTCCGCACACCCGCCCGCCCCNTGGAGCACCAGCCAGATGGAGGAGCATGGACTGACCACGGGAAGGGCTGGTGGTCACTCAGGGCACTGGTCAGGAGCAGGGGCTCGGGCAGGAGCAGGGTGTCCCTCGCTGGCAGGGATGGGGACAGGCAGAAGTCCCACCAGGCAGGCTGGGCAAAGCCTCAAAAATCAGTGTGTTGGTTTTGGAGGCCCTGACCTCGAGCAGGGGGTGGCAGCAGCCCTGGCAGGATGGGCTGTGGGCAAGGACCACACTGACCCAGGGCTGAGGGTCCTGAGGGTCCTGCTGGCCCATGGGCAAGGACCACACTGGCCCAGGGCTGAGGATCCTGCTGGCCTATGGGCAAGGACCACACTGACCCAGAGCTGAGGGTCCTTCTGGCCCATGGGCAAGGATCACACTGACCCAGGGCTGAGTGTCCTGAGGGTCCTTCTGGCCCATGGGCAAGGACCAGGCTGGCCCAAGAGCCCCTTTGCAGTGGGGCCCAGGTGTGAGCAGGTGTGCCCTAACCCAGCCCCTGCAGACATCCCTCTGTGCCCACCTTGGGATGATCAGAACCCTGTTTTTCATGACTCAGTGTGTAACTTTTTTAAAAAACCTTATTCTAGCTTTTTCTGAACGATTCTCCCTCCGCCCCCACGACGATGCCAAATGTTCCTGTGCTCTCTCCAGCTTGAAAATGTTTCCCAGTTTCTGGTGTTGTATTTATATGTTGAGTTTGATAAACAAAAAACACTGTGGACAGATGATGATCTCCCTGAACTGATGTAAATCCCAAATAATTCCAAGTGCTGGATTTACTTCAGGTTTACAGACCTCTCATAGGGACCACAATCTACTCCAGTGCAATTTTTTTCCTGCTTGAAAGAAATATATTCCAGAGTGCTGAAGAGAAAAATGATACCACAGAGAGGGAGAGGGGGTCTATTTTTTTCCTATTTGATAGATAGGTTCTGGAGTACTGAATACAAATTATGTAGTAATATTATTGTAGAAGTGCAAGAAATTGAAGATGATCTTTATAATGTACAAAATATTTTTATATTTTTTTCTTAACGCAAAAACACAAACCCTAATTTTTTACATTGGACTAAACACAACTTTTTAAACAAGTTTATGCCTCAAAGATTTAAAAATGTAAAAAAAGAAAAAAAGAGAAAAAAGCCAAACCTCTTAGTCTGTAGAGCAGCTTTGGGTTTATTCCCTTTATTTAGGTAGTTTTGCTTGTAGCAGTGTAGGTTTTTTACTTCTGGTTTTAAAGATCTAAACCTATTGCTTTATTTCTCTCCTGTGTAAATGTAACTTCAGAAGCACTGACCAAGCTACGTGCACAAACCTGACAAGTTTGCAGAGAGTCATTTTAAAGTTTGAATCCTTTTAACCCTTGGAGAAGCAGCATTACCTGATGCAATGCCAGCTGTGCCCTCCTGTACTGACTGCACTCACAGGGTTAATTCCACAGCATTAGATCAACCTGCAACCTGCTCATTTTAAAGTATTTCAGCAAGCTTAGCCAACAGCATGTTCCAGTGCTGAGCAGAGGAACTCAGCAGACTCTTGCCAGATCTGACATGGTCTCTTTAATCACCTGATTTTAAAAAATGATAAAAAAACCCACGCACACCTAAAAAAAAGGCTTAAAAAAGCCTGGCCATGTCTCAGCTCAGCATGTGTCACCCTGAGACCCTCTGCTTTAAGGTGCTGTACAAGTGTCACCTACAGGAACCACCACAGTGGGTGCAAAGCTGGTGTCACTCAGCAGCCAGCTGGAATTTTGTGGTGGGATGGAAGATGCAACTGAGCAGCAAAGCAAAGGCAGCTGTAAAAGACAAAGCAGATGTGCAAGTGACAGCAGAGGAGACTGAGGGAAGGCCCTGATCAGTGTTAGGCTGGCTGAGGAGCCAGCAGTGCGAGCCCCCAGAGCAGCCCTCACCCATTTCCCACCCTCTGAGACTTCCCCCCACTTATTTCAAGGCTCCTCTGGCCCCTCCGTGTTCCAGCCTCCTCTCACCATGGTTATTCCTGCAGAATCTCCTCAGTGAAAGGGCCCCCTCCCCTCTGCAGGAGCCTTTGCAGAGCCAGAGCAGTGACACCCACTCTGCTCTATACATACAGGTTATAGCCATTATCCTCACCCCCAGGATAAACCCAGACCATCCACTTGGGATATACTGTAAGCAGTTTATACTGGGGTAACCGAAAAGTTACTTATTTTTATTCCAAAACACAGAAATGGTATCTTGAAGCTGCCACTTTCCAAGATAAAACAGCATGACAGACTTCTGTTCCGTGCCCCATGGCTGATAAGTGATGCCAAAACAAAGTTACCTTTATTAATACCAAAAAAAGTGTCTTTAGAACTGCTATATGAAGTCTTGCTATTTTGTGTTACTGTTCTTTTTTAAGAGAAGGAAAACTTTGCCCTTACGTTTTTATCTCAACAAGAATTTTTTTTTTTAGTTATTTTACAGCAATTTTAACTCTTCCTGAAATACACATTTGAATTCCTGAAATCAGTTTGAATGTAGAAGTCATGGAAGTACCACTTCATTAAACCAAGTGAAACCACTGTATGTATGTAGCAGGGATAAATGTTTTGCAGCTGTACTTTCATTTGTCCAACGACCATCCATCATTTGTTGTAATTTTTTTACTTCACTGAGTTTGTATTTTTTGGCTTTTATGTTCAAAATATGTTTATAGCTTTATAAATAAAGTAATTGCCAGACTGGCTGTTCAAAAGAGGCCACTGGAAGTTATAATCCTATCAAACTCTGAAATTACTTTCTTAGCATTCAAGAGAATTCCTGCTTGCCTTTTTTTTCCCCTTCAGTATTTGCATGTATGAATAGATTTTAGAATAACTACCAAGTCTTGGTAAAGCAAAAGTAAGAAGAAATACCTTCTTCTACAAGCCCTACAGGCACCCAGCCTTCCCTCTCCCTACCCCCACACTTAATCCCTCCAGCCAAGTGGAGCCTGATCCCTGATCATGCCATAACTTTTTTTTTTTAAAGTTAAGGAAGCACCATACAAATTAAACAGCAACAGAAAGTTCCACAGTGGGAAACCAGAGTGTCTTTCCCTTTGGGGAATTTCAGAGTTGCCAGCCAGTGTCTGTTGGGGCAGCAGGGAATGCAGGGAGCAGCCACATGGCAGCCCAGGCTGTCTCAGCACCTCCCCAGTGTCCTTCTCTACAGCACAGCACTGATGTCACTGCAGTGGGTGAGACAAGAGAGAGATTTAGAAAAGCCACAAAGTTCTCCTGCTGCCATCCAGAATGAGAGTCTGGCTTCAGCCTGAGTCACTACTACAGGAGAATTTCAATTAGAGAAAATAAGCAGTATGGAATCCTAACCTGAGTCACTACTACAGGGCAATTTCAATTAGAGAAAATAAGCAGTATGGAATCCTAACTACCCAGACTCCTGAGAGCACTACAAACCTGTCAAAGCTCCTGTCCTGCACCTCCACAGCTGCCTCAGTGTCACCAGCCACATGTCACAGCCTGGAGCTTCAGCAGAGACTCCACCACTGCAGTGTTTGACCACCATGGGCTGGGCTTTAGGCCAGTTGCTCTAAGCACTGGTAAGTTTGATCCCAGGTGTGGTTATGGCACAGCAAACAAGGAAACAGCAATGCCATGAGGAAGACAAACTGTCCCTCCCTCATCCTTCCAGCCCTCGTGCGAGGCGGTGGCTGCTGACAGGGACACTGGTCCCATGACAAACACCTGAAGGAATTTATACAGGTTCCTACAAACACAATTACAGCAGGAGCCACACAGCACTCTGAGGGGGAGCCAGGGTATTCTGGAGCTCTACACACACACATTGATGTATTCCTTGGAAGAATTCAGGATAAACTGAGTTTTCAACTACAAGTAGAGCCACAGAAATGTCATCTGAAGGTTCTGCTCTTTCAGCACCTTCAAAGTGAGGTGAATTGCCTGCAATATTTCCAGGCTGCTGGAAAGGCTTCAGCACGTCCAGGAACAGCAGGGGAGTATTTTCTGCCCCCTGACAATATCTAATACACCCCTGTGACATGCACAGCAGCACAAGGGCAGGCACAGCCACCTCAGGAGGAAGCAGAGGTGAGCAGCAGCTGCATGCAAAGCAGGGGTTTGAATGCTGCTTTAGGGAAAGTTATTAATGCTTCCAAAATGGTTACAAAGAGTACCTAAAAGTTAGTAAGCATAAAAAAAAATATCCATCTGGATATTTAACCATGACCCAAATTCACTTGAAAGCTGCCCACTGTGTCTTGCATTAGTCATTTAGCAAAATCTACATCTTTTATTCCAATTAACCACTGCCTCACTACTGAATATACAAATACCAGCACTAAGTGACAGTAAGACTGTCTAGCTCCAAATAACTAGAACCATTCGCAAACAAAAGTTTAAAAGCCCTTTATTAATTCAGAAGTGAAACACCAATATTTAAAGTGAGATAAGTATGTTTATTAAGGTTCATTCTACTCTAAGGTTTATACAGAGAATGGAATGCAATACAAGCTAAGAGCACACCTCAAAGATCTACCACACAACCATCCCCTACTCCCTATAAGGGAACTGTAAAAAAAAAAAAAAATAAAAATCAGAAAAACAGTTACTGTTTAACTAGTTGCAAGTGGCTTTGTCCAAAGAAGTTAAGCTTGATATTGCATTAGCTTTGTATGCAATAATTAGGTCTCTACAAGCTGAAGTATCACATACAGAGGCATAAGATTTCCTGTGGACACATGAAACCATGTTCTCAAGAGCTACATCACAAGGGTTCTTTAAAATTGCCTAAAAACCAGCCACTAATGGCATGCACAGGTCAATAATATTAACTTTGGTAATGTCAGTCATTTTTGGTCAAATCTGGGTTCCACTTTTAACAGTAACATGTATAAAAACACACCCATCCTGTGCATAAAGCAACACACTTTTATTTGCTACCAGCTAGAGGCAGGTCTTCAAGACACGGCTGAAGTAGTCAAATTTCACTCTCAGGAGCTTGCTTAGGTCTAGATCACATTGTCACTAGTCTAGAAGGCAAGACTAAAAGGACAAGCAAGTGGTCAAATATTTAATTATTTCTTTTCAAATGCAGGACAAGAACCATCTTGAAAATTATATCGCTTTAAGTAACGCTAATTTTTTCCACATTGTTTTTGGAAGAAATTCATCAGGTTTTTTTACATTACCTAGTTCCCCAAGACACATTCTAGTTTTTCTTTCTGAAGCTATCAATACCCTGTAAATACAAGTGTTTTGCTCTTCTTGAGGAAGAAGTCATAGGTGTTTCTATTTACAACAGAGTCAATCCTCAGCACTGTAACTGGACTGGAACAGTTTAAAAGTGTAATAAAAATGATAACCTTAAGTGCTACTTCCCATACAGAATCCACACTTAATTTTTATTCCTCGCAAAGTAAAAAGACATCCAATTACACTAGTAAAAACTCAGATTTAGATTGGTACTCAAAAAACCACTACACATGCAAAGGGAACAATATCCTGCTAACACAACTTCATTTGCTGCTGCATTTGTCTAATATTAACAATTATGAACAGGGCAGTGCAACTAGTATTTGGAACAATCCTTACAGTGTTCGAGTGTCAGGCACAAAACTTCACTTCTCTTCACACCACTGGTTCTCTTTGCGTACCTGAAAGAGCAGGTACACCATTAATAGGTTGCAATGAACTTCTAAGAGTTGGCTGCAAATTCCCTTAATTGTTCAGGATTATTTCCTACAGGGAGGAAGGAACTTGGAGCAGCTTTAACTTTTCAGGCAGGGTTAGCAATTGGGAAGTCAGTCTTCCAAACTGCTTTTTCCCCAATATAAGCCAAGAAACTTATTTCTCATGCCTACATTTGGGCAAAACTGGATTTTTTTCACCAAGAAAAGCCAATGGATTAACTTAAATCTAAGTTGCTTGTTTCATGACATAGCACTGAAGACAAACCCAAGAGTACAATTCATTACCTTTGTATTTAACCAAGGAATCTTGTTCTGCTCTTTGCCAATTCTGCCATTTTTAAGTTGGTTTGCTGTTCAAGTTTTAAGATCAATGAGTTCATTACTTCGAGATGAGAACCCAAACTCTTACCTTTCCAGCCACACCCAGCAAACTCAGGCTGTCACAAACAACCCTATCTGCTTTCTCACCAGAGACACTGGGGGCTAGAACATCAAAATGCTCCATTTTGACCTTTTCAGGTCATGGGCTGCAAGTGCAGTAGACACCAAGTTTTTTTTACTAGTAGCAGCCCCATTATAAGGACTTGATGCATTAGTTTATATTTATTAACAAGCCAGTTGCATCACACATTAAGTTCTGAAGCACCACATAGTAATCCAGCAAAAAAAAGCCAGCTAAATGATAATTAAACCCAGATCAAGTACCTGTGCTTCTTCCTCCTCAGTGAAGTCATTCTTAATATTGAATGTCTTGCGAATTTCTTCTGGAGTTTTTCCCTTGATCATGTTTGCAACTGTCTTGCATGTAACATCAAGCAAACCTTTGATGTCCAAGTAATTTGCAGCCTGTAGAAGAGGTTCCATATTTAAAGCCTCCATATCAATATTCTGCTTCTGAAGATGTACTACCAAAGTCATGCTTACACTGAAATTGTAGAATACTTTAACTGCAAACACACCATCTCCACTTTGAGAAGCTTCTAGCTAGAACCTTCAAGTGACAGGACCTAAAATTTGTTTGCCAAACAGAAGGGAAAGTCATTTGTTCCATGGAAAACACACCCCCTGCTCCTCCTTTTGCAAAGAGCTTTCAGAAGTCTGGCAACATCCAAGCTCTTCAGTGCTGCAGTACTGTCAGCTAGCCAAGGCAGCTAATGTTGGCTCACAGGACAAATTTAATAGTCAAATTTCTATTTTAATTTGTATGCAGATCTCCAGAACTCCATTACTAGAAAAAAGCCTCAAGAGGCACAAGGATAAAAGACAGCAATAATCAGAAAAGTAAATTCATTGATAAATTAGTATAGATTAATGCCAGAACCACTTTCTCTGCCCACATCCCCCCTCTCAATGAAGAAGTCATTCAAGAAGTACAAAGGCTCTGTTTCTCAAGGGCACAAACAGAGCTCACTTCACAGGCACAGCCTTTGCACTTTTCACCACACTCACCAGGATAAGTTCAAAAAGGGTTCCTTGGTCTACTTTCAGAAACTCTTGATCCCACACAGGGATGTCATCTGTTCTTTTTTCTTTGTTCTCATCATCCTCAGGAGGAGGTGGATCATCCTTGTGATGGGTGCACCACTGAATCACCTAATTATGGTTTTGATATGAAAGTTTTATCCAAGTGATTCTCCCATTAGGCCTCAACTATAACTTTATTTTGAAAGAAATGTACATTTTTCTCCAGATTAATATCAGAATCATGTATAAACATGTTCAAACCCCCAATATCTTCATTTGAGAACAACTGATCCCCAATCCCAGACTACAACAGTCTTCAGGAATCCCAACTGAGTTAGTAGCACATTAATTACTTAATCTTCAAAGCCAGCTGCTGGTGCTATGAAGTTATTACACCCCATTTTATTAAGCAGAAATACTACACAAGGGAAGAGTGCAGAGTGGTAACAGATACCAGCAGGCCACGCTCACCCCAGTACAAAGTTCACCTGGCAAGTTTGCCTTTAAAAGAAAAACAAAAACCAAACAACACTAGCTTGGGAACACGCAATCACATCACCCAGACAATCAAAAGGAGCAGGGATCTACAGCAAGCAAACTCCTGGTCCGTTTCACCAACCTGAGAGACTTCACAAGTGGGAAGTTACTTTGTTTCTGTTCACTGACAAAGAATTCCCAACCCTGTATTTAACCCAAAGCACTCACAACAATCCAGGGCTCATTTTGGCACCACACTTTCTATTTCAAAGCAAAAAGCATCTCAGACAACACCACACTATCCCACTTTCCTCACATGAACACGGTGTGGTAGTGACTTTAACACCACCAGGTGCTCACAGTGTCCCTTAGGCACTGTCACTGCTGGTTACCCTCACCCCTGCCCAGCCTTAATCCTCTTTCTGGACAGCCACTTCCAGCATCTTACCTTTTTTAAGATTGCTGCATTAACATTTGGAAGAGGGACTGGGTCATCATCACCTTCATCATCCATTCCCAAATCTAAAAATGAAAAGATGACTCAGCAATTGGCAGACAAAACCACTTATTGAACTGGAATGCTTCACCAATTCTCCACTGTTTTAACAACATTGAGGCTGAATGATTGGTCACAAAGGATTTCCAAATTGTGGAGTCAGGAGCCTTTAGAAAGCTTTGTGGAGCTATGGCTGCATTTATACATCCCAGGTTATTCCAAGAGTAACTGAGGGGCTAATAAAGCTGCCTCATCACAACAGAGCATCAACAAACCATCACCTATAAGCAGTCAGGTACTTGTTAGAACAGACCTTGCTAGTTCAGTGTTCTGAGAATAGGGGATGTGGAACAATCCAACAAATATTTATCTCCAGTTTAGTCAACCCTGCTTGACTTGTCACCATCACCTTTTCCAATTTCAAACCACCAATTTCACCCATTCACACCAAACTGATACTTCATTGGTGGTCCCATGATACTCACCACAATCCAGCTTTTCTGCTCTGCCCCTCTCAGCTGCAGCACCCAACACACAAAACATTCACTGGAGTTTAACCACCTGCCCTGAAAAAGCATTCCCCCTGCACCAGGACTGGTTCTCCCCCAGGGTAGCAGAGGCAGGTTTAAGGTGCCCAGCTTACACATTTCCCATGTTTATCTGCCCTCCACCTGAGTGTCACTGAACACCAGCAGTGACACAGCTCCTGCAGGAGGAAACTGAGAGGAATTGTGCTCCCTAATGCATTCCATTTCCTGCTCATGCTGCCAGTCATGTTCAACAGCATCTCATTAGCAGAATCAGAGTGTTCAATGCCTGATGTATCTTCAATGCCTGCTGTACCTCAGCCTTACTTTTAAAATTCTTACAAGGTGCCACAACCAAAGATTTATAGCCAAGAACAATTTTTTAACTACATCCACAGAACTAATTTTTTTCCCCCTAAGTTAATTCATGAATACATCCCCACCCCTGAAAAAAGCCCCAGTAAACAATGAGGATTTGCAGTGGAGGGATCAGACACAGCTTGCTCTGTATCCCAGCCATCTGGCAGATTTCCCCTCCCCCGCCACGAGTTCTTTTGTTTCAAATTTATGTCAGCAGGAGATCAGAACTAAGTATTTATCCCAAATAATTTAACTGCATCCACAAGATCACAATATAGTTTTCACTTCAGCTCTTTACTGCATTATTTATGACCTCCCACTCCATTTAAGTGATATTTACATTCCTAGATTGGTTTGTGTGATTAAATAAACTGAGGTTTTTAATATTATTAATGTTCTGTTTGCTTAGCTTGCACAAAACTGCAGGCAAGGCAGTGGGGTGCTTATATTTTACTAGCATCCCTGCAAGTGCTCTTAACAAGAGCTTTTTGTGAGAGCACAGCCACCCAAAACAGCCTCAGCTACAACAGCAACTGCTCCAGCTGTTTGGCAGGAGATTGCAAGCTGCTCCATAGGCCTGGGAATCCTTTCCCAGCAGAGGACCAGTTTGTCTCCTCTGGTCACAATTCCTGTCCAAGAGGCTTCCCTGTACACAGTCTCTGCCCACAGTGACCCTCAGGGTCTCCCACTTACCTTCCAGCATGGTCTTTATAGTCACAGACTGCTTGGCAATTTCAACATCAACTTCGAAGATTTCTCCATCCGAACTCTGCAGTTTAATTGAAGGCATCTACAAGAGATTTTGGCAGTTATTTCCACACGATATTCAGCAGATGCTACAAGTTTAGCTGACTCCAAGATGTGGATCACCTTTACTGTCTATATTGCTCCTTTCCAACAGCAGAGCCCAGTGCCACTTAAAGCACACTTGGATTATTCACTCCTTGAATCAACAGCCCTAAACTCATTAACCCTCATGATTAAGAAACAAGGATTGATCAGTCTAACACTAACTTAGGAGCTTTTCTCTTAATTTGAAAGCATAAAATACACAGAACTTATTAGTCATCGTGATTGTAATTTATTTTAACAGTGCAACACTAGAGCTACTTTCTCTTCAATTAATTTTCAACACTTCCAAACACTACTTATCTTCAAATCCAAATAACTGCTACTCACTTTGACTGCTCAAATGATGTCAGATCTCAGAAGCAGTTTCAACTGATAGCCTCTGGAACAGAATCACAACATTGAGGTTGGAAGGAATGCCTCTAGACAAGAGTCTAGTCCAGCCTCCCTTGCTCCAAACAGAGTTAAACAAACCAGGTTACTCAGGATCAAAGACTTTCCTTCAAAAGAGTGTTTGGTTTTCTCAGGAGATTAGAAAGCAATACACTCCTAGGAGGAAGGATTTCAGCACTCAGTGCTGCTCTTGCAAAGCAGGAAGTTACAGCAGCACCTTGTTAGCATCTGACACGACCATGCATTTTAACAAAGTTTCTCAAACAAACTGTAGTAATACACCTACAATAAAAAGAGGCAGCAGGCACCAAAAGATGTCATTAGCAGAAACACAAATTTTACAGAACACCTTTCCAGATATTTAGCAAGTCAAACCCAGAAGTACAGCACAGGACAGAGCAGCCAGGAGGTTACAACTTCTGCCTGTCACTACACATGCAGGGTGTGAGGGCATCACTGCACTTCAACCAAAGGACACAATAAACACAACTGTCTGGCCACAGAAATTTCACAAGTTGGTTTTCAACCAGCTAGTAGGATGTGTTGTAAGTTTCTTTCCTTTGTTAGCAGCAAACCATTGCAACAGTTTCACTTGTTTCCTGGAGTTACCTGCCTCAAGACCACTGGAGCATGTGTTTGTACAGCCTGCAAGGCCCTGTGAACAGCTCTGGGAACAAAGAATTTCCAATCAATCTCAATTCGCTTCCCGGTGCTCTTCCCTCGCCAACCTCATGAGCTTTGCACACTGGTTCCTGGCAGTGGCACTCCAACTACCAGCAGGGAATTAGCTGGAGCCCTTGCAGCAAACTTGCATTCCCCCTTTTTGAAAGCTCATCAGCCTGGCTGAGCCTGACAGTGCTGCTGCAAACCCAGGCCAAGGGAGGCTCGGCCAACACACGTTATTAAGCAGCTCGCACCAGCCTCGAGCCCTCATTGCTTTAATTTCCACTTGGCAGCGAGCAGCCAGTTAATGTTTACACAGCAATGAAACCCTATATGACAGTGCTACTTCTAATTAAGATGGGTGTTCTGGAGGGACACAGCCATGATTGTTCCAAAGTTACAAATATATATATATATACACACACANGGCAAGGACCCGCCTCCCGCCGCCTCGCAACCGCCGGGCTGCCCGCCGCGACCGCCGGAGCGGAACGGCCCTGCCGCCGCTCCCGAACGGCGAGGAGAGCGCGGCTGACGGTGAAACGCGCGGGCCCCGCCGCCTCCCGCGGTGCGGAGCGGGGNAATGTTTACACAGCAATGAAACCCTATATGACAGTGCTACTTCTAATTAAGATGGGTGTTCTGGAGGGACACAGCCATGATTGTTCCAAAGTTACAAATATATATATATATACACACACACACATATCACACAAAAATAAAACACGGATTAAAACACAGTCCTGGCTTGGCAGTTTGAGTGATGCTCCGGGCACAGAGCGCTGTGGGCACCCATTTCGCATGCGATGCCTCTGTCCCTGCAGTGGCTGCCTGGGAGCTCTCCAGGGCTGGCCTGGCCTCCCGAGCCCGGCTTACATAACCCGGGGATGCTGCACAGAGACCCCCGTGCCACGCAGGCCGTGCCTGGAACACGGAGCACGGCGTTACCCTGCGCTTTATCCTTGGTAACAACCCGCATTCGCTACCCGTGCCCCGCACCGGGCGCACCGCGGGGTGACTAAGCACCCGAGCCCCGCAGCCCCCCCCGCGGCCTGGGCGCTCGCAGCGCTCGCTGCCACGCACGGCCCCCGCACCCGCGGCCTNGGCCGCTCAGTGGGCGGGGCGGATGGGTCCTCCGGGCGGGCTGAGGCGCCGTGAGGGGAGCGCGGCCTGTGGGGGGGGCGGGCCTGACACCGGTACCGATACCGGTAGTGGTACCAGTACTGATACCGGTACTGATAGTGGTACCGGTAGTGGTGCTGATACTGGTACTGATACCGATACCGGTCCCGATAGCGGTGCTGATAGTGCTGCTGATACTGGTACCGACACTGTGTGATCACATCCCCTGCCCGGGTCACAGTGACAGGGACTGGCTGGGCTGAGGGGAAGGGCAGGGAGATGTGGAGGGAGGCAGAGCAGGGCAGGAGCCCCCACATCACTGGGAGGGGGGACTGACCAGCTGTCCCTGCCCAGCTGTGTGTTCTGGGGCTGGAGAGGGCAGGGGACACGGGCGACACCAGGAGGGGCACTGGCAGCGGGTCAGGGAGGGGATCCTGCCCCTCTGCCCAGCCCTGGCAGGCACATCTGCAGGGCTGTGACCAGCAATCAGGGCAGGAGGGACACGGAGCTCCTGGAGCGGGTCCGGGGGGGGCAGTGGGGATGGTGGTGGGACTGGAGCATCTCTCTTCCAGAGCCGGGAGCTGGGGCTGTTCAGCCCCGAGAGGAGGCACTGAGAGAGGACCTGCCCATGGGTATAAATGTCTAAAGGGGGTGGTGCCAAGAGCATGGACCAGGCTCTGCTCCGGGGGCCGAGCCATGGGACAAGAGGAACAGGCAGGAACTGATGCCCAGCAAGTTTCACCTGGACAGGAGGAAGAACTTCTTTCCTGTGCAGTGACCAAGCACTGAACAAGCTGCCCAGAGAGGGTGTGTATTCTCCTCACTGGAGATATTCCAGAGCCTTCTGGACACAATCCTGTGCTCTGGGATGGCCCTGCTGGAGCAGGAGGTGGGACCAGATGCCCCACTGTGGTCCCTCCCAGCCTGACCCCCTGTGGTCTGAGGTGTGTTGTGTTGTGCTGTCACAGCACCCACTCCATCTCCTACTCCAGTGCTGAGGACCACATTCATTGCACTAGAAACAACACTGCCTTTATTTTCCTTAATTTTGTTTTTAATTTATTTATATTAATACTCCTTGGTTTAGAGGATCAGACAATGACAGAAGGTGGTCTGTGGAAAACATCTGCAAATCCCAAATCCCCTTTCCCAGTGTTGCCAAAGACCACAGTTTCTGACTTGGCTTGTGCCCATCGAGCATAAGCTCTCAGACTGCAAATCAGGCTCAGGAAAGGGGGATGGGGTTTGCTCTCACCACGAGACAAATCTAATGGAATCTAGGAGCAGGCAGAGAGCTCAGTTCCATGCTTAGTTATAGCTGTGGATGAATTTAATTCAAAATTCTGCTACCGATGAGCTTTACACTTGGTACAGCTCTCTACAGCTTTCCAAAGGAGCCAATTCCGTCCGCGGGGGACTTTGAATTCCGCTGTTGAATCAGAAGTCTGGGAAAGTTACACCAACAAAAACACCCCACACCCCAAAAGGAGGCAGCCGGCTGTCAGAGATATGCCATAATCACAGGATGGCCCCTCCCACTGTGCCCTCCTTATCATCCCAGGGACCTCCCCAGCCACTCCAGGTTATCCCGTTATCTGTCACGCAAAAGCAGCTGCTGTGGCAGTGTCGATAGCCCGAGCCCTGCGATCCAGTCAGTATTAAAGGCACAAAACACCCATCCTTGGCTCAGAGCTGCGAGGCAAAGAACGAGATTATTCAAAAAAGGGGTGGCCCTATTCCAGTTGTTCCACACATAGGTGACAGTGTAGTGCAGATAATCCCAAACCCCAACATTGCCCCCTGAGCACAGAGAATCACACCGTGTGGTGGCCACGGGGACATTGCAGAGAGAAATGGGGAAGCTTAACACTAAAGCAAATACCTGGAAAGATTGGAGCAACTGAGCTTGATTTAACGCTTAATCAGATCCAGAAGAGCTCTGACCTACATACTGGCAGCATCCCTGGGCTGAGAGGGGGAAGGGGCTTTGAATGCACTGATCAGGAGGAGCAGCCCCGGGGACACAGCCCTGCGTCAGCCCCACGGCCTCCAAATCCCTCCCTGGCTGTTCCTCTCAGGCAGAAATCACTGAGCCACCACCCCTCAGGACACCTCACCTTCCACTCTGACAGAGAAACTGCTCTCTTGTTTTTTGCTGATGGTGATTTAGAGACTGTGGAGATAACACTGATTATTTTTTGTGGGACTGTCAAAGTCTAATGGCAATCAGGCTTGAAAGAGCTCAGCTTTGCTCCATCGTTGGGAACTCCACAGAACTCAGCCTGAATTCCCTGAATCAGTGAGAGCAAGCCAGGTACAACCATGGGATCTGAACAAGAACCTAATCTGTATCTAGGGGAGAATGAGACTTGCTGCAAAAATCTTCCTTTTTTCAGGAATATAAAAGACAAATATTTTTTTAAAACAAGCAGCCACATCAACAAGTTTGAAGAGAATCGAAGTGACTGGTTCAGTGTAAAACCAGAAAACATCAGAATTATTCATGTGAGAGAGATGGCAGGAAGACACTGAGCTCAAAGGTCTGTGCTACTGGTGTTTAAAGCACTCCTGCACCAATGCAGCAGCAGAAGAGGAAAATTCTTGTTCTCAGTGCAAGTCTGAAAAAGCTGATTATATAAGAAGCTAATTCTTGCATTTCCACTTCATTAAAACTTGTATTGCAGCAGCATCCTTGAGGTGGTGTCACTTTTCATTCAAGGTGTACCCCAGCAACACGAGGTGGTGGGTGGCAGAGCCCAGCACTTGGGGGAGAGTCCAATTCACAGAATCAGAACACAGAAAGGTTTGGGTTGGAAAGGACCTTAAAGCTCATCCAGTCCCACCCCCTGCCAGGGGCAGGGACACCTCCCACTAGCCCAGGGTGCTCCAAGCTCTGTTCAACCTGGCCTTGGGCACTTCCAGGGACGGGGCAGCCACAGCTTCTCTGCCCAACCTGTGCCAGGGCCTGCCCACCCTCCCAGGGAAGAATTTCTTCCCAATATCCCATTTAAACCTGCCCTCTCTCAGTTTGAAGCCATTCCCCTTGTCCCAAGTCCCTCTCCAGCTCTTCTGGAGCCCCTTTAGGCACTGGAAGGGGCTCTCAGGTCTCCCTGGAGCCTTCTCTTCTCCAGATGAACACCTCCAGCTCTTCCAGCCAGAGCAGGGGGCTCCAGCCCTGCAGCATCTCCGTGACCTCCTCTGGACTCGCTCCAGCAGCTCCACATCCTTGAGCTGTTGGGGACCCCAAAGCTGGAGGCAGCTCTGCAGCTGGGGGGTCTCACCAGAGCAGAGTGGACACCAATGGACTGACAAAATGCAATAAAACCCAGTCAAGCAGACACCAACTGGGCTTTTTTCTTTATCAACTATTTCTTCCTCGAACACCACTCACATTCCCCTTACATAACTGCAGGGATTCGAGAGAGTTTGAAAAACTAAAGATGAAGTGGGGGGAAGAAGACTAAAAATAGAAACACCTACCTCAAACCTATTTGCAGCATCTACTTCCTAACCTCATCCTCCCTCCGCCTCCACATAATTAGACAGGGATTTTTGTAGCAGCTGTGCCCTGGCACCCTCTGGAACCCTGCGGCCGGTTCCGGAGCAGGTCCCGGAGCAGGCGGGCAGTGCCACGCGGTGGCGCCGGGGCTCGCTCCGGGATGCGCTCCGAGAAGGAGCATTCCAGGAACGCCGGGACGAGCGCAGACCTTAAGTGGTAACCCATAAAATTGGGGATATCCTTGATAAAAGCACGAGGGGAAGGGCTGCCGGGCACTGGTGTCCAACCCCGGGGCAGTTCAAAGTCCAAAAAGCAGATTCTGGGCTGGGTCTGACACCACTGATGATAAACGAGCGCTTGCTTTGAGGTTTCAAAGTCCATGGGAATAAATATAGCGTGTTTCAGAAGTCAGGCTAATTAAAAGCATTTTTAAAAGCGATTCTAGGGGGAAAGGGACAGTGTAGGAACATCTTGAGATGGCTGAGCTGGAGCTGGATGAATTTACGAGCAGACAAAGCGAGAACTCCCCAGCAGCCAGTCTGTGTGTCCCCCCGGGGCTGTGGCATCCCCTCCCCGGGCACCCCGGCCCAGCAGCAGCCGGCTCTGCTCCTCTCCCCCGAGGACAAAGGCGGCGCTGCCAGGGGAGCAGAGCTGCCTGCAAAGTGGGTCAAGCGTGGAATGAACAGCACGGCATCCTCCCAGACAGGGCTCCTCCGGGCCCCCCCGTTTTCCTTACACAACAAGGAAGAGAGCAGCGGTCACTGTCCCCTCCTGCACTGATTGCCGCGATAAAGGGTTTTCCCAGCAAGGTTTATGGTTAGGCTAAGGGGTGTTTGTTTTTTCTAAACTCCTGAAAAATACAGGCATTTGGGAGCCAGGCTAAAGCCTTTCAGCACAATCAATGGCACAATTAGCAGTGTAAACAGTACTCTCTCCTCTTTGACAGTTCAGCACTTTCGGTTTTAAATGCATAACCCAGAAAACGGCTTATAGATTTAATGAAATAATAATTAAAAAAACCCCAAAACAAACCCCCAAGCAGCTAACCTCCAAAAACCCAGATGTGGTCAGGGGACACCTGATGAGGAAGATGGTACACACAAAACAACCAAACAGCAAAGGTTTAGTCTGATTTATACAACCTTGTGCAATGAGATGAGCAGCTGCAAAATGGGAGTTTTCTCCTCACAACCACTTTCCTGCAAGTTCTCCTCCAGGATGCTCCATAACCAATTAGTAATTAATATACACCAGCAGAAATCAGTTTGATCTCCATCCCAAAGCAGTTCTCTTCACCAGAGAGTAATTAAGAGATCAGCAGTTCACCTCATCTTAGAGAATAAAGCTTTTAAACTGTAGCACAGGTTCTAAAAGGCTGAAACATGCAGCACTGCTTAATTTCAGACCAAAAGTGTTGTTTCAGCCTTTTTTTCCTGTCCACATGCCAAAGCACTCTGGTCCCTTGCTCAAGAGAGCAGCCTGCCTTTATTCCCATCCAAAAAGGAGCACAGCCAAATGAATTAGAGCACCGAAATAACTTTTTGTAAAACCACAGAAGGCTGACTCATGAACTGCTGACTCTGCAGGGCTTTGTTGGTGTGTTCATGGGTACTGAAAGATTTCTACAGAGTCCAGTGTGATTTCTGCTTGGCTCTTTACCTGTTTCCAGCCTTCCCCTGGAGCCTGCAGAGCACCAATATTCCATGTTGTGATTGCTGTAGCAGACAGAAGGCACCCAATGCCTTCCACAGGGCTTCAAAAAGGATTGCTTGCAGACACTTTGCTCCAAAATCCAAGCTGGTGAAAACCATTCATATGGTTGCAAAAACACATGGAACACTAAAAAGTCACTTCTCTCATGTGAAATTTGGTTTATCCTGCCCAACAACCCCTAAAATACATCTCAAGTTTCCATTGGTGTTCAGCATCCAAGCAGCAATTGAAGAGTGATAAATGAGTGTGTGACAGGAGCATAAAAAGGTGGTGAGTGGAGCCACACCTTTAACTCATTCACCTCGGAGCAGTGTTTAATTTGAAATTCAAAACTGTGATCACACTTGCCTCTTCTTACAGATCATTTATCCTCCAGCCCCGTCCTGAGGTCACAGCTCCCCCGACAGCAGGAACTGCACTCCAGGATTACTAAGGAAACAAAGGGGTGAGAGGGGAAAACCAGAGGAATGTGGTTATTGAAGTATGAAAAAGGCCCAAAATGAACCCAGCACTTGCATCACACAGTTGTTTTTGTCTTGTACAGGAGGACATTATTTAAGATTCAGGCTGAATTTTTAGATTGTCAAAGATTTTGTCCCAGGCTCTCAACACACAATTACTTTATGAAAGTGACTTTAAGTGTTTCAGTTGCCTCCTATGAAAACAAACTGCCCTCCCATGGAACAGGAAATCATGGATTGGCAGGTATTGGCAGCTCTCAGCAGTTTTTTCTCTATTTCCAGATGGATTGCTGACAGTGACCAGACTGAGATAGAGGCAGGCAAAATGTCACAGCTTTCATCAGCAGGATCTCCCCTCACCACCTTTTTCCCAGGGCAGAATTTGTTCTGGTACCATCCAGACACGTGGTAATGCTCTGCCTTCCCTCTCTCATGCACCCAGTGTCTTTCCAGGGTATGATCTGAAGACCTAAACCAGGTACCACTGCCCAAGGATGGACAAACATCCATCTACAGAGGCAACTCAGCCAGACAGAGCAGGGCCCATGGTGGCAGCAGCAGCTGGCCCCAATCCCCAGGGATCTGTGGAGAGCAGGCCAGGAGCAGAGGGAACAAAGCACAGCGTGGGAAGAGGCAGAAGGAAGGTGTAGAAAGAGGGTGATGGGGGAAAAAAACCTGGCAAATCTATACACTTCAAACGTGTCTCACCTTTTCTTTCAAAAACAAACTTACTGAAGTGTTTTCCTGTCTAGGAGTGTAGTTCTGTCTCTTGATTTCATAGCCCCTTAGTTCAGGACAGGCCTCCACCAGTGCAGGGCGCTCACTTCCATCTCATCTGGCCAAATGCCTTAAGTAAAACACAACAGGGGAAACTCAAAACCCTCCCTTCTCTGTCCCCCAGGATTCTCCTGCCTCTATCCAAGTTCTGAGAAAGAAGGAAAAAGTCTTTAAAGTGGTTCATAGTAAAGTGTCATTTCATTCTCAACTGCTTTCTGACAATCTAAACCCCAATGTCAGCCCTCCCCACTAAGAGCTGGGTGTAACATTCCTGCTTAAACACTGAACTACCATAACATGGGATTTCCACCTACTCCTATTTTTATTTTGCATTTCTTGGAATTGTCAGTCCTCGTAGTGACAGAGGCAACATCACCACTGATCTCTAAAACAAGGACAAACCCTAATTCTGCTCATTTCTTTGCAGCCAGTGTCCTCACAGGCTGAAGGGAAGGAAGCTTTGTTCAGGTGAACTAACCAATCAGCTACCAATAAATCAAACACCAATTATTTACATTTGAAGTTTTCTTTCTACTCTTGAATCTTCCAAACATACTTTTAGCTGGTTAATACTCCAGCAAGGTAACCACTTTTTATTCACAGGGTGGTTTTCTCAATGGAATCTTCACACAGACCACCACAGCATAATTTGGGAAAGCACAAAAACCGGAATGACTCCAATATTGTCCATGGACTTTACTAACAAGCACTTGGATTTGTGTACAGAAACTGAAGCAAGGAAGGGACTGAGAGCACATGAGTCACACCAATTAAAGTAACAAGGGAAACAGAAAACAGGGCAAAGTCATTCCTCTTGAAGGAATGGTGTCAATGAAAGCACAAAGTTCCAGCTACACAAACACAGAATGGCAAGCGACAGGAATGGAACATGAACTGCTCTCTGCAGCAAAGGATTATTTTTTAATAGTGATCAAAGCAAAAGCTCCCAATATACTAAAAAAAGCCACTTCAGATGCACTTATTTTTAGCATGCACTTCTTCCTGTAAGAGATCAAACTGCAGGATTTGGAACCCAACCTATGGGACAAGGCTGAAATTTTGCTGAAGGAAAAGCAAGCACCCCAGCCTTTCTGAAAGGGGATGAAGTCACACTGAAATGCAGCAAGTCAAAGAATTAAGTGGTCCTCCAGCTTTTCAGAAAAGCAAGAAACCCCAAAAAGCATGTCTAAGACCAGGCCTCCAGGTGAGTTGGAAATTGTTGTAAAATTTCTGTGCATTTCCTTAGAAGCAAGCAGTGTAGAAAACAAACCTCCATGTTGCACAATCTACACTGTGCCCAACAAATTAAAGGTCTCCAACAATATGATTACTAAGAGTCCTCTATGAAACCAAAGCCCAGTATGTCTTTCAGCCATGCCCAAGAAGTTTCAAGCACGAGCCTTATGGCATAAAATCTGAATTCTTGTTTTGCACAAAATCATCAAATTGGGATTCAAATTTTGAAACAAGTTAGGGGAAAGGAAATACTTAAACAGAAGTTAACATAAACCATATACCACTATTTTTCAGAATAGAAGCTTGGGCAATACACGTAGTACTGAACTTCAAGTAGTTTCCTTTAATATTTAGAAAACCGGTTTTATTCTTAGTTTTTCAGCAAAATGATTTTACGTATTAGCACCTACATTGTAAATGACTCAAACTTAGATTTACACTTGAAAAAAAGCCACACAATCAATTAGGTGATCCTATATTCTTCCATTTTTGAGTATTTCAGTAGAGCACCAAGAGGGAAAGAGCAACATGTGAGTAACCAGTGAGCTGTTCCCAGCTGGGAGACCCAGGCCCAGGCACCTCCCTGGGACAGGATTCAAAAGGGCAGAGTTTTCCAGCACACTCCAGATCACCTCAGTTTCAGTTACTTAAGGTGGAAATTTCTATGCAAGTTTATAAAGCCCATCCAGCTACATGTTAGTTTATTAAACCACAGTTGACCTGAGATGCAATTAGGATTTTGACATTTTTCCATACTTAGTTCACAAGTTTATTATGAAAAACACTGCAGCTCTGTCCTGCAGTAACATTGTTTTACAGAAAAAAACAGTTCTGTTCAAAGTAATTCACTATCCTTGGACAATTACAAGGGACAATATGGTAGGGCAGAGTGGAAAAGGGAACTGAGTGCAGACAAAAAAAAAAAATCAATACAATTAAATTAAACAGTATTCCCTGAAAATAAAACAAACAAACAGTTTCAGAACAAATATGAGGCCTTGGTACTTATTTTAAAAATGTTCTTTAAGCTTCAATGATTGTTTGCTGCTACCCTTATCTACAGTCATGCTGAATAAAGCTATAGCTAAATGGAAAGTTAAATGTATTCACGAGGTGTTAATGTCTACATCTTATTATTTGCAGTCTCTCAGAGAAAGCAAAAGTAACTACAAATAGCGCTATGCCAGAAACTGGTTTCTTGACCAACAATGTTGCTTCAGCATGCAATGAACTGGTTCATTCTAAAGTGGTCACAGTTGTTGACGACAAGAGGCTTTGTATTTGAATATGGCACGTCTTTTGGTCCATGTGAAAACAAAGTTTGAATGTTAAATATTTTCTGACACTTTGGAGTTACTGTTGCTCTTCCCGTTTCCTTTAGGTCAACATATGGTTCATGGCAATACTGTACAGGTCTAAAATCTCTTTACAGGAAGTAGTCTGGGGTGCGGCGGGTCACGTGCGGCTCCCCTCGGCGCGGCGCCGGGTCGAACTGCAAACTGAGAGACACAGCAGTGAGCACACCAGAGGCCACCTTACACCCACAGCCCTTCTGTCCCTGTCCCTTCTGTCCCACAGGAGCAGTGGTTTCACACAGCTAAGTCTCTTCAAGTTTTATCAACCATATGAAATATTCTAGAAAGAGTGCTCAACCTCTTGCACCCCTTCTGTCAGTACGTACTTAAAACCTCCACATTTTACACTGCTCTTACTATGAAGGTCTGGAGAAATTCATTTTAGCTTTAAAACTCAAACTGGTTGAACTAATAGGTTTTTAGAAAGTTAAAGCCTCCAGTAATTGTCAAAGAGGTCAGTTTATACAATGCTTTTGCCTCATTCACTAGTGAAGTTGCTGCTTTGTAGTTAATTAGAAACCTCATTTAAAAAGCTGACATCCCAACATCTAAAGAATTCAAAGATTCCAAAAGTCTCTTGGCCCAGACCGACAGGAGGACATTACCTCAGATGGGACAGACTACTCCTGCTCTCAAATCACAGACCTCCATAGTAATTCATTAAACTCCAGCTAGTTACACAAAACAAAAACGAGGAGTCTCACTTTAATCTGACAGAGATGGTCTCAACAACAACTGTCCCAGATATTTGACTCCAAGACTCTGAATGTGACTAACTCAACAATTCCACTCACTCTACCTCCAGAAAGCATACAGGGGGAACAAACCCTCCCACCTTAACACAGTAAGTAAGTGGTACCTTGCTACAGCAACTACCTTAAACCCATGGGCAGCATAATTCTTATTTTTAAATATACTTACAAGGAGTATTTTAGAGTATCATCAAGTTCCATAATTGCAGCCTGGTTGCCACAACGGTAACAATAGTTTGGAGCACTGAAAATTGTTACTACATTCCGATCATGGCACCAGTTATACCCCTGGAGAGGAAGGAAAAAGGAATTAGGACAGCCAAGTTCACCCATTGTACCCAATAAAGCCACCTGACTGCTCATCGAATTTCTAATGTGCAAAGCCCTAAGTGACATTTGTAGGGTCATTTTGACTAAGATTAAGGCCATGTTTTTATTCCTCTTCTGCAAGAGAAAAAGGAATTTTGGCCTTCATAGGTTGCTTTCTACTAGTAAATATGAGCTAAACATTAAAAAAACCCAAAGCAAAACAAAAATAAACAAACCAGCAAGAATTTGGCATTGCATTAGAGGTAAAAAGTTAAAACAGCAATTCTGAAGTACATAATCTACTCTGAGCCTTCAGCTGTGATCACCAAAGCCAGACTTCAGACATGCATTTAAAAATCTGAACTGCCAGGGCTAACTACAGACTAACAACAAAAGAACACATGCAAGCTAAGAAGAAAAAACACATCTTTTTTCAAGGAACATTTAAAGAACCTTTTTTATCTACACAGAAATGCAATACCACATCTAGTAGTGAAGCCTGGTTTGGGACAGTACTGTTAATCTTCAGAAAGGCCAAAATAAAGGTTATTCCACTGTTAAACTGAGAAACTCCTTTAGCAGCACATCAATACTGTGAAGGTTGAGTGTCTGGGAGACTCTCAGTTGGATCATCAGTTGTCACAGCAGCACATGCACATCTCCCCCACCAAGCATAAAATTCCAAGTTTGAACACATAGGCTGTCCTGCTCACCTCCATTACCAACTGATGAGCTCTTGAAACCAACGTAAGGCCATTAGCATGGTTAAAGGTTTCTGAAATATCCTGTCCAAATGTATAACCTGCACCTCGAGGAGAAATTCCCCAGCCACCACGATCATCTGGATCTGACCATAGCAAGTCACACATTGGACCCTGTAAGAGATGCAGAAGATGTTTCAGAGGTGAAATGCAAAAAACCAAGCAAAACCACACAAAACATTCACACACACCACTCCCACACAACTTGCTGCAGCAACCTTTTGAGCCTTCATACGTTTCTTTCTTTAGGCAGGAAGGTGCCCCTTACTCTTCCTTCAAAAACCCTGAACAGGAAGACAGGCACTTTCATATTGCTAAACTGATTTGAATTTCATTTTCAGCCTGTGAACTCAACCACTCAATACATGCTGAATCATGAAACTCACTGGTTTAGAAAATCATTTTTCAGTACCTCGTGGGGAACTTCCTGCAAGCGATCAAGTGCTCTGATGTGATCCAGTGTATCTATCGAGGGAGAGAGGCCACCATGTAGACAGAAAATCTGCAAGAGGTAAGATATAGGAAGTTTATTTATTGACATTAATCAGTGCTAATTATGAATCATTAGGAGAAAATCTGCACAAGATTCCTTTGAAGCTGAGAGCTGATACAATTCACTGTTAAGATCTCCTTTTACAACCAATATTTATCAAATGTCAACATACCTGGCCATCCACCAAGGCAGTTAGAGGCAGGTAATCAAAAAGGTCTGTGAAGTATTTCCAAACATTTGCATTTCCATATTTTCTTAAACATTCATCATAGAAACCATATACTTGTGTGATTTGCCTGCTTTCGTGGTTCCCTCGAAGAATTGTGATGCGTTCACGGTAACGGACCTAAACAGAGCAGTTTATTTTAGAGGCATCAAAATGTGTCTTCCCAAAACCAGAACTTGCACCCCTTAATCCCCATCATATGTCAATAAAGCAATTAAAACCAAGCCCTTCTTAATCTTAAGATTCCCTTATATAGTCTTTGAGAAAAAAAAAAGGAATAATCCTTAACTGCCAAATACTTTTGAGATTAATTACAAATTGCATTTACTGTCAGTAGTGGACTTCACCACAACTGTACATTAAGCTGACCTCTAGCAGCAAATTCACAGAGATTGCTACTTAGGCAAGTAAAAAGTAGTCCTTTTAGGTAAAGCTCAGCCTTGCACCTGAACAGTCATTTATTTTGTTAGAAAACTAAGACAGCTAACATGTCACTTTGTGCCCCTCTAATATCTGTGTAATGAAAACCATAAGAGATATTAAGTGTAGTCAGGAGAGTATTTATATATGTTTCATACAAAACTGGATATCTGAGAAGAAAAGTTACCTTAAGAGCTACAAGCAATGTGACTGTTTCCACTGAATAATAGCCTCTGTCAACATAGTCCCCCATAAACAAGTAGTTTGTGTCTGGTGATTTGCCTCCAATTCTGAAAAGTTCCATGAGGTCGTGAAACTGTCCGTGGACATCGCCACAGACTGTGACTGGACATCGCACTTCCTGTACATTTGATTCTTTTGTCAAAATTTCTTTAGCCTATAAAACAAAAGAACACAGCAATCATTAGTTTGTCTATGGACAGTTGTTCTACCACTTTCAGCTCTCTGTTAGCTCTCTTTAGGAACTCTTGTCCTTTCCTTGCCTGAAGCACTTAAGAGTTTACCTTTACTTAAAAGAGTATTTTGCTTTATGCAAAACCCTGTATTAGTAACAGAAATTTGTTTGGTGGGGTTTTTCCTCCTTGAGGACAGCATTTCAGAATTAATTTCCAGCTGAAGTAACACTTCAGACTTTTTACAAAAATGGTTCTGTGAAGCATAAAACAATGATCATCACTGCTGGAACTTTAGAAGTTTGTAAGTATTTGGAAAAAATTAAATCTAAAAATCCTACCAATATCTTATCTCCAACCCTCCAAAAGCCCAAACTTAGACATGGCCAAAACACTACCAACATCCTGACATCCATCTGCACAGACACCTTCAACTCACCCACAATGCAGGGAGTCCTACAGAAAGCAGAACAATAAGCATCCACCAGTACCCACAGATAAAGAGCAGGTAATTAATTACCTGCACAAGCTTTCCCTACAAGTTTTGTGTTTAAACACAGAGCAGTAACATCAAGTTGTATCTTTCTAAACCAAAGCTCGGAAATATCTTTGTCATCAACAATTTTTGCCACAAAATTTTGTACATAAAAGTTGCAGACAAAGGCAATTTGTATGAAGCACAGGCTAAATATAGCACCAGAAAGGTAACTTTAAAATAGCAAGACAGTTGTTACAGTTTGTTCTCAGAACAGTCAGCAGACACATGCCACAATAATTTTCTAAATCAAGAAGGTATTAGAAATATAAATAGTAACAAGTTTACAAGTTACCATCTACAAAGATTTCCCTGCCTTTCAACAGTCAGTGCTCCTATTGAGAAAGGCTCCTTTTTTACCTCACTACCAGAATGACAGGAGAATATATAAAAACTACATTCTATAACCCAAGGTGTCTGGCAAACTGTGGCTGACACTCCCACCCAAAAGAGGTGTCACTGTCCCTTCACATCATCCTGGCTGACCATCACAGTCACCACTTCAAACAGAAGCAACATATACTTGAATGATGAGATTCAGGAGATTAAACATTTCCCTCAACAGTGACAAGAAATGCAAAAAAGCAGCGTGGCTGAGCACCCTGCACAACACAAAGCCTTAGATGCTCCAGCACAAGCCCAGGCTGAACACACTCTGCAGACGTATTTACATCACAAGTCAATCTCATATGACAGTTTCCACCCGTGCTGTGCCTAGTACTAAAGATAGGTCATTGCTGGCTTGTGGTAGATGCTAAAAGTGTAGATTTATTTTAAGATAGCCTGACTTAAGTTCATTTTAATGCAGTGACACTCACCGGATGTTTTGAAGGTGTTTTAGCAGCCTTAGCCTCTTCTAATATGCTCTTACATTCAGAAGCATTAGCCAGCTTAACTCTCCTTTTGACAGAGAACGCCACAGATGCTTATAGCACTTCAATATGAGAAAACTCACTCTTTAATCAGAATGCTTCTACCACCGTATTTTCTTAACACCCTTGCAGCACTGCACAAAGAATGCAGCATTCATTTTTCATCAAAGGTATGCAGCGTTTGTGCTGACTGAGATGAGAAAGGCAGAAGTTCTCAGCCACGGAATTGTTGCTTGCTCGGTTTCTGAAATATTAAATCACTCAGAGACCCACATGACCAAACACGAAGATAAGTCAGACAGCTACTCTGATGGAAAAAGACTGTTCCAGGTCAACCTGCAAAACAGCAATCTATTTAAATCCCACAGCAGAGGAATGCTGGTGCAGGGATTCCAACACCTCCATGTCCTAAAATCAGCTTCATGCAATACTGTGTTATGAACTGCTTAGTCCATTTACAGTCTTATGTCCCACAGCATTAAGAGTGACACATCCTAAAGTGGTTAAGCACTCTACAAAACAGCTCCAGCAGAGCTGAGCATGGAAGAAATAACATCCTGAAAACAAGCCACCAAAAAGCAGTACATCAACTATACCCCAGATTTCCACATGAAGTGAATTCCTATGAAAGGGTAAAGCAAAAAACCCTTTTAATATACTGTAACACAACACAAATACAAGTTGGTAAGAGAACAGCACATGTTAATATTTGAATTTCACACAGGTGAGTGATCACTAACAATAGCACTGCACTGTTTGTGCCCCTGACCTTGTACTGGATCACACACTACCCTGTGCAACCTCACCTGGTTCCACTCCCTCTTTATTGATCCTTTTGCAGAGATCCACGATGATGTTACTTACTCAGCCACATCACAGCTTCCTCCCTGCCCATCCTCCCCTCCAACAAATGCCCTTCCACCAGCAGCTCTCCTACACTTCCTTATGGAGAGGAAGCAGCACAGCAATGTGCACCATTCTTCAGTACAAGGCAGAAAAATCCTTGATCCAACCACCTGACAAAGGAGAACTAAGAGAAAGAAGAGCACACACAACCCCCTGAACTTCAAAACCCCAGTGACCTATCACTACAAAGGATAATAGTGCAACACACTGCAGTATTTTGACATCAACAGTTTGAAATGTCCAGGTTCCACTGCCTATCACCAGGATAAACCACCATACAATTCTGAAACAGACTTTTCTTGAACACTTACTGTTTTCTATCTCAGCCTTTTTTCAGTTCTTAACAATTCTTAGCATTACTTCTGTACACTTTCAACCCTTGTAAGTACCCCACATCACACAAACCTGACTTGTCATGGTATTCTACAAATTGCAGATTCATGAACTTAAGGAAAAACTTGTTACCCACAACTTACCACATTACAGTTTTAAGATTCTACCTCCAAATCAGTCCAACTATTTTTTCAGCATTACATTCTCAGATTTCAGAATCAGGTGCAAACAGATTCAGAATAAGACTGAAAAGAACACATTACTTCAAGTTGATAAATGCTAATTTTACATCCAAGCACCAATAAAATCTAACACAGAAAAAACAGAGCTGTACAACATAGTTGCACCAGGAGAGCATAAGACCAAGCAAGTGCAATGCTGTCATAAACACTACTGTCAAGGTGAAAAGTCACATATTTTACTTAGAACAATCTCAAAGTTCAAACAATAAGCACACATCAAATACACTTCAGCTTAGTCATTGTGACTGGTATTTATTCTGACTTGACACTGGCTTACTCAGCCATTTTGCTGTAAAGACACAACTTGTACAATCCCAAAACACAACAAGAATAAAGCCAATATTGGTTTAAACACACAAGAAAACAACAAATTTTCACTTTATTGTAAAGCAAGTAGCACTGCACAGAAATACAACCTAGTATTTTAGAATTAAACCATTCCTGGCCTGCTGTACAGCATCTAAAGGGCCAAGGGAACAGTACCACACTGTTTTGGGGCCTCTGTTTACAAAGCACATCTATGCAAAGCACTGTTCTTAAAACACAAAGATCAGCTTCATTGTTTTAGACAATGCAAGACCCAAGTTTATGGACAGCCATGGATAAGAATTTTTAAAAATCTGTGACTATTAAAGTTACTACCATATGATTTTCAGAGCCTCACAATCTATTTAATGAGATGTAGGGGTTGTATGAAAGCACACATATTTCTTATTTCCCCTGTTCCCTGCATATATTTTTATCCTATATGCTATAAATTAAGGCTCAGAGTCAAGTGCCATAAAATCCATAATCCATCCATTTTCTTTCTCAACTCTCTCTATGCTGAGGATAAGTGAGTTTCCCTCAAGAGCAGAGTACATCAACCTTGTCTCACAGAATTAATTTCAAGTGATCCATTTCTGCAAAATCCTCTGAATTAAGCTGCACCCAAATTCCTCTGTGCTTCCAGAACATACCAGATATTTCTTATTACTCTGACCCCTTCTGAAGCCCCTACATTGTAGCAGGAGCTCTGACAACCCAATCACCTACCCTGAAACACTCTGGAGCACATAAAATAACAAGACTCAAACCAAAGAGCAAACATGACTGTGGCTGTGTGGAACTGTAAATCAATGCTTGAAGCAGCGCTGTGAAGCACTTACCAAAAGATTACCACTAACTCAGCAAAGGAAATACAACCATTATTTTAATTAGACAACACAGCTCCAAAGTCATGGTTGCAGATGGTAACGTGTCACTCTTGGCAGACCAGAATTCACACCTGCAACCCACCGCTCTGTCTAGTAAAGTGTGTGATGAGAAGCATCCAGGGTAACCAAGCAAATTAGTTATGTGTAGTTACCATAGACATTTGGATGAGATCGAAGACTTCAACCACACCCAGAATTTCCTGTTGCCAAGGTGCACAGGATGTGACTAAAGGCACAATGATCAGCTAATTGGGATGAATACTGGTTTCAGCTGGCCAAATACCATGACCTGGAAGAGATTCCAGTTCCAAGCAAAGTCATCCATTACAGTCAGCAAGTTGTTCTGCAGAGTCAATGCTTTTCAATTTAAAGGTTTCCCCCACCACCCCTTACTTGGGGAAGAAAGAGAAGGTGTTCCAACAAAAAAATGGGCTCATTTTTAAAACAAAAGGTATTTTCATTCACTGCCTGACATTTTAAACAAAACCAGATGAATGAAGCCTCCAATATCACCCTTGTGTGAAGAAGGCAAGGCAGCAGTCAGATTACACAGGATACAAATGGGAAACTGAATTATGCTGAACTTGGCAATCCACTAAGGAGTTCAATATGAATGTATAAGTAGGAATAAAATTAAAATACAAAGCTCCCCACTGACATTTAATTATTTAGTATTCCAAAGTAAGTAAAACCAGGATTTCCATCTATAGAGAAGTCACAGCAGCAAAATACTCTTTTGCCAGGACTGAAACAGAAGATGACAGATCTGCTTTCTCTCTGGTTCTGATGAGCACCTAAACCTTCAGTTCTAATCTCCTCTGTTTGGTTAGAAGAAGGATCAGTTTAAAAACAAGATGTTAGGCAGCCAAAAGAGCAACCCCAATGGCAGTTCTGCACCTGAGATTGAGACAACCACCTTCCTTCATCTCCTGTCAATTCCAGAAGGTCTACAAGAAAGCATGCAAGCAGCAACGTTCTGCCAAATAACCCTCTCTTCATTTGTCTGACAAAGTAATGACTGACACCACGTGCAGCCTTGACAGTCCCCTCAACACTTCCTTTTGGAAAAATCAGTAGCAGTCTTACAAACTCAGCATAACATGCAATGTTCTTTCCCTCAGAGGCAGATACAGGAGAAGGAAAGGGGAACTGCTATTTAACAATTAGTAGTTGGCAAAGCCAGATGGAAAGCAGGGATACGAAGGGGCTCCCCTGAAAGAATTCAATGTCATTATTTTGTTTCATATAAAAGATACTAGCTTCTTTAATTTTCAATTTTAAAAAAGGTCTAGAAAAGTCTTTTTTAAAACATAGGAGGCCACATAGCTCAGGAAATCCAGGTGCCTTCCAAGAAAGACAGCAAGGGTAGTAATGCAGAGGCTGACCACTTATAGACACTGTTTTCTGTCCCACCATTAGAACAAGTTGTATTCATCTTTAATGATTCAAGTTGTTTAAAAAGGAAATAAGTTAAAGCCATTCCCAAACTAGTTGTGCCTGATATCTGCAAGTTCAGCTTCATGCAATAAACTCAGAAGGTTTCCAAGCCTTTTGCTCCAGTAATTCCAGCCACAGTTTGGCACAGTCATGGTACAGGTACAGGAAGGACACCAGTTGGAGGGGCAGGCACAATTGTCGAAACTCAAGAAAGGCACGTCAGAGCCAACCAGCAGGCATGAAACACCTGTACTGGAAGGTATTTCCAAAAGACCCAGAAGAAATATTGGAGACCTGAGAAACTGAGCTCCAGTATTCGCTCTTTAGCCAGGAATAAACTTTTCCCAGCTTAATATACTACCTAAAGAAAAGGAACCAAGGGCAACAACTACATTACTGCACATAGGTGTAGTGTAAGGGTCCCCAGTGAGGGTGGAAATTCAGTCCGTGCTCCTTTCGCTGCCCTTGCACAGCCCTTTGTACGAGGCCTCCTGCAGCCCTGCCACACACAAGTGGCCAGGCTGGGTTATGGCACGGGCAAGGCAAACTGATGAGTAACTGGAAATGGTTCAGAAGAGATCACAGAGCAGCACTGTCATCACACCTGAGGAGGCAACAGCTTCAGCACAGCTAGACTGGGAAGAGGACAGTCTTACAGTCCCATCCACATCTTCAGCCTTACACTGGTAGAACTCAAGTAGGAACTTGCTCTGAATTAGGAGCACTTACTTCTGTTAGTTTAAGATATCCCCAAAACAGTTGCCCAAATATCCTTCACTCCTATTTGATCACAACTAATGTTGTAATTAAAAACCAAAACCAAACACCTCACTGCCAGCACAAGTCAGTTTTTACAGAATTTTCTAGAACTGAAAAAACCCAGAAAGCTGCTGGTGCTACAGTCACTGGCATATACAAGACTAAACTCTCATATGCACATCAAATGTAAGTATAATCAGGACTAGGTGAGAAGGCTGGCAAGTTTGACACTTCAAATGCCCTCTGTGTAAAGAAAGGCTTTCCATTTTATATTATCAACCATTGCAAAACAAACAAAAAAAAAAGGCAAACCAACAAATCAGAACACTGGAATGATAGATTTTTTTTTTGTTTGGTGAAAATGTTCCAGAATAATCTAAAACACAGTTATTAAAATGGTACAAGAGGCTTTGTACACTACATTTGTAACTCTTCAGAGATGGAAGGTATAACAACATAACCCCACCAATGACTTGATCCCTGGATATGTTCAACAAAGCAGCAAAGCAGCCCTAAACCATCCTCTGGCCTCCAGAGCCCCTGGAACAGCTACAGGGAGGCCTTTGGGCCACTAACATGAGGTCAAGGGTTCCCTGGCTAGAGAATCAGAGGCCAGTGCAGGAGCAAGGCAAGCTGCAATGCTGCACCTTCCTCTTCAGCCATGGGTGGAGGGACACAGAACCTGCCCAATACACAGTCCACTACACAGCCACTCTCATTCCAGTGAATTCTGTTGGGCTAGGTTTTTTGGCTGATTTACAGCAAGTTCAGAGAGGGGCAACAATTTTCACAATCACCTTACTCTGAAGGATAGTTAAACATGATGGCTTTGGGAAGCCAGCTAATAGGAAAGCCCTTACAAATGCATCTGGAGACAGTTTAAAATATTCACTTCTGGGCAAAAATAATCAGCTAAGAAAGGTGACTCCCAAACAGCAGAGGTGGCAGAAGGGAACATGTGCCTTTGTCTGAAAAAGAAGCTGGGCAGACAGCACAGCTGAAAACACAGGAGTGTGATTCATAAAACACACCGGTCCTATGCACTAGAGGAACTAAACTTTGATTGCAGAGGCTCTCCTTGACCCAAAAGAAAGCTGCATTAGTAATATACTTGCCCTCTCAGAACTAAGGCACTTAAGCTAAAAGAGTTGGAGCAGCTCACACAGCTGCTGTAGGTGCCTGCCTGTTTGTTTAGAGAAAATCCTAACCTGGAATATCAGGTGTTAAGACAGTGAAAATTCTGCAACAGGAAAAAAATTGGAAAAATACATCACGAACAAAGTACATACCAGAGAACAGTATGGCCCAGAAACATATTTACACCATGACAATTAGCACTGAAGAACAACCAAGATCATTGTTACAGACCAAAATCTGCAGGAGACAAAGCCTGAGTCAAAGGTTTCTTGAATGCCTTTACCAGCATGAGCCCTTCACTTAGTTTAACATATTTTGGCTAGCAGCAGCACTGTCCATTCAGAGGTATTTTACCAGTAATTCAAGAGCCCTGTACACTTTGCACAGTATATGTGACCAGATTGCCTCTCTGAAAACTGGATGCCATGCTCAAACCCACTTAATTACAAACTAACATTTTCAGGGGAGAGACTCTGACACCTCTGCCTCCGCCTGCACTAGATCCCTTTTGCAATAACCGAAGTAAAGTCTACACACAAATTCAACTCATTCTTCTGTGCATTTTTAGACTGTCATCCCACCTTCCTGAACAATGTACCACACCCCCACCTCCTGTCATAAAGGCCATTTATGCACCACTGACAAGACCAGACCGTTTCCTTCTACCCTCACAATGTATGGAAAAGAAACTCCAAATGAACATACTTATTCAAAATGGCCAGTGGAAAAACCCTCACCTGGCAATACTGGACTTCCTTTCTCCTCTGTCAATAAACAACTCAGTGTTGACAGGACAAACACTGCTGACTTGTAACAGTGACTATACAGGGCATATTTTGACCCCTTCTTCAGAGCTTGCATTTAAATGCAGGAGCAAAGTACACACAATCGGTCACTCAAGTAATGTCACATTAAGCACACAGCATGTATTAAGCCTAGGATAATTTAGCTGTCACTCAGAGGTTGATATTATTTCAAATCATCTGTGAAAGAACTATGCATTATTCATTGTTACAAATCACTCCTAGATTTCAAATACATTTCTGCCCAGTTCCCACCACCACCCAGGTAATCTGGTCTGATGTAAGAGGTACCAAGAGAGTAACTGGGATGCACAAATGGCCACACTTTACTATCATGTTCATAAAATGCTAATGTTATGTTCTTCAGGTATCAATACTGAAATACAAGAAAGCCCTTAGGCTTGTTCTCATTACACAGGCACCAGACTGCACACATGAAACCCCAGCAGATCAAGAAATACTAGTTAGGGAGATCATCCCATCAAACAGTGTTAGCGGGGAAAGCCCTTGCAAAGGTTTTTTATTTGTTTATTTTAACTAGCCCTAGCTACAATGAAATGTGGTGAAGAACAACAGTTTAAACCTAGTAGAGTCTTTGTCTTTTGGAACAGTAGCTGTATTTGACACTGCCCTTAACACATTAAGCTATTAATGGAAAAACAACCTTTTTGTGTGATTACATCCATGAAACTATTTAAGTAGTCCAGATGAAGCACAACTTAGCAAGGTTTGAGAGGCAGTGCTGGAGACATGGAAACACACGAGGGGCAGAGACTACATGATGGAAAACTCAGATGTCAAGGGCCTACTTCCAATTCCCTGCATCAGCAGCCATGTAGAAACTGAACTACTGTGAGCAGAGAGCCCCAGTAAATCCATCTGTAGTTATCAGCAACAAATCATCTTTCTGTAACATCCCCAGCCCTCTGGCTGTTCTCTGCACAGTGCTGAGCCCACACCCAGCACACACAGGGAATTCCATCCCAAGCACACTGTCACACGACCCAGAGCATGCCTGCCTTTGGTCTGGAGCTGGCTCACAGACACCCAACTTGAGGCAATGCTAAGGTTGATGCTAAATGATATTTTTCAGGTAGATTTCTCTCACACATTCTCCTGGTCGCTCATGACAACACAGAGCAGTTAGACACACAACTTTTCCTTCTTTTCTCCTTCACTCTACCATTACCTTGGTGACGAGCATTACACGTTTACCCATAAATACAGCTCATTTCCATTCTTCACTGGGAAAAAATGAAAACGTCATCTTATGCAACAGTGATGACTGGGACTACTGTATGTTCTGTAAGGAATTTCTAATGGTATGCCTGCCTGATGGCATCACTGAACCAAAACCCCCATGAACTGAGAGCTTTTCATATATCCCTCATGCTCCTGCAAGTTACCATCCAGCCCCACAAAACACAGCCACTCCTGCAGGATTCAGGAGGCTGCACCCCTCAGTTTATAAATGATGGCAAGCAAATACTAGTCTCTCAAACAAAGCAATACAAGGAAGAAGCAGGACCACTGTCACTGGAGAGGCACATGGAAATAGCCGGCCGGTGACATTGCTTGCAACACGTTTAAAATACACGGCCTGGATCAAACGGAAACAATGTTGAGTTCTGGAATACAAGTGAGCTAAAACCTGTACTGGAGCAAGAACCCGTCTGGCCAAAAGCACTTGCAAGTTCTTTATTAAGTTCATAGACAGTCGACTGGAAACAATTTGCTTCCAAAACAACATGGTGTAGTATTTGAAGGCATGATTCCAATTTGAAATATTCTAACTACTTTCTGTGGCAAGTAGGCAGGCTTTTTTAGAACCCAGCACACTGATAGCTTTCTGTATTCCCTAAGGTCCAGTTCCCAAACAAATCACAAATATTCCATCCTTCAGTCTAGAAATGTAGGAATACATAAAACCCTCAGGGGAGAGGAAAAAAAAAAGCTTAGCTATTAAGTTATGCCCAGAATTAGAATTCAATTGGAAAATGCAAATGGATGCTACCAGAACAAAATTTTCCTTGAATTTCCAAAAGGCAATCTATCCTGGGCGGGCTTTACCACCTTTCTAAGCTACAAATGCCTGAACCAACACAGTGCTCTGCAACACCCGAGCCTCAACGATTCCAATCCATCATCATAAAATATATAGTTATATAGGATCTTGAGTGCTTATTCCGCGGATTTCATGGAATCCAGGGCGTTATTCAGAGAAGCCAAAACCCCTTCAGCTAGCCATAAACGTATCTGTGCTTATTCATATCACGAAAAGCGCACACACACAGAGACACACAAAAACAAATAAATCCGATCCGCAGCTGTTTCAGGGGTGCAGTGCAGGTCGCTGGTCCCAGACCGTGCGGGTGTCCTGGCGATCCCGGGGGTCTCCCGGGGGCTCCCCGGGCCCCGTGGCGGCCGCGGCGCCATTTTAGGAGGCGCAGCGCGGGCGGGAGGCGGGGCCGGCTGAGGGGCCAAGGCGGCACCGACCCCGCTCCGGGACCCGCTCCGGCCCTGATCCCGCTCCGGACCCGCTCCCTGCCCCCCGGACCCGCTCCGGCCCCGCTCCCGGCTGCACCGACCCGCTCCGGCCCTGCTCCCGGTACCCGGCCCCGCTCCCCCACCCGCTCCCCGGTGCCCGGCCCCGCTCCCGGCCGCCACTCACCTTCTCGCAGAGGCTCTTCACCTGCCCCTCAGAGAGCTGCTTGCACTCGTTGAGCTGCTCCACCCACTGGTC
>WBMV01003487.1:377547-399567 GCA_013396655.1 Campylorhamphus procurvoides
CCTGAGGAGCTTTGAGGGGCCGTAAGGAGCTGTGAGGAGCCATGAGAAGCCATGAAGGACTGTGAAGGACCCTGAGGGGCTCTGAGGGTCCATGAAGGGCTCTGAGGGACCATAAAGTACCGTGAGGAGTTCTGAGGGGTCGTGAAGGACCTTGAGGGGCTCTGAGGGTCCATGAAGTGGTGTGAGGGGCTCTGAGGGGCCGTGAAGGACCGTGAGGGGCTCTGAGAGGCCAGGAGGGGCCGTGAGGCTCAAACACCATAAAGTACCACCTCAACACGAGGAAGAACCCCCTGAGCAGTGGGAGGACGCAGGGTGTCCCCTCAGGAGACATCCCAACCCACCTGTCTGCATCCCTGTGTCACCTGCTCCAGGTGACCTTACCTGGGCTGGGGGATCCCCACAGCCCCAACAATTCCCTGATTCCAGTCCTGAGCACGATTGCCATGTCCCTTTGGGAGGGCTCATGCTGGCGTTGATGCTTAGAAATAAAGCTTTCCACATTGACATCATGAGGTTTAGTGTCATCCCAATGTACCCCCGTGCAGTGCTCCAGGTTAGAAAGGATAACTTGCATTTCTTCAAAGCAATTTATACTGAAAGAGGTCCTGGAAGACTGGGGACCATTCTGACCCTTTTAGACAGAGGTGACTCAGGTGCAGTGTAAGCTTTCAGTAAAGGAAACTCGTGGTGGACCTTTTAGGAACATTTTGGGAAGGTGGAGCTGTTTCAGGTCCTTTCAGGAAACTCGTGGTGGACCTTGGTTACCTTACTGCACTCAGACACTTGCTTTCTACCCAGTGGAAAATATGTCACTAAGACAGAGATAAGATGCAATAAAAAGGAGTGGAAAAAATGCACATCACCAATTTGTAATGGATTATTTATTTTATTGCAATTTTTATCGGAAATTATAAAGGAATCGGTCAATGCAAGATCTCCCTTAAATAACTTCCAAAAGGCATGGAACAATCAGTTTTAAAAAAAAGTGTTTTTTTCACTTAAATGGGTCAAAATTTAGACAAAATGTTGATTTATTAATTTAAACAGGGTACAGCAATTTTTCCTAGTTAATTTGCATTAATTGTCTTTGTCATAAGTTGCCTAATACAGAGTCTGACTTGTTAAATTCTTTACCTACTATTGAAGCAAATTAAGAATTCCATAGTGAGCAAGGGGTAAAGAATGTTTGCTTTTGTAGGTCAGTTTTGGTTTCTTGCTGTCATACTCTCCTGGTAGACATCAGTTTGTTTGAATTACCTGACTCAGCTGCCTTGTTTTTCTTCCAGAATGTTTTTGCTCTTTTTAGATAGGTTCCCATCTTCAGATGTTCTCTGTTTTGTCCTTAAAAGTTGTAGAAGGACAAGTGTTATTCATTGAGAAGTGATAGGTTTCAAGGATTCACTCTGTAGCACATCTTTCTTAATAGTCCCAAAATAGTCTTGAACAAATAAATTCAAAGAATATGAAGCAATAACATCAACTCTTGTGTAACTTGCCAAGCTAAAGTTCATTTTCTTTAGTAACTGTTGACCTTCTGGCATACTCAGATGTTTGGAGACCACATTTAGCTCTGCATTTTCCATACAGATAGTGAAATTCTTGATGAAACTTGAGGAGATTGCATGTTTGAACTCCTTGTGGTATCAGTCAGGAGCTGTGGGGATGGTGTGGCCCAGCCTCTGGTGTGGTTTGGGTTTCCAGCTGAAACTCTCGGGTCTCTGTGGTGGGCAGTCCATCCAGCAGTAAAAGAGGGTGCTGGGTGCTGATCCAAGTGCTCAGAATGGGCAGGATTGCATTCCCTGCACCCCTCTGGGCTTCTGGAAAAGGACAGATTGAGCGAGAGGGGAGAAATAAAACCTCCGCAGCAGGAAATTATTAACCTGACCTGTTTGCTGATGAAACTGCAACTGAAGTCCTGTGACAGTTTATCTGGTAGGTATGGGGAAAGCGCAGCCAGTGTGGATTAGACAGGGCTCCTCACAGGCTGAGTAACAATCACTGCTGTCTTCAGAGCAATTGTGCTGGTTCCCACCCCACTGCTGGTTCCTGGTGTTAGAGAATGGAACACTTTCTGTTTGAAAAGATTCAGTCATAGTCAACAGACTGGCACAGTCACAGTGACAAATGCCACTCTGGTAGGTGATTCAGCACTCCTTGCTCGCAGCTGAAGCCGTGCCATTGACTAGGGGAGAATTCAGGACTCACCAGAGGAAACTGAGCATTTATTTGTACGGACAGTCACAGGGAAGGGGAAAAGCTTCGGTTTCCATCTCCACCCCAAGCATTAGCTCTGTATTTTATCCTCATACTGTTTGGAGATCAGAGATCAGATCTCCTTCATCCCTTGTACTTGAGAGCGATAATCAATAGTTTAGAGAATCACAGTTGCTTTTCTCTCCTTAGTTATCTGAGAGAGAACACAGTAATGAAAGAGTACCTGCTGTGTTGCGTAAGCTGGGGGTTTGTCAGTGCTTCAGATACACAGCGAGATTAAATTGTGATCTGTGAGATGGCAGCAATAAGTCGCATTCAGTGTGTGAATACACGCCAGGCTGGTGTGTGTGTGTGGTTTGTAAGCAGGGAGCTGCTGGGTGTGGCTGCCCTGGTGACTCAGGGGTAGTGAGGCCACTCTGCTGTGCTGACACCTGAGTCAGAGCCCGGTGTCACACGTGTGCCATTCCTCAGAGAGGTGAACTGGGCAGCCTGACTGCACTGCTGTTTGCACACAGCCAGCTCCAGGTTATTCAGCTCCTTGCAAAGCCACCTAGAGGGCCAATTACTTCTGGAACAGTCTGAAATCAATCCCAAACTTGTTGACAAGTGTGTTAGCAACTCCAATAATCTTATCAGCTAATGCAGCAACACCATTTCCATTGTACTATGAGAGACATCAGTGTTTAAACTATGCAGATTTATATCATGTTGTCCAACCATGCAGTGTAGTGCCGATTAAGCATTGTAGAGTAAGGAACACCTAAATTAGTTTCCTTCACACTTGTCTCTCTCTGAATATTTTACTGATTCTAAATTATCCATCAATGCGTGTCCAAAGTGTCTGTTGCTATGGTGTTTTAATACAAAATGGAGAATTAAAAGGCTGTACAATACAATACAAAGACTATACAACACAATTAAAAGGCTACACAATATTGTAATAATGAGGTGCCACCTTTGTAGCGCTGCCTTCTTTGATTAATATGGGTATTTTTGCAAGAAAAGAGTATAGACACTGGTCCATCAGTGTAGAAGTCAAAGGGAAGGGGACTCTTTCTGATCAAAAGAAGTCAGAAGTGGGTGTAATCTTTTGCATATTCAGGTACTGGGCACTACTGAGGCAAAATACACATTTGGTGTCTTAATAGTCCCATTAAGTCAGACAAATCCTGTCATCTTTAGTAGAACAATTGCAAAAGATTGGAAGAAGAATACAATTTACATCACCGTGAACAAATACTATTTCTGTATATTTGACTCATTTCAGAGCCCAGATAGCACATGACAAAATCAGTGACATCAGTAACACCCCGACCAACAGAGGCCCACTCACTCCAGCTAAATGGCTCCTGCAAAGGATGGAGGCTCATTATTAATCACCTCATATACCACAAAACATTTTACTGCAATCTGCATGTTCATCCTTCTCCCTGGTGTTGCAGAAGAAGCAGGAAGTGCAGTGTCTTACTGAAAGAAGAAATTACAAAGTAACCATGAAAATCACATTTTCACATCACTATGGTTACAGATATTTCATAGTCAAGCATCTTTAAAAAGCTAGCAGCAGAGTACTCATTCTCAAATGTTAAGTTTTTAATATTTTGCTAATATTTTATGCCCTGTTGTCTCCCCTTGAGCATGGTACCTTCACCTTCGTGTCCATCCTGCCTGGGAAGGAGCTTTGGGGTGGTGGGTACATCCCTGCGCCTGAACACATGGCCACGCTCCTCCACCTGTCATCTAACAGGTCTAATCTGTAGAGCACTTGACAGATACTACTTGTCCCAGGACAAATACTGTCACTTTGGGGCCAGGTGGACAAACACACGGTGTCAGCCCCGTGAGGAGACAGATACTGAAGTTAATTCACTTCCCAAAAGTCACAGAGGCATTTGGAGTCGAAAGTAGAGACCCCAGTTCCACAGATACTTAGATCCATCCTTAAATTCCTTCCTTTTAAACAGATAAGCATCTGTGAAATGTCCTGCTAAGCTCGTGTTGGGAAACTTTAGGCTTGCTGGTTGCTGGTGTGACTGATCAACGTAGCTTGTGTTACAAATGCTTTCTTTGGAAAAACTCCTATAATTCGTCCTTTCCATAAGCTCTGTTTAAGCACACAACAAATTATTAATACACACAAGCCGTTGTCATGGAGATAATATGATCCAAAATGGGGTTTTTTATAAGTGTTACAAACTGGGCACATCCCACATGCCTTGTAAAGACAATTCCTACATCATATTTCATATTAGATACGGGACAGATACACATCTTTGCTTTTTGTGCCAGGGCCCTATGGAGAAACCAGTTCCTGGCTTTCAGCTGGTTGGCTTTAGGAATCTGAAAAATGTAGGACTTGGAAGAGGTGGGGTTTTTTAGGCGGCAACATCTTAGCATGGGGCTGCTCTGCTCACTCCTGTGAAACCTCAAACACAACGAGACAGCCGAATTATGGCAAAAACCTCTGCAGGATGTATTTTCTCTCCTCATCTTGGAACACAGACTTAGGCCAAAATGCAGTAATTAATCCAAAGGAAGGCAGCTGGCTAATGTAGCTGGGGAGGTTTCAGGGCCATAATGAGGCTCGTTTTCCTTGGAATGAGACTGCTATCCTATTAAATGTCTATAAATCCAGGTGACGTTTTGCCTGTGATTATCATAACATTTCTGCTCTTTAACTGTGCCCTTGCAAAGGAGTTCACTGTGCACTTAACCACTCTTACCTCTACTCTGTGCCTCTTGTGTGGCCCTGGAGATGCTGTTACACTTCAGCCAGGCAACACCCAACTGCTGGAGCCATTCTGTACCGTGTTTATTTGGGTAAATGAGGGAGATTCTCTGCATATGGTAGCGTTTTTCTTTTTTATTTTTTTAGATATTTAATCATCGGTTCATATTACACCACAGTTCCTGTCATAATGACCTTGACCTGGGCCAAGCCACACAAAAACTGCAAAAAAGAATTGCAGCAAGAAAATGTGAGTTATTCCTCCCTCACTTTCCTGCCTGGTGAGTGTGTGTTTCCCTCATAGCACTGCCACCATCATGAAGTGAAGGAAGCAGGGACCCAGCTGGGGAGCACCCATGACTTCTACTGCACATCAATGGAATATTCATGTCTCTTTGGAGATGTCACAGGTGTCTTGAGGGACAGAACAGGCACACAGGACCTGCTAAAGGTGGCTTGGCTAAGCTGCTGCCATGCCATCCTGCTCTCAAGCTCAGTCCCAAGCAGTGCTGTGTCCTGGCTGCTGCTTAAATGCTTCCCCTGAATAGAGAGCCTGGGGAGGGCAATTTTCTTTTGGAATCTCTTTGTGTACGTGCTAAAGGACAAAGGAGAAATGCACTGCACAGGCACACTTGGTCCTAGACCCTGATTTCACTTCACTGTGGTTGAGAAGTGTATTATTAGTAATAGCTAGTTACAAATAAGAACCTGACCTTATTTTTAACCTAATACTGAATCAGATCTCATTGTAATAGGGGGGGTTCACTGCTGTGCTTTGGTCTTTGAATATTCTCATTCAGAATTTCAGTGCCTTCCACCTTAGGTATTGAAAATAGGTGGCAAGTTTGATAATTATTATTATTGTTCCAAATCTCCTTTGCAGCCTTACATAACTGTGTTCTCAGCAAAAGCCTTATTTTAAGGGTGGAGTGGAAGAACATGCTGTAGCAACCTGAAATTATTTGCACTGCTGTAGCTGGGTTGTACAGAGCCCAGATAAAACACCCTCTTCTTTTTTGAGATGCCATTTAAATATTAATCAAAATGTGTGGATTGCCTCAGCTTTGGAGTTACAGCGTCCTGTGTTGTCAGCACACCTCAGTCCTGAGCACGAGCATCCTTTGCAATCCTGTATTGCCTAAACTGAAACTACTAGTCATTCCAACTCAATGACAGCCAAAATGTTTCTAGTGTAAGAATAGTAAATATATAAACATGCAAAATGAGACAACAATGGTAACTTGCTTAGAAAGAGAATAACCCCAGGTGGGTAGAGCTGTGCTTGATAAACCTGAGCTTCCTCAACTGGATAAACCTGAGCTTCCTCCTTAGTAACACTGCGTTCAGACACCAAGTACTATCTCCATTTTTAGTAGCTGAGACTATTTGTCCTCCCACCCCTAAGCTGGATCACCTTTCCCCATCTTTCCTCGTCATATCCATCAAACACCTGTGACTTGGGAAGGATGAAAAATGTTGGGAAGAGGTAGTGATCAATCCTGAGAATATCAGATACCTCCCTTCAGCTGTTGAGCTCCCCTGCTCTCCCTGTGACCACAATCACAACAAACTCTGCTCTCTTCTATTGAAATAATAAATTTTATATTTCCATCTCCTATTTCATTGCATGCTGTGACCTCCCTCAGTCATCAATGCTTTTTTCACATCAAAGCTAGCATCTATTATTCATGACTACCATTTTTCTCCTCTATCCCTGTCCATATCTTCCTTTCTTCCCCCTTTTCAGCCTCACTAGATTGGATTTAGCCAAATAATCCACAACACCTCCTGAGCTCTGGAAATGTCATTCTAAACTGGCCTTTCTCTCTGGAGTTGTGCATAAGATAAACATCCTGAAAGTAAAAAACACACTGTAATGAATTTGACAAATCAAACTCTGACATTTGGCAGGAACAGCCATGAAAAGTGACACGTTAATCTCGCTGGTAAGTGGTAATGCCAAAATTCTTGGCATTTCAGCTGGACCTGGGATCTTCCTGACAGATCTGACTTCCTCAGGGATGTGTATGGCCCCAGTGGGAACTGCTGAGCATTTCCCTGGCAAAGGAACACTCCTTGTGTTCTCCCAGAGAGCACATCTCCACTGTCTGCCATGCAGGTGCTGTTGGAAGCCCAAACCAACAAATCCTAAAAGCTTGCATGCTCAAAGCTGTGTCTGTGCTGGGCTGCCCAAATCCACACTGAATTTGAGCTGAGTAACTCTCTGAGTGTGGCTCCCAGGCACTGAGTGCATCCCAAAGCTCAGTGTTGATGTGCTCAAAGGCAGGAGTTCATCCTAACTTTGCCCAGGTACACAGAGATTTACTCCCAGGTGTGCATATCTAGCACAACCATGATGTTAATTTGTACACTTCACCAGTGTGGTTTTCCTGCTCAGATTAGAAACTGAAAAGATCAGTGAAATGACGCCTGTTGTTTTCATTGGAAGGATAATTACTCCATAATCAAATAATGTTATCGGGTGTATTATCAGAGAGAAGAACTGGTTTCAGAAAACTGTCATTAACTGGAGCAATTAGAATTTTTCAACTCCATAATGAATGCATATGGATCAGGTCTGAAAGAGTGACAGGCAGGGCAGGTTCTGTCCCAGCAGTGCTTGATCTCAGCGTGCAGGAGGAGAGGGAGGCATTTCCACCTTCACAAGGGGGGCTCCCTGGTGCAGAATCACTGGCCTCATGCTGGGGGGCACTGCCCAGCAAGCTGAATTTTGATTTACACTTCACCATCAGAAATAATCTTTAAAAAATCCATCTGAGCTTCCTCAGGGGAATGCTTCTTTCATCACCTTCCAGATATCAAAGCTCTAACACAAGTTATTCTCAACAGCATAAGTTGAGAAAACCAACCATTCTTGGGGTGCAGTTGTTCCTGCACAAAGTCCCTCAGTGTACCTTTCCATAAATTTCCCTCTCTATATTTACACTTCCCTTAATAAATGTTATCTATTCACCAGAGATTCATTCATATTTATTATTTTAATAGTCAGAAAACCTTCACTGGTATCACTACGACAGCTCTATTTCTTTGACAGTCAGGAAAGGCACCAAAATCTGTCAGGAATTACTCATGTGTTGATAATATACCAAGTGAAAGAATTTCCATAATAAAGGTGTGTACATTGCAGTAGCCCTGAGATAGGGCTGCCTTCTTCCAGAACAAGTTCTTCTGGTTTTAGGGAACTATTTAATGCACTTCTGTGTTGAAGAAAACTCTTGTTCTCACTCTGTACTATGAAACCAGTAGAGCAGGAGGCACCATGGGCTGGCGAACAGATCAGGAGGCAGGAGATGTCTCTTGTATCTGTTTGAAATCTTCAGGGCCATCCCAACTCCCACTTCCCCTTCTGGGAAGTGTTAGAGCTTCTATTAATTTTGCTATTTATAGGAGCAGATTTTTTAAACTGAAATGCGCTTTCTTCAAAGTGCGAGGCATCTTCACCAGAAAAGTCATAACTATCAGGACAACAAACTCATTATTATGTGTGTGGAAAAGCTTCTGGGCAGTGTTACTGAATGCAAATACTTGCATTTTGTTCATCTGTTTTAAATGTTTATGCTTTCTACATATCATCCAGAAAAAATACATATATATACATATAGACATTCCTTTAAAGCAGGCAGCCTCACTTAAAGAATACTGACAGAAGGTATGTGTAACATGGATGTTTTTCTTGCAAAGTTTTCATTATTCACAAAATATCCCCCTGAAGTTCACACACCACGTCCCTCAGTTGTTCAGTGGCACAGACAGTCCTTCAGATCAAAGATCTCAGGGGGAGGAGGAGAGTATAAATTCTGGTTTTACCAGTAAGTATCCATATTATTACATTACTTTGGAGTTAACTTGCCCCAGAAGATCCTGCAGTGTGCAATGGCTTGCAGACACAAAGGTAGTTTCCCTTACCCTGGAAAGCAGCTCTAAGGTGAAGTCAGAACCACAGCACTGGACAATCAGATTTCTAGGTGAGGGAGTGACTGAACTGATCCACTTGAAACTACTAATATGTATTTTTAAAGCACGGGTGCTGCCAGCAAAGCACAGCTTATTGTGCTGCAGCAGATGCTGGTGGTCCCTGAGCATCCAAATCGCTTCTCCTTCCCTTTTATATCATGGGATTGTGAATTGTGCTTTTTTGGGGTTGTAATTAAAGGGTAGAGCAGATGGTGAGAACTCGAAGAGCTGCATCCATTAAATGAATGCAGAGAATGTATCCACGTTATAATTTAATGTAATGGGATTTCACTTGAGTGAAATCAAACTCTGCTCTAGTGCTTGGGAATGTTTACTATATGAGAAGCTTCACTGGTGAAAAGATTTCACTGAGTCATGCTCTGACTCTCTGCCAAATACCAATCATATGACCAGCCCAGCTGGAAAAGGGTGTTTCTTCATGCCAGTAGAGTTCACATGCCACCCCACAGTGAATCTTTTTTGGACTATTCACCTGTGCATTTTTTGTGGCATGAAAGTGGGGCAATGTCATCTGCCTGCCTGTGTTTGAAAAAGGAGGAGATACCAAGAAGCACAAGCAGCATTAAGACTGGTGTAACAGGAGGGGTTGTGTTTGATGTGATTTCAGAGGTAGATTTAAGGCAGACAATTCAAAGCAAACATTGATAAATCAGTAAAAATCAGTGAGTGTTTTGCCAATCCCAGGAATCAAGATGCTTCTCTTGAAATGACAGCCAGTTTCAGAAGTTCAGAGAGCAAACTGTCTTACTTCTGTTGAGACAGGGTTTTTAACTACTATAGTGAAGACTGAAAAAGAAAATCCAAAAGCAGATGAATGGATTTTATAAGCAACAGTGGACACTGTAAGGTTTCCCTAAATCTCAGAAAATATTTATACTTCACTGTAAATATTTGAGTGAGACTTGTCAAAGCCACGGTTTGGGAATCCTCTCTTTTATCACTGAAATATTTTGATCTGTGGAAAGCCACAGCAAATATCTCGTACTGGTGATTCTTTACTCAGCAAGCTCCAGCTGGAGACACCTAATGCCCATCTCCCACGCAGCTCCACCATGCCTTGCAATCAATACATTGTCTCCTGCACACAAAGGCTATTCCTCTGATAATCAAGCACTGGGAGAGAGATGAAATCATCAGGGAAATTAGTACTAGAAAGAACACAAAGGCTCACAAGTGTCTCTGCTGCAACCCTTCCTCCAGCTAAAATACACTATGGATTCACTTTTCTCGGTGCCTACAGAGTAAGGAAGGTAAAGGGACAAGCACACATGGCACAGAAAGTTCCCATGACACTTCCCCTCAGTGGGAGCTGTGAAATCACTGTCACGCTGCATGGCAATAACTGAGAGGTCACAGGGGATTAGGTGAGCATTTATGTTTCATTCTGGCTCCAGTGTGTTCAACTCCAGTGATATCAACCGAATTGTTTCCGTCTTCAGTAATGCTGCATTTGCTCCCTGAAAGAACAATATATTTCATTTACTAACTGCACATATTTAGCTATCCCTGACATCTCAGGGTTTCAAACTTCCAGCGTTCAGCTCCTGGACGTGCTGAAGCTTCTCTACCTGGTGTAAGGAACTGAAAAACAGGCTGGTGAATGGTTTCAGGACAGCACCCATCCCACCTCCCCCAGAGCACAGCACAACGTTGCCTTCATGCCAGGGAACCTGATATGTGGTGCTCAAGTCTTCGCCCACCCCTGCATGAGATGTGTCACTCCCTTTTCCCTGTTTGCCTTTCTCTTCTCTTCTCTTTCTCTTCTCTTCTCTTCTCTTCTCTTCTCTTCTCTTCTCTTCTCTTCTCTTCTCTTCTCTTCTCTTCTCTTCTCTTCTCTTCTCTTCTCTTCTCTTCTCTTCTCTTCTCTTCTCTTCCTCGGTAGCTCTCAGCTGAGGAATGACTCCTGCCCTGCCTGTTTCTCACTTTTCTACTCTAACTATCAGCTTATTTTCCCTTCAAAAGGAAGGGCTTTTGACCTGGAGGAACATTCCCACCATTGAAGTGAAGCCTCTGGTTCCACCAAGCAGTGTCTCCTTTGGCATCACACGCTCTTCATGCTGCAGCAGAGCACACTCCATGAGGTAATGAGCAGCTGTGTTCAGGGGGCTCCAGGGAACACTGGAGTGCTGGATTTTGAGAGGATGTTTGTGTGTCTGATGTCATTTTGCCTCATCACAGCCTGTGTAAGCTCCCTATGCACCAGAACAAAGGACAGAATTAACCAATGAGCCCAAAATACTCACACCAGGAAAATGACTATTTTCTTTCCAACAGCTGGAGCGACTCTTCCTCCATTAGACCTAAAGAATACTGTTCCTCAGAGGGTTAGAAGTACAGCTTTTACCATCACTAACACCCCACAACCAACTAGAAAGGAAATGCAGCCCTTCAAAGTGCAAATAAGGCACTCTGTCTGAAATACCCCCTGAAAATCAGGCTTTTCCCTGGGAAAATACACTTCTATGATGAAATAACTAGAACAGCTAGCAAAGAAAAACAACTAGAAAAACTAGCAAAGAATTAGTAATTTCCCTGGGTCAAAGCATTTAGCAGCAGAGATTAGTTTGTTATCTGCTCTTCTTTGACCACCCTTTTAAACTTCATCATTGCTTTTATCTGAGCACATTTCTAAAATAATGTATTTGTCTTTTAGAGGGAAAGCATCACATGTTATTACCAACTCTAGAACAGCATTTTCCATCAGTAGCTCTCAGTGGGCTCAGCAAAGTCAATGCCACTCCACAGAGGAGGAATCTGACATGACCAGCAATGAGATTATTTACCCCAACCCATCCCAGGCAGCAGCACAAGGAAGGAACATGATCCAGAGTGCTAGGAGAGTGTCAGATCCAGCTGGCCATTTCAAATGGAAAATATTTCATTATTTATTCTTGGGGGATCTGCTAGCTCAACCTCCCTTTCACACCTTTTTTTTTCCTTTTTTAGAGCATCATAGATACTGTTTTTCTTTGTGGGATCTTCAAGGTATGCTCTTCCTTCTCCTGAGCTGAGATGCAGTGAACGAAATCTGCTTTTCTGAGCTCTAACCCTGAGCCCACGTAAGCTTTTTCTGGATGTGAGGACTTTAAGCCCCTGGTTCCCTACTTACCCCGAGCCCTCAAAATAAATTTTTAGATAGGATTATATGGGAAAACGCATTAAGAGGGGAAGAGGTTTTAAAAATAGCCTAGCATCTAAATCTGGGTGTAATCTCCTCTAATTCTCCCTGTCTGTGAGCACAGGGCATGGGGCTGTGCCAGCCTGGTGTTGGTAAACTCGAGCCATGTGCAGGACATGCCCTTTCCAAATAATAACAGCTGGCAGCAAAGCACAGGCCAGGGAGCAAAGAGGAAAGGACAGCACTATCCCTTCAGTGGCATCAACAGGGCAAGGATAAAGAGGAAGAAACAAGGATGTGCCCAAATTATCCTAATTTGGATGGCACGACTTTTAGTTGCCATGAGACGTTCTACAGAACTGTTCATATGTCAGGGTTTTATATTGTGATTGCTGAATTGAAGTCGTTGTTATGCCACCAACCCACCAAATGTAAGAAATATTTATTGGAAGTTTAAACATTAGAGCTCTTTATTGTTTAACATTGTTTATTTTTAACATTGTTTGGTTTTTTAACATTCCAGGCTTTTCATAGGTTTTTATTGTGTTTGACTCTTAGGATCTTTGCACCTTTTTTTCCCTAGCAATGTCAGTGGCCACCTGGAAAACGCACAGGGGAAAGCTGATGAAAAATTTTAAATATGTGACAATAAATGGGAAATGTGGTTTCAGTAAGAACTGGAATTTGCATCCTAATTGCTGTGATCAATAAAGACTTCTAGACTGCACAATTCATTAACTCTTCCCTTTTCCTTATTGCACGAGCTTTTCCAGACACCTCGTGATCCCAGATAATGTCAGGATCAAGCAGAAATTACTTCTCCCAACAACCCTTTCCGTGCAGCCCAAATAACACATTTTCTGTGCAGCCCAGGCCCTTTCCAGTTCCAGTTCAACATGTAGAACAGCAGGTTAATTCACCTCCACTAAGCACTTTTCTAGTTCCAGCTTCATTTTCTGCCTCTGCAGGGAATTTATCCCCAGTTACCATCCTGAATCACTCGGTGGTTGCTGGGCTGTTAATGTGGAACTGCTGCTCTTGCTGCAGACCCCCCATCCATCAGGGCTGGTAACAGAAAACACCAGGACAACTGTAAAACACCTATTCATTTTCTGGGAGGCTTTTTTTGTTTGTTTCCAATTTGTGCTCTCTAAGTGGCTCTTCCTCCCACGCTTGCATGTTTGCATGTTTTCCCTGATCTGCCAGCACTGTGCAGATTCCTCGTGTGTTATCTGTGTGTACTAAGCCCTGCCATTAATTCATGGGACACTGTTATTTTGGACATGGATACTGGAGAAACAGGGCTGAAACAAGCCTGCAGTATCAGAGCTATGCTGTAGCTTTCTGTTTTCTTTTTTAATTCTGACACTGAATGGCCCAAAGTCCTTGGAGGGGGTTTCAGTTTGCCAAGCCAAGCCTGTGGTTGGCATGTCCTGGGTGAAGCCTCTGTGCCCTGGCCACCATCTCAGCATCCCTGAGAGGTTGTTTTGCAGGAAAAGGATCCCAGTTCCAAATCCCCATCTTTGGTCAGATTATTTTAGTCCAGATGAGGTCTTTGAGTGGGCTCACTGCACAGCCCCACCTGCAGTGAGGGCAGCAGGGCTTAGGGGAAGATGTGGGACTGCAAACAAACAACAGGACTTTGGGCTGCATCAGGCAGAGCTGCTGCCAAAAGAAACGTTGATCAAGCTGGACCAAATATTTGTTTTGAAACAGTTCTGAAATGCAGTTTCAGAACACTTGTAGATGAAATATGTTCAGCTGGGATAAAAGGCTACAGCCCAAGCTAAATCTGGCTCCTAATTATACAGGATAAAGAGACACAAAATTAGACTGTGGAGTCTACATAGGTCATTTTGCTGTGCATGTTTAAATACCAGCTATTTAACAACAAAAATACTAAATAAGTATTTTTAAATCCCTCATGCTTGTCACCCTGCTCACCAAACTACAGCCTACAATCCGTGTTTAGGAGCAAAGGGGATTCCTGGGCAGTGCTGGACCCTTCTCCAGGCATCTCCTCATCACTCGAGAGGTACACCAAAAATAGCTTTTGGCTAAAATGGCCCTTCTCACTTTTTCACATCAGCTTTATTTTTGTTAATGATGCTGGGGCTGGAAAACTTCAGAAACAGAGGTAATTGAGAAACCATACCTCTAAAAATCTGTTGTTTGAAGTTTACCATGTGAGAAAATAGCTTTTGTCCAATCTATACGTAATGTTTTTCATGTGGCAACTGTTTTCCCTTTAAATGATAAAACATTAAAACCTGAACTAAAAATAATCCTGTTGACTGTTCCAGTTCAGGAAATTTCTCTGAGCCAAGTTTTGTTGTTTTTTCACTGCCTGTTATTCCGAGTTAAGTCAGCTCAGCAATTGCTGACTCCACAATCACAACTGCTTTTGTACAATCTTCATTTACGTTCTCTTATTTTTGGAAACTATGACAAAACATCAGCTGGAACACTCAGTCCAGCGTTTTCTTAACACACCTGCACTAAAAGAGCTGATCCCCTGCAAGAGAAAAATTCTGCAGCAATGCACAGCCCCCTAAAGGATGTCTCAGATCCCCACCTGGTCCTTTAACAGGTAAGGATGTTTCTGATGCCGGTGTTTAAAATCACCCCTGGGTCGTGATGACAATAACAACTTTATGCAGCAATAAATATTTGAAGAAGAGCAGTTCTCACTCTCCTAAATCCTTGACCAGCATTTCTCATCTTTTAGTAGTCCTACATCTTTGTTATTCCCTCTGTGCTTTGAAGGAGAATTTCATTTTGTTTCTTGTAGGAATTTGGCTTTCAGCTCTGGTGAGGATCTGACAGAAGAGGGTGAAATGATTCTCAATATTGAACAATATTTTCTCTTTAAATCTGCTATTTAACAACCCAGAGAGCCAAATCCCTCACGAGTAATCCCAAGGAAAAGGGGCCTCCCCAGGGTGGGGGCACACAGGGAGCTTGGCATGTCCTTGCCGGGTGCCATCCCCGGGCTGCGGGCACCCATCCCTGTCCTTGCCGGGTGCCATCCCTGGGCTGCGGGCACAGGTCCCTGTCCTTGCCGGGTGCCATCCCCGCATCCCCGGGCTGCGGGCACCCATCCCTGTCCTTGCCGGGTGCCATCCCTGGGCTGCGGGCACAGGTCCCTGTCCTTGCCGGGTGCCATCCCCGCATCCCCGGGCTGCGGGCACCCATCCCTGTCCTTGCCGGGTGCCATCCCCGCATCCCCGGGCACCGATCGCTGCTGTTCCAGAGGCTCCACAGCCACACCTGCTGGCTGGAGCTGGCACGGATGGCTCCAGGCTCAGGGCTTTGTCACACCGGGATGTCCCCAACCTGGAGAGGGGTCACACACAGTGCTGGTGCGGCTCAAAAGCAGAGATCCCTTTTCCCGACATATTTATGCCCTTTGAGGAGCAGGCTCAGCACACTTGGCCACTGTCTCTGGGTCTACTCATGTGTAGGAGAACACATAATTAATGCTTTGTTAAAGATCTTATGGAACTTTGGGGAAATACAGGATTTTGGGGGCCCTTTGGGACATTCCTGGGCTCCTCTGCCCATCTCTATTTTGCTGGACACACCCCCAAACCAAGTTTGCTCCCCAGGAGCAGGTTACCAGTGTGTACACAGCTATGAGCTGATATCTGCCCATATCATTACCTAATCCATAAATTACTATCATTTGGTTATTGAGAATCTTCTCATCTAGTGTTCTATTCAGTGTCTGTTCTCTGCTTAAATCATCCCCTCATTTTTGTTGTCATTGCACCTACTTTGGGAACACCTGGGATGTCTGGGCCTTGTTCTGCTCTGGGTAACCTAGTTCATGGTTTTTGGCTCATCCTCCTGAATTGGTACAGCGGGTGCGTGGAAGGGGAGTTATTATTTTAGCTCCCAGTTCTAGGGTAGGTAAGGGCCCCAGAGTTTTACCTAAATTATCCTGGAGAGAATATTCCCTCCAGGAGCACTCTGCTGGCTGAGGACTGTCCCAAAATACTCCTCTAATTTGTCAGATAGGGGTTATGAATGGACTGCCAGGGTAGCTGTGGCAACTGTACCTTGACTGAAGGCTGTTTCACCTCTCCTTCTCTCTATAAACAATGATCTGGCCCTGTATCTTCATTTCCAAATTGCATTTACATGTGCTGCCCTACCCTTTATGTTCTGTGGCTACGATTCACAGCATGAACACACCTTAAATTCTCACAGTCATGCACTTTTTGAGCACGGAATGGGAAACAAGACAGGTGCCATAAGATCATCAACTTAAACCTTCTGGGCAGCAGGAAATGCAGCATCTCTGGCTGCAGATCCTTCCCCCACTTTGCAGCCCCTTCTCTGGGTGTGGCAGAAGATGCAGCAGGTTGGCAGCCCAGCCCAGGGGAATTCAGGCTCCCTGCCAAAACTGTTTCCAGATTTTACCATATGTGGCTTCCACCATATTCACATTAGTGCATATCTGAGGGATACCACCCAAATTTAAAACTGCCAGCCTGGAGCTTCTTAAACTAAAGGACCCAGGGGAGAAGGGTAGGATCCCTATTCCAATAAGCAGAGATATTCTTCCATTAACAGTTTAGAGCATCTGATTTAATACTTTAATTATTACCTAACTGCAGACATAAGAAGCATTTTTTGGGGATCTCTCCTTCTCTCCCTTGGCTATTTGGGTGAAAACCAGACGCTTCCAACCTAAACAAATAAATGAGATGTCTGAAATGGAGGGACTGACACCCCTCTAAATGCAGAGGAAGAGACCAACATCCTGTTTGGAAAGCACATCCTCCATCCCTCCCTTTCCATTTAGCTCCCAGCTTCCCCCTCTGGATGCTGCTGGCCATTTCCACGGGGGGCACTTTAAAATGTTGCTTTTCTGCTGTCTCTGTGGGATTCATCTTACATGGAAACCCTAAAAGAAATGCCAATAAACATAGCAAGACAACATAAAATCAATCCTCCTGGAAGCTCTCAAAAATGTTTGTGGAAGGATTTTGAAGGGTTACAAACACCTTTGAGGAATCCAAGGAGCCTGATGGATAAACTGCTTTCCCTTTCTCCTCTCACCCCCTTCAAAGCTCCCTTTCATTTGAAGTGTTAAACTTACTTGTTATAACTCACCACCTCCTGAAAATATATCTGTAACACAAAGGCAACCCCTCCTCAACAAATGCAGTGACTCTGGAGGTTTCAACACATCCCACGACAACCAGCAGAGATCTGGAAGGACCAACCAGAGGCAGGGAGGGAAGGAGTGACCCCTGTGGGAGGGCAGCTTGCCCTCTGCTCTTGCCTTTTCCCCCTTCCCCACGAAGGAATGAGATCCTTCACTCCCCTGAGCAACATTTGCTATTGCAAGGGAAAGCATGAGTCAGAAAGCTTTGCTGGTGTGTCCTCAAAGAGTGTTTCATCCTTTTTTATTGGAGTTTTCATGGTGTTAATCAGTCACTAGAAATGCCTGCTATTACCACGATTTGTAAAGGAGCTTTTTTGCTCGCTATTTATTTCAAGACTTAATGAACAAGCTCTCCTCGTGGAAGGAGACATTTTAGGTATGCTCTTAAAAAAATGAAATAGAGCAAGCCAGTAAAAAAGAAAATGCATCTCAATTAGATTATTCTTCCTCCATCTGTTCTCTCAGATCTTTTTATGGCAGGAAATTGCCTATTGGATTTTTGATTTTGCTTAATGGAAATGGCAAAACTTAAATCCATTCCCATTCCCACTGACTTCAGGGGAAACAAGATTCAGTGTCTGAACAGAACACATTCTTTTTTAAACCATTAGTGTCTGCAACTGCATCTCAGTGAATATAGTAATTATAACAGCAGTGAATTTAAATGAACTTCAATGCTTGGAAACCTGTGGATGGCACTTCCACTTGTGAATCTCCTTGGCATTTCTGAAAATCCCATCTTGCCTGTTTAACAATCTCTGATGTGTCACATTGTACCCCGATTAAACCCTCTGAACTCCCCCTATGAGTCAGGGCAACAGAGTGTAACCCAACAGGGTTCCTTATAGAAAATGGGATTTCTAATAGGAAATGGCACCTCCAGTAAGGCAGTGAGCTGGGGAAACCTTTTCCTTGCATTTTTAGGATGCTGGACCTCAGGAAGTGCCATCCCTGAAAATCCTGGCCTCTATGAAAAGCTCTGAAGTCGTGCCCAGCTGCTGGGATGTTGTGAACAGATAATAATTCAGCTGGTGAAAAGAGATATAAAGATCGTATCCCATATTCTTCTATTCACATGGGGATTGGTAAAATACATTGCAAATCTCCAGTCAAAAAGCCTGGAACTATGAACTTCATATCCAGAAGTTCACGTGCAAGAGATGGCTTCTTCTGTACCAGCTGAATCAGAGGTGCCACTCCCTTCCCAAAAAACCCCACATATGTCTTTTCCATGCACAAAATAAACCCCCAAACAGTTTAATCAGAAGCAGGTTCTGTTTGTTTTAGAAGTTCTCAAGGCATGAAAGCCTGGACTGAAAAAAACCCCTCCTGCCACATCAAAACTGATCTAAGGCACACGGTGCCCTCATTTCCCAAAGTCATCGATGTCCCGATCCTCCTGCAATTAGCAACTGCTAATGAAGGTGATGAGCAAAAGAGAGCAGGATTTTGGCACGGCACCCAACCTATCAACAGGACAAACCAGAAGCGATTCAAAGAGATGAGACAGCACGAAGGAGAAGGACAAGGTGGGCAGGCAAAGTGCTGAACGCTTTTAGCTCTTCCAAATTTCAGAGAAGGGTCCAAATTCTCTGCAGTGGCACAGCTGGTACCCAGGCCCTCCTCCCACCATCCACTCCAAGGTCTCCTTGCTGTGTTGTTCCAATTCTGCCATTTGGATGCCTTAAACTATGGAAACAAACCTTTGTTCTTAGTAAACTTTTGATACCTGTATGACAATCACTCCAATAAAGTATGATCCACAAGCAATAACCTTTTCTTTATGATCACTCTTTCCCTGAGCTCTCACATTACTGTTGTGAAGGTACTCAAGGTATTTTAAGCCCTTTTTTTTCTCCCATCCATGGAAATAATGTTGGATCTCCTCTAGAACTGTGTGATGGGTATATTCCAACACTAAGTGAAGGCTTTTTTTTTCAGCCTAAATACATGAATGCAGTTGACAATATTCTTAGGGTGAAATCCTTGTTGGTAAAAGAAGAAAAATACTTTCTACCGTGGCTTTTTATTTTAATTCATAGAGACTTTCTCTTTACAAGGCTGATAACTATAATTTATAAGGCTGGAACTATCATTTGCTTAATTGAAGATTGTCAATAAAAGTTTCTGATTCTGGTCCCTNAAAAGGCTGATAACAGGAACTATAATTTGCTTAATTGAAGATTGTCATTAGTTTCAGAACATGCTAAAAGTTTCTGATTCTGGTCCCTCATCCCTCCTCCAATATTCACACACATTTTCCACATTATTTTTCACAGGGCATCTCCAGGCTCTGAACTGATAAAGCTGCACCAGGAGCAGAGCAAAGAAAGGAGTAGCTCCTTTCATTAGCTTAAAATATCCTCTTAAATGTATTTTATTTACAGTAATAAATCACAGCTAGGAACTCCCATACTAAAAGAATCACAGTAAAAATGTACTTTTCCACACTTACCATTTAATTCTTACATTACTATCTGCCGATATTTAGGTTAAAACCAAAGCTAGTTTTAACCCAGTATAAAAGTATTTGTCATTTTAATTGCCTTTCTTTTCTTATTGTAATTGAGGGCTGCACTCTCTGTGGTGCCACGTCTCCTTCCTGCCACCAAGAGCCAGGACATCAGTCTGCATTTAGAGGGAACCTGGAGAGAAGCTGAGGGACCCATCTGGCAGCATGTGCCATTATCCCCAATTAAAAATTGATAAGAATTAAATTTTTAAAACATCCAGTTACTGTTAAGAGTGGAAGAGGGCTGAATACACAGCAGAGAAGCAAGAACCCAAATTTATACCCTTATAATCTGACTGAAAGTGACTGTTCCTGCACTTTGCAGAAGTTCATTTCAATCAGAGTGAGCTGGTGAGTCTGGCAAGGAGAAAATCCAACCTCCTCTATGTCCACACTAAAATTCTTGCAGAGCTCCCACACATCCCAGGAAGGATCCCCAACAATTCCCAAGAGCTCCCACACATCCCAGGAAGGATAACCAGCAATTCCCAACAGCTTAACCAAATTCTTCCACCTCTTAGTGGTTGCTTTTACCAACATAATCCCCAAACTTTGTCTCCACATTTTAAATTTCCTTCATATGTTTGTTTTAATTTGCTGGCAGAGCATTGTAGAAACCATTTGTTTTGTGCACGGAGCAGCCTAAAGTCCCCACATACCCCGGCAAAGACACAGGTTTAATTTTCAAGTCATTTCCCCTTTGTTTTATGCATTTAAAGACAAAAACCTGTAGTAACTTTACACTTCTCATTGTGGTTGACAGATTTTTCTGATTTCTCATGTAATATTTTAATCTCTACTGTCTGTCCTGTGCCCTCGTGCTGTTCCTTAACTTCTCCTCCCACTTTGTCAAGGATCTCGTACACCACAATCTGGTTTTATTTCATCATGGGAGGACAAAAGTTTTAATGACTTTGAGGCACATGCAATTGTTTAAATACCTATTCCCAGGCAGTGTTTCAAGAGGAGTGACACCTGCAGACTGCAGCACTCACGATAACTTCAATATTTCTGTAACTCCTCGAGGTTCACAGCCCCTCAGTGCAGAGATTTTAAACCTACACACACAGGAATCAGCTTCACATCACCATCCACAGAGGGTTAAGCAAGGGAGTACTGGTAATAATTATCAGAAGATATAAATCTAAAGTGGTTATTTAGCGCAGATTTCATTTTGAGACATTTTAAACCACCTCTCCAAGGCCAGAGCCTGTCTTTTGTTGTTAATTGGGACTGATTTTTTCCCAATTAGCTTGGGATATATTAATTTTAAACCAAACTTGTGCCATGCAGTCAACAGAGCAGAAATTGCAGCTGGTTCTTCAGAGGAAAAAGAAGGAGCTTCCAACGTATTGCTACAACTGCCAGCCACACACAGTGCTGCCAGGTAGGATTAAAAGGAAAATGTTCCATTAGATAATGTCAACACACTGTTCCCTGCTGGTGTCAGAGGAGAAGAAATGCTGTCACTGACGAGATATCGCTGCCAAGGCTCCCGAGCCAGGTGGGAATGCAAAGGATTGCAGCTTCAACTCCACTTTGGTGCTGGGGTTTGGTTTTAATTCATTTTGCTGGGCAGGCTGAGGGTGACTGGAGCTTCAAAGGGCAGAGAGCTGCCCTTGGGGCAGGGGATGCCCTGTCTGGGCACTGCAGCAGCCTGTTAATGCTGCAGTAATTAATGTTCTTCAACGACGCTAATTATGGGTACAGGTCCAAGCGTGCTCTTGTTTTTCACACTGTGCTTCCTCCCTCCCGAGTTCGCAGGAGCTAAATATGAGCTGCAGAAAGGTAGAGGAGCAGCAGGGGAATGGCAAGTGAAAACATCACATTAAATTCTGCATGATGGGAGGAGGAGGAAGGTCCAGAGGAGGGGATTGCTCGGTGGGAACCATTCCTCTCTAGTGTGGGCAATGGTGTTTTAGTGCCTGGGCAATGATAATTTCCTCTTTCCAACCTCTTGGAAAAGCTTTCTCCCCTGCAGTGCCAGCTTTATGTGAATCCCTGCGTTTGTGTCTGTCCAGCCCTGGGCTGATGCTGCTCCAGCTCCTGGGTGGCTGGAGCTGGGGGCAATGGGCAGGGGATGCAGCCAGTGTTTATTTCTGTCACTTCACTGAGTCCCCTGAGGTTTTGGCCTCTTTAAACTCATCTGGAGGAAAGGCAGAGGCATGAGTAACCACACGGGTCCAAGAGCAGGGGAACTTCCCAGGCTCCACCAAAGAAATGGGTCATGAACCCAAAGGGACCTGCTCTGTGTGTTGGAGCAATGGGACTGGAAA
>WBMV01003488.1:0-25780 GCA_013396655.1 Campylorhamphus procurvoides
GAGCCCTTGTGGCAAGCACTGTGTGTGTCTTGTCTTCCCCAGCCTGGACAGGTTTACCCACTGTGGAGAGATGTCTGTGGTTGCACACCACTGCCTTGCTCCTTTGTGCTTCCCTGCACCAGCCCCCTTATTGACTGGGAGCATAATTGTGCTGCATCATGTCTAATTGCTCTGCTCTGTCACTCTGCATTTGCTGGGCTGTCTGCACCCCCCTCCCCTCCACCAGCACATCGAGCTGTGAGTGTGAGCAGGGCACAGGGCCACGCTCCTGATTGCTGCAGGAAAACAAGGTGCCCAGCTTCCTTCTTTCTTCTCCTAAATTCAAATGACAAGAAACAGAGGAAAACAATTTTGCAAACCCTTGGCAGAGGGCCAGCGCTGATAAAGAGCCGTAATTAATCTCCCTAGCTTTATTAGAATATCATTACAATTAACTTGGCAATCTTCTGTTGATCAAAGGCATTGTTCCCTGCAGAGCAGGAGAAGTCAGCCTGAGCCTGGATTGTGTGGTGCTTGAAAGCACCAGCCCAACAGCAGCTCCATCCCTCTGGCTGGCAGCACAAGGACCAGCAGAGCTGTGGGCACACACCTCTGTCCTCAGTGGGTCTCTTGAGCCACTTGCAGCTTTGATTTTTTTGGTTTTTTCCCAGCTCCTCTTCTTTGTTGAGCTATTATAGCCCAGATTCTTCACAGGCACCTGTGAGTCCCTCATTCCCTGTGTAGATGCCTTTGGGTCCAGCCTTCTAAGCACTAGCCTGATTCCTTTGTGTGTGTTCATAGAGCTTTAGTGTGCCTGCTTCTTATGCTCAGCTGGAGAGAGTGACTCCTGCAATAATTCAGTTAATGGAGGCAGAGCAGGGAAAAAAACCCAGGGAAAATTTGTGGAAGCCACATCTGAAAGAGAAAGGAAAGCTGTCAGAATGAAGATCCATAAGCTCTACAGTTAGATAGCCCAAGATACGTGCTATAGAAAAGCAGAGAAAATCATCACTCCTTTCCTCCTTTTCAAAGTGTTGTTTTAATATTGGGTATTTATCTGTAATTTAAGTCCGTGATTAGTTTTATCAAAAAGATAGTTCTGAGGCAGATCTTAAAAATGATTAGGTGGCTGTTTGAAAGACAAGAACAGCTCCATTTGTACTGCAGGATAAAGATGTCTGTCTGTTTGCTGCCTTGAGGACCCATTTGTGAGGGCCTTGTGCTGGAAGGAACCTCCAGTTCCATGCAGAGCCCAAAGCACCTCCGACTTCCAGGGCACTTCTCATTCTCCTTGGAAGATGCCAGAGCAGGACCTTCTTGTCACTGGGCAAGACTGTTTGTCTGAGATGATTTTGTCTCTTCTTCCTCATCACGGTTCTGCTTTTGGAGAATCCTGTCAGCTTTGGTGCTGCTGCTGGAGTCCTGACAGCACAGCCCTGCTGAGAGCTGTGTGCCCAGACCTGGAGCCACCATCAGTGTGGAGACACCAGCAGTTCTGCTTCAAGACCATCCCATCAGAGGGGCCTGCTCTGAGGGGTGGGCAGGAGAGCCTGCAGCCTGTTCCCCATCTGCTCCTGCAGCTTGTGCCTGGTGGCAGCCCTCTGCCAGGCTGGAGCAGTGCCCAGGGGGCTCCTCTGCTCTCTGGTCCCTGGTACCCAACCAAGGAGCTTTGTTTCAGGGCCTGCTTCTGTTCTTAGCCTGATGTAAGGTGGCACAGGTGGAGGTTTTATCCCTAAAATGCCTCTGCCACAGAGGATTTATGTGCTGTGAGCAGACTCAGTAAGTGTGAAACCATGCTCAGAGAGAAACACAGGAATTAAAACAGCTTGGTGTCTATTCCTCTGCCATCCAACAGGCAATGTTAAGCTGCCTCACCAAGCTGCCTGGGAGGGGTTGTTAGAAGGTGTTAGGGGTTGAAGGTGCTTGAAGCTCTCACTCTTGCTTTTTGTCCTGAGCTCTCATCTGTTTGAATTGTCAACACTTGTGAGCCCCAGGAGAAAGAAAAGAGAAAGAAAAGGCAGGTCCAGGCTTGGGTCTAATGGTCCTTGGCATTGTCCCTTTAAGTGGCCACCCAGAAGAAGGGAGCAGCTGCTCCAGTCCATTTGTGGGTGCAGGTCCAGCCCTGCCAGTTCTGCCTCGCTTCACCTGCTCTCTGTAAGTCCTTAACCCTTCAGAGCTGCATTTGCAGTGTCATTTCATGTGTGCAGTGCAAGGTGTGCTGAGCAAATGCACCTTGGTAGTGGCCACGAGCAGCATCCAGGGGTGGCACCCAGGCCACAGTTCCTGCTGCAGACCAGGGGCATGGGTACATAACAAAATGAAATCAGATGACTTTGAGGCAGAAAGATTTGTAAGGACTGAAAAAAAGAAAGCAATAGTGCAGATACTGCATGGATCTGAAGCTCTATAACCTTGTATTGCCCAAGACTGGGAGGGACTGCACAGGAGGGTTATTGGGGTTGCTCTGTACTCACCTAGGCTTTCCCTCTGCCATAGACACCCCATGGGTCCATGGGGCTGGCTCAGCATGGCTCTTCTCAGGGTGTGGACCTTTCCCAGATCCCAAACTCTCATACAAAAAGCTGAAGATTTTCATCTTCCACAAGCCTTAGGTGTCCTTAGGTGTGGCAACAGAACCTCCTGGGAGTGATGGACACCTGATACCTCACCCCTGTGGACCACTGAGGAGCAGCTGTGGCTGGATGAGGGTTAGTTTGATGTAGGCTGTCACATCAGGACTCCCCACCTCTCTTTCCCTGTCCCTTCTGTGGCTGGGGATCTGAGGCAATAAAAAACCCTAAGGAGAACAAAACAAACTCACAAGGTGGTCATCAGGCCTCTGGTGGGAGGGCTCAAGGCTCTGTGTGAAGTGCTGTAGTGTCAGTGAGATTCTTTGGCAGGTGGTCCCTAAGGTGAGCACCTCTTCTTTCCCACTGTGGCCACCAGCATTCCTCAGCACAGGGGTGGGCTGAGGGCAGCCTTGGCTGCTGCTGGAGGAAAAGAGGGTGGTAAAGGTCAGAGACACCTCTTTGTGGGCTGCCTCTGACTCCAACTCCTGCTCATTACCTGGGGGAGCAGGAGGGAAGGGGATTTCCTCAGTGGAAGGCACAGGTTTACAGGGATCCCCAGTGTATCACCAGGGACCCCGCATGCCTAAGTGGGGAGTGCCCAGCATGGTCTGAGAGCAAGGAAGGAGAACCTGTGCAGTCCCCAAATCCTCCTCTTGTATCACCCTGGTCTTTAGGGACTCCAGTATGGGGCAAAGCAAACTCCTGCCCATCCCAGGGGAACTGCTCAGAGGAAAGGCCGTTTTAGCCTCTCTTCTGCCCAGCAGAGGCAACTGGAAAGAAGTTTTGCAAATGTTTTTATTGCCAGTTTCCATGCTTGGTTCTAGTTTTCCCCCCGAGAGAGATGGGGATGGTGCATCATTGAGGGGGCAGCACTCCAACCTGGAACCCCAGCACCTCCAGGAATGCTGCCTGCCTCCTTTGGTGCCTGGCAAGCTGTGGGGCTCTGAGGAGGAGCTGGCTTTAGGTGCAGGGACACGAGCCAAAAAACCCAGAAAGCACCTGTCTAAAGGGTGAGATGAAGGCAGAGGCACCTCTGGGTGAACATGCCTGGAATGGGAGCAGAGGGACGGCGAGTCGTGTAATCATCTGCCTGGAGCAATCCCAGGCTGTCAGCAGAGCACAGAGACACTTGCTGGCGTTTATTTAAGGCGAGATGCCCTAGTTTGGAGCCTTCAGTGGAGTCCCTAATTATTCCTCAGCCTTTGTAGTGAGCTAATTACTTTCGCAGCACTCAAGGCTGGGGAACACTGATACGCTTGGGAAGCACAGGCTGGAGAGATGAGGAGGAGAGAGCTGGTTGGAAATGGCTGACTGGCAGATGGGAATGACTGGGAACGGGGCAGGGTTGGGAGAGCTGATGGATGATGGTCTGGGAGGATGATGGAGGAGGGAAGAGCCATAATCTCATGTCAGGCAAGGTGCTGGAGTGTGACAATATGGAAAACAGCAATGAAGCAGTAGGTGGTAATTGAGGAGGATGCAGGTGGGGAGGGATGAGAGGGATGGCCCATGTGAAAGCAGCCACAGAGCCCAGTGCAGGACTCGGGGGGTGAGATCTGCACAGCACCAGGCAGGGCAGCAACTGTCCCCTTGCAGGATGCCCCTTGGACTTGCAGGACCAACAGCCTTTTCTTTTCTAGCTTAGTGGTGGCACCAAGGAGCTTTGCTGGGGAGGCCAGCCTGGTCCCCACCACATGGAGTGGCTGGTCCCCAAGCCAGATGCTTAGTATTGCACCTGCTCAGAACTGCTTCTTTCAGAGAGCCACCACAGATAGGGTGATCTGCACTGCTAAGCACGATGTTCCCACGTAGCCGTTCTGCTCTGTCTGGTCTGTGTGCATGGATGCCTCACTGCTCTGATGGCACAGGGCTGTGCTCCAGAGCCCACGCTCCCTACACCTGCACTGGGAGCCCCAGCAGCTCATTCCACTTCTCACTGTCATTGGGAAGTGCCCAGTGGCCACCAAGTGCAGTGTGTGACAACTCTGAAGTGCCCACATGGCCATGAACTTATTAGGATATTCTCCTACTAGTGCTACAAATGGTGTCACCTGTCTTCTAAACTTTGCACTTTATTTCAGGGAGAGAGTTTAGTCTATCCTGGCAATGTGCTGGAGTTCTAGCATAGTTTGATAAAGCCCTGCTGGGAAGTGTAGTTTTATTGATTTTGTTATTAAAGTGCCACTGGAATAAATTTACTCATTTAAATTAAATGTCTTATTGTCTGGATGATAACAGACACCTGATGAAACCTCTGGAGGGGCTGGGGCTGCCCACTGCCTGGTGATGGGAGCTGAGCTGGGGAGCTAACAGGGACCCACCCTGTTCACCCCAGGCTGATCCCCCTGAGACCCTCACACCTACCCAAAATCCACAGGGAAACTCTGCTTAGAAACCCCAGGATGGGAACAAAACACAGTGGTGAGCGACACTGTGTTTCAGTCAAGTTCCTCTGATCCTTTGCTCAGGTAAGGGTGTTGCTTTAAAAGGAATTGAGGTAAGATCTCTTTCAGGGGAAGTATTTAACCCCACCAGTAATGGGGGTGGCTTGGGAAATAAAGCATACCCTGTTTCACTGGGACCTGACTGCATAGCCCATACTTTGCAGTTAAAATTTGACTGCCTTGAATCCTGGGGATTATGGAAAATAAGAAAAAGGCCTAGTCAAATTTATGGATTTTAATAATCAACTGATAGAATCCCAGTAAATCTATCATAAGCATGCAGATACAGACCCAGGAAAAAGAGGAGAGTTAATAGGCCTGTTTTTTCCTGTGGGAGCTGTATGTACCTCAGCAGGGCCATGGAGAGGGGGGCCAGGACTGCTCCCTGAGCCATCCTCTCCGGGCACTGAGTCCTGTGTCTCCAATCCCTTTTCCTCTATCATGTCCTGCAAAAACTTGGTAGAAGGAACTGCACTGCAAAGTCCCTGCCCTGTGTCATGACAGAGTGGCTGGGCAGTGCTGGAGAGCATGTGGGGAGTGAGGAAGAGGGAGGTGGGAAAAGAAGGGGGGGGCAAGGGGGAAAGGAGAAAAGGAATCAAAGCCCAAAGGTATTTTCCCCTCCATGCCACGGTGCTCCTTGCCCTGGTGGGAGCAGGATGAGACCCCTGCCAGGGGACAAGAGAGGCAGAAACATGGGGCACAAATGTGTGTGAGGAGTGCAGGAAGCACAGTCATGGTGGAGAGAGAAGAGCTCTTGACAGAGAGAAATGGCAGGAGAGCAAGGAGAAGCACAGAAGGCAGAAAGTATTTAAAAAAAAAAAAGAAAAAAGGAGAGAGCGATAAGGAAGAAAAGAGGGAGAGAGTAAAATATTGACTCTGAAGGAGAGATAAGGGACAGAGGGCAGTTAGTGAGAGAAGGAGTAAAATTAAGTGTGATAAGGGCTGATAGAAGCAGGGGAAGGCAGCAAGCCCAGGCAGAGAGCTGGGGAGCTGCAGGCAGAGGACTCAGGGGCTCCAGGCAGGCACTGAGGGGCTGGGGGTCCCAGGGAGGCAAAGGTGTCAGCCTCAAACGTGGTCTTTGGGCTGCTCTGGTGCCTCTGGTGATCCCTGGAGAGGAGCTGAGAGGGCACAGAGGTTGATGGGAGGGTCAGGGAGGTGAGGGGTGTGAATATCTATCCCACAGGGTGCTCATAACCCTGCACCTGCCTCGGAGGCAGAGGGAAGAGCTGACAGGCAAGCCATGGGCCACGGCAGTGGAAGGACATGTGGAGCTGGTGGGGAAGGAAAGGCCTGGGGCAGATGATGTTCCCAGCTTGGAAGTGCTGATTAATTAATCCCTCACCCTCCTCCCTGCTGCAGCCCCACACATTCTGCTGGTCAGGGAGATCCCCATGGGCCTCCCAGTCTGGGAAGCAGAGGAGCTAAGGCAGTTTTGTCCTTCATGTCCTAAGCAGATCTCTTCCTGATTGTTTTGCTACCTCTTTTAAGCCTTTTTATCAAGTGCTTTGTATTTATCCTTATTTGAAAGAAACAAGTGAAGTGCTGTCTGGCTCTGACACATGGGCCATGGTTCCCTGAAGAACAGTGCTGGAACCCAGCCTCTGCTCTCTCACCCCTGATTAAACTGCAATAGAAACAGACTGTAAATCTCAGCAAAGGAGAGAAAGAGAGTTTATTCTTTGGATCTGGGTTTTTTTTTCTCATCTTTACCAGATATGAAAATGGCTCAGCTGAGTTGCTGGCCACTCCGAGCTGCTTTTCTTCACCTCCACCCATCTGTTTCAATCACACGGTGACTGGGAAAAAAATAAATTATCCAGTTCACAAAGCATCAGAGATTAAAATATCAGTGTGGGTGACAAAGTGTGTAGCAGGCAGCAGTGCCACAAAGTGTTGGGCACACTCCCCAGTGAGTGATTTGAGCTGCAGCTTCGATGTAGGGCAGCAGCATGGCCTGGCCCAGGGGGGTTTTGGGTGGTGTGGGGCTGGGGGCATGTGTGGGGCTGGGCTGGGCTGGGCTAAATCCTGAGATGTTCCATGGAAAGGAAATAATTTTCTTCCCCCTTTTGTTTTTTTCAACCTTTTTTTGACAGTGAAAGACTTGATTTCCCTCTTTGCTTGTTGGGGCCCTATACTATGCTGCAAATGCCTCATTTGACTTAGTTATCCTTTTAAATCTATGTGTGTTGAATTAACTCTTTTCATTACAGCATCAAAAGGGATAACTGGATCCAACTGAGTAAGGAGCATTTTTGGATGGCCAGTGTCCAGGATCATGGAGACCTCCCCTTCATCTCTCTGCTGGACCACTGGGTGAGTTGCTGTCAGTCAGGGCACTCAGGCTCACACCAAGATTTCTGTGCCCACTGTGCTTGCTCAGGTCTGCTCAGCTTGGCATCCTCCAAGGGCTGAGACCTNAGGGCTGGGCTGGGACAAATCCTGAGATGGTCCCTGGAAAGGAAATCATTTTCTCCCTTCTTTTGTTTTTTTCAAGCTTTTTTGGACTTCATTTCCCTCTTTGCTTGCTGGGGCCCTGTACTATGCTGCAAATACCTCACTGGACTTCGTTATCCTTTTAAATCTATGTGTGTTGAATCCCTTTTCATTACAGCATTAAAAGGGATAACTGGATCCAACTAAGGAAGGAGTATTTTTGGATGGCCAGTGCCCAGGATAATGGAGACCTCCCCTTCATCTCTCTGCTGAACCACTGGGTGAGTTACTGTCAGTCAGGGCACTCAGGCTCACACCAAGATTTCTGTGCCCACTGTGCTTGCTCAGGTCTGCTCAGCTTGGCATCCTCCAAGGGCTGAGACCTCTGTTCTAATCTCTGCCTCTCCTGAGATGTTCTGAGCCCCTGGAGTGGGATCTGCAGTCCCTGCAGCGTTCCTGCCTTCAGCTTCATCCCTTGGTTTGTGGTTTCATGTTTACCTCGCTGAAAATGTTGGTTAAACACTGGTGGGAGGGGAAGCTCATAAAGAGCGTTTTGCTTTGGCTCTTCTAAAAAGCGAAACGAAAGCAAAAGGCTTTTAAAAAAATGTTTTCATTTCAGATTTATAAAGGAAAGGTGGGTTAGAGATGAGAAAAGAACAAATCAAAGCTTGTGAAACTTGCTGTGGAAAAAGAAACACAAGATGTTTTGTTTGAAGATGAACAGAAAGCTGAAACCAGCAAAAATTCCCCCTCCCCACCAGCGTGGACGCTTCAGGTTGGTTCTTCTAAATTGGCACATTGCTGGAAGAAAAGCAAAGTCATTCTTTTCCCTATTGGGGCTTCAGGTTCCTGTTGCTTACATTTTATCACCTTTTAGTGACTTTGATTCCTGAAGACTCCTTAGGTGCTTTACAAATCAGGCATGCAAATCTTGGCTCATCTGCCTCGGGGACACCACTGGGGCTTAGTGAGCCAGGATGCCCCTGGTCAGTGTGGTGCCACCCTCCTGGTGGCAGCTGGGAAGGATGGGAAGCTGCCCATAAAAGCCTTTAGTGCCCATATTACCACCATTTGCAGGGATGTTTTGTGCTCCCACCCATGGAAGCCCAATGACCAATTTCACCCCCATGACTCCCTTTTCTTTGCAGTGGTCCCTTCCAACTCAACCCATTCTATGATTCTATGAGACAACACAGACCTTCCAGACCTCCTGATCCAAGTCCCATAATTGAGTAAAGGTAGGTTTCTGCTGCTGAGCAGACCCCAAGGTGCTGGGCACACTGAAACTAGACCAGGGCAGACAGTGTGTTACAGCCTGTGCCTGTTCTCTGGCTCAGCCTGTGCATGTGTTTAGAGACATATATAATTTTACTTTTTTTTCTGCAAGCCTGAAAGCTGAATTCTCTGGACGTGCCTGAGGGTGCTTGAGGGTCTGGTTGGCAGCCACCAGGTCCCAGAGCCACTGTGAGAGTCATCACAGGCAGGTGGGGAGCAGCACTGGAGCTGCTCTGGCAGCTGGGGACACCCAAGTGGGTGCTGCCAGTGGGAGTGCTGCATTCCTGTCCACGGGGACAGCTGTCCAGAGAACAAGAGCCAGCTTGTCTGCTCTCAAAGAGGAGACACCACGGTTCTGCTGGTAAAGGCCAGCCGAAAATCCTCCCCCCATGGAAGCAGCAGTAGATCCCCAGCCCTGCCTGGGCTCTCAGCCTGGAGGCCACGGGCACAGCCAGCTGCCACCTGCCCTGCGATGGGCTCTGCGTGCTCCTCCCCACACAGAGGGCAGGAGAACACAGCCTTGCTCCACGCTGCTTGCAGACATCAGCGTCATGGTCCCCGTCCCCAGGCTCTGGGGATGGGCAGGGGAACTGCCTATAAAACCACAACCAGTCCTTGGTGAAAACAAGTCAGACTCCTCTTGGTGCTGTGCAGGGCCCCTGACCCTGCAGGAGGTGCCTTTGGTGCTGGTAGGAGACTCACCCTGGCCTGGGGCTGCTCTTGGCAAGGCATCTGTGGTGAGAAAGAGCACTTGCCAAGCACAGAACTGGACAGATCAAGAAGTCAAGATTTTGCATTCCAACTATCTATAGGAAATAGGGTTTTTTATTATTTCAAGTTTTCATAAAAATCCATAATTATTGAAATTAAAGTTACAGAAGAAAGTTCGTAACTTTTTATTGATTTTATTTCTTTTTTCTTTCTTTTTCTTTCCCCCCTCTGTTGTTTTTCCCCTCTCAAGAGTTATATCTGACATTAGAGTCCATCAGACAAAGTCCTTACAAACACAGGAGTCCTGAAGACATCAGCTGAATGTTTTCCTGGTATAAAGAAGAAGAGGAGAAGAAAGAGGTGGTGACAGTGCAGGTGCAGTGGGTTTGGACAGGGGCAGAGGGCACGGTGGGAGGAGAGAGGTCGGTATGTTTGTAGCACTGTTTGTTAATTATTTTTTTATTTGTTCATTTGTTCTTTTAAAAAAAACCGAAACAAAACAACACCATTATTATTTGCAAATCGTTGCCTGGTTAGATCATTTTCATATTGAACTTGCGCGGCGCGTCGGCAGAGCTGATGCCCGCGTCCGACTTCCGTGGCACGTACTCGATCTCAATGTTGTGCTTGGTGTTGCCTTTCCCCCGGCTCCACAGGAAGAGGAGCACCAGACAGAAGAGCACGACGCCCAGGAAGGAGATGAAGCCCATGGTGGTGGCGATGATGAGAGTCTTGATGTCAAAGGGGAAAGGCACGGTGGCGCGCGTGCTGTTGGCATCGCTCTCGTTGGGCTGGTTGGAGATGAACGCGAAGGTCTTGTTGGGCTGGTGGGGCCAGTCGGGGGAGTAGCTGCGCACGTGCAGGTGGGCCAGCATGGTGTCGTTGCCACCCGCGTTGCTGGCGATGCATAGGTAGGTGCCATTGTCCTGGATCTGGGCGTAGCGCACCTCCAGCGTGCCGTCAGGGAAGACAGTGAGCCGCCCGTTGGTTTTGGTAGAGATGAGGTGCTTGCGGGGAGAGAGCCACATGATGGTGGGCGGCGGGTCCCCGTCTGCCCGGCAGACAAAGTGCACCGTGTGGCCTTCGTCCACGAAGATCTGCTGAGGTTTGCGGTCCCGTATCCGGGCTCGGCGGCAGGTGAAGTAGTTGGGCAGGAGGACGTCGGGGAAGTCTTTGAACTCCTTACCCTGGACAAACTCAGGGGTGGAGCAGGTGGGCTGCTGCTTGTTGAAGTTCAACCTCCATCGCCGCCGGAAAACCCAGAGCAGCCGACAGTCGCAGGCCAAGGGGTTGTTGTCGAGGATGAGCGTCTCGAGGTTGCCCACGGAATGGAAAGCTGACTCCTCCAGGGTGTTCAGCAGGTTCCCTGACACATTCAGGATGCGCAGGTAATTGAGGCCACGGAAGGCAAAGGGCTCGACTGTGGTGAGCTGCCCTCCCACCAGCTGGATCTCCTGGAGCCTGAGCAGGTCATGGAGCATCGAGCCCTCGATGCTGACGATGGGGTTGTAGGACAGATTCAGGAATCGGAGGTAAACCAAGTGCCTCACTGACACGTACGGGATGGACGTCAGGTTGCAGTGGGTGATGGACAAGGAGGTCAGGTTCAACCCGTAGAGGCAGTTGGATGTCATAGTATCCAGGTAGGGCCAGTGTGAGATCTCGAGGACCTTGAGCCGGTACAGCCTCTTGAATGAGTAATCCCGGATGGTGTTGATGTTCAGATGGCGCAGCCGCAGCACGATCAAGCCATGGAGGTGAGACAGAGCCTCTGTGGGGATGGAGGTCAGGTTGCATTTCTCCAGGGTAAGCTGCTCCAGGCTGTTGAGGCCACTGAAGGCCCGGTGGGAGATGTAGACAAGGTCGTTGTCCCCCACCTCCAAAGACTTCAGGTTGTACAAGTCCTGGAACATGTAGTCTAGGAGGATCACAATTTTGTTCTCACTAATGTCTAGCTTGGTAAGGTTGCTGAGTCCAGTAAACACCCCCAAGGGGATCAGCTTGAGTCTGTTACTCCTGAGCCCCAGCGTCCTGAGGTTGAAGAGGTTGTTGAAAGCCCCAGGTTCAATGGCACTGATAATGTTCTCGTTTAGCTCCAGCTCCTCGAGGTGAGGGTAGTTGGCAAATTCATCCTGGTTGAGTGTCTTGATGCGGTTCTTGCCCAAGTCCAGCAGCCTGGTCTCGGTGGGGATCCCCTCTGGCACGACCATGAAGCGCTTGCGATGGCACAGCACGGCGCGCTCCTGGGCAGAGCACTCGCAGCGTGGCGGGCAGCCCGTGGCAGAGCCGGACAGGATGGAGCCCAGCATCAGGAGGAGAATCGGCTGCCAGCAGGCCAGGATTGGGCTGCGCATACTCGCCTCCCCAGCTACCATCCTATCTCTCACCTGCAGGGAGAAGGGGGGAGAGAAACACCATGGTGGGCGTGAGCAAACGACGGGCATGGCTGCAGCAAAAGGTCCTGGCAGAGACGACATTAAGGTGAAAGGCATGGCCAATGCAGAGCAGAGGTTCTAATTTTCCAGCCAAAATCCAGCTCTTTGGTTATAAGACCATTTCTCCTCCCCACCCCCTGACTTTCCACTTGCTGACTGAACGTGCACAGACTCTTGAGTGGAAAGCCTTGAGGAATCTGTGTCAGACAGCTTCCCTGGCTTCTTTAAAAAAATAATACGAAACACATCTATCTACATCCTATTTTAAGCTCTTGAAATTATTCCATTCCCTGTAGATGGAGCCTGAATATAAAGGCTGCTCAGCAAACAGAGAGGAGCTGAGCATGGGATCGAGCACCTGGGGGAACCCCCCTCGGGGTCAGCACTGGGGATAGCTCTGGGGGGACTGGCCCCCTTCCTCTGTGCTCCCCCAGGGGCACAGCAGCTGCTTTCACTGTCAAGGCAGGAGACCCTTGCAAGGGCAGACCCACCCCATTCCCCCCCAGACATGCAACTGGTCAGACACTGTCTACAGAGGTGCTCCCTATCTGAATTCAGGTCCAGGGGAACTGTGGGGTACAGGGAGGCTGCCTGCTCTCAGCTGGGAAACACCAAGCTCCTGTTGTCATCCGTGGAGAGGACTGGGAGTTCCTGGTCTGGCTTGTGCCCCAGCCCAGAGCCCTCCCAGCATGCTGGCAGGCAGAACTGGACACTCCCTGTCACGCTGCCTCTGTTGCATTTATTTCCTTGTTCAAGCTGTTGTGAGGAATCAAATCATATTAATATTGTGTATTAGATCTAAGGCTACTCCAGCCCATGTTTATATCTATTGTTATGTTACTCTCTGCACTGCTCCCACTAATGCTATTTATGGCTATCACTGAACACACCCAATCCATTACTTCCATTGGCTCTGTTTGTATCCATCACTGTATATCCTGTACATTACTTTCCCTGCTCAGCACTATTTATGGGGCTGGTACGTGTTCTGTGCATTCCTGTTATTGCCTTTGTTCATATTCATCATTTCATACAGATATATGACCCAAGGATAACTTTTATTCCCCCCAAAAGTATTCAAAATTTCTTTGCAGTATGCAAGGATGGAAGATCATGGACTGGCCATAAAAATGTCCACCAGCACCATCTCAGAAACCAGTAGCCTTGGTATGGTTGGTAATGGGCTGTGAGGGCCCAGAGTCCCCCCAAAAACCCTCTGTGGTTTCCTCCCAGTTCGCTGTCCTACCCCATCCCTTTTCCCTGCTCTCTCTGCAGTGGGGCTGCTCGCTGGGGACCAACCACATTGACCACATCACCCACAAAGTAAAGAGGTGCAGGGGTAGGAGCTGATCCTCCCAGCTCCTTTGGCTGTGGTGCCAAGCTCCCTCCTGCTGGCCATGGGCTAGCACATCTCAGTCCAGTGGAAACATTTTCAGCCTGGGCCAGGCTGCAAAGAGCCATTTGTTGTGTATTTACAATCCATCATCTCCCATGTGATCCCCTCCCTGGTGCTGGGCAGGGGTGCAGAGGCAAGCAGGGCTGCTGCTACCCTTGCAAAGCCACTGGGGTGGGCTTGGGGCTGGCGCTTGCCAGGGGGATGTGCAGGTGCCATGGAGCCAGGATGGCACCCTGTTTGGCACGTGGATGTGCTCCCTAGGCTTGTGCTGCAGCCCTGCATGAGGCTGAGCTCTCAGGGGTCCCTATGCCACCTCTCCCTGTGGCCAGGAGCTTCTCGGGGCACTGCTGTCCCACCTGCCTGTCAACACACACTAGCTCCTGCAGCCTCCATCAGCCTGTGTTTCTCAGAAACCAATTCCTGTTCCTCCCAGCCATGGTACGAAAGCCACCAAAGACAGCAAAACACAGTGTGCAAAACCAAATCCAGCCTGAGGGGCTTAATTATAGCATGGCTAAAACCACTCAGGTCATTAGAGCGCCAGACACTGGCCTTATTTGGCTGTGTGCTGAGCCAAAACCTCTGCTCTGCCTGCACATGCTACTCCATACAGGTGGAGAGAGGGGAGAGCTGAAATCTGCTACAGGACCCCACATGTGGCTCCTGCATCCCGACCTCCCCTGTCTCTCCAGCAGCAGGAAGGGGATTGCAGCTCCAACACCTTTGGTTTGTTGCTGTCCCTGCTCCAGCCTCGGCAGAGCCAAAGCTGTGCAGTGTCAATGAGTAAAATACCAGCAAAGAGGCAAGAGATGAATGAAGCAGAATCTGTGCAGTGTTACCGACGAGCACAGCCCACTTGCGTGGAATTAAAGTCTAGACTTACCTCACATGTTATTAGTTCTCAGCTAAATTTAAATCTGTGATAAATACAATCCCTGACAAAAGCATCCGTAATCTTAATAGCCAGAGTCACAGAAGAGCTTTGGGAAAAAGACAATAAATAAGCTGGAAAATTCTGAGCTTAAGATGAGCTTTAAATCACTTCTGGTTCCCATTTATGTCTGCCTGATTTGGAGAGGAATAGTTGTGCCTCAAGGTGAGGGGGATATTAAGAGATGCCCTTCTAAAAATGACTCGAACTGTGATTTTTGTGTGAGCTGTGGAGCAACAACAGCCTTTAGAGCCCCCTGTGTTTGGGCTGTGGGTGGTGGCTGGGCAAGGGGCTGCAGCTGCCTTGAAGGGCTTGGGTACTGTAGGAACAGGGCTTGATATCCCTGGAGGAGAGACTGTAGTGGTACCTCCCAGCTGCCACCTGCAAGATGGGCTTTCCACAAACCCCTCCAAATTTACTCCAAAACACGCCCAAGCATCCCTCCAGGGTGCCAGCCATGGCCCCAGCACGAGCTGCCAGGCAGGATGAGGCAATGACCACGATGCCCAGCCCAGGAGAGCTGCAGTCCTCTGGCATAAGCGTGGCTCTCCTTCCTCACACACGAAAAGAATCGATCAAAAAAGCAGCAGCTGCCAGACTCACTGCCTTTAGGCAATAAGCAAACCCTGCAAAAAACCCATGCTCAGAGCCATGGCAGCCACTGACCCCTGTCCTCGCCACCTGCTGCCCAGGGCTGAGGGCTCCAAAGCACAGTTCCTTCCCCCAGGAAGGTGCTGGACTCAGGCAGAGAGGCACAGATGGATGCACTGGAGCGCGCTGCCTTGGTGCTAAATACAGCAGGATTTGCCCAGTGTCTCTGGCTGGGCTCAGCACCAGGAGCAAAGATACTATTCTGGGCCTGTGCCTGGAAATGCAGCCCAGGGCTGGGCTGGAGTGCTGACAGGCGTGGGGTTCACTCTGCTGTGACAGGCACAGGCTGCCCTGCTGTGGGAGGAACAGCCCTGAGAAAACTGAGACTGGGTGATGACTCAAAAGAGAGCCCTCAGTGTGCTCCTGAAGGTCCCCCAAGGGATGGGCAGCTGCCTGGCCATGCCCACCACTGTCACCCATGTCCCTGGGCTGTCCCCTGTCCCCTGCCCTCAGAGCAGGGCTGGTGCTCCTCAGAACTCAGCGATCTGCTGCACTGACAGCAAGTGAGAGGCAAAAACGCCCGAGTCAGTGCTAAGCCCACCTGGCAGCCATAAATTACCGTGCAGGAGACGTTCACCCTTGAACCAGATGCTTCGGAGAGCATCGAGTAACACCAGGCAATTTAGGACAAAGCGAGCCATAGCGCAGCAGGGAGGGGGGGAGCCCACACTGTTCTGGGGGCTCAGTCTCCCCAGCCCTTCTGTCCCTGCAGGGGCTGCCCTGGTGCTCCCAGCTCTGCACAGGAGTGAGCCAGACCCCACCACTCATCCCTGGGCTATGCTGTGGATGTGGCTCCAGCCATGGGCTCACCCCCACCTTCATACACAGCTCTCGCAGTCCGTGCTCTCATCTCCTCTAAGCTGCTCCAGCTAAATCAAATTTTATTGAACTTGACTATATTTTAGAGATAAAGACTCCAGGTTTACAAATAAATATTTAACGACCTTTCCTGCTGCTAAAAGAGTTTCCCATCCAGACCCTGGACTCTGCACTAAGTGTTCCTGTGGCTATCTGCAAAGCAGCAAAACAAAGGAAGCAGCTTTAATTTGCCAAACACGTTCATGCCCATTTCCTCCTCGCTCCATCATTCCCCTGCGTCCAGTGTGCATTTGTGGACTCTTTCACTTTGTCTCTCCCTCCTCCTCACCCCATCTGCTCCTGCCTTCCCCTCTTTTCCCACCCAGTCCCAAGAGTGCAGGAATTGGCAGTAGCTGCCCTTCTCCTTACTGCCCAGGCATGGGCAGCAATGGGTGGGAGCATCAGGCAGTGAAGGTGATTTCCCTCCTGGGATTACTCTTCTCCACGTGGGTAACAAGAAAGCAAAGAGAGAGAGCAAAAAGTGAGCCCTGAACAATGCCAGGGCTGGCTGGTGGGCACACGACTGGCTGGTGGGGGCACAAAAACACTGCCACAGTGCAGAGGGCTGTCCCATGTCCTGGCCTGGCCCCAAAGCCACCAAAGTAGGGTGAAAAACAGCACAGGAGGATGAAAAAATGGGAGAGAAACAGGCAGAAGATGAGAAGGACTTCTCAGGGTCGCAGGGACACACAAGCAAGTTGTGCAAAGCAGAGAACCACAGCAGGTCAGCCAGAGAGGAGACCACTCCCAGCTCCACCAGCTGCCCAGAGTCATCGCTCCCCTCACCCAAGGGAAGGCACAGCTCTCCAGCCAGGAGCTCTTGCTCAGCCTCCTCGAGTATCTGCTTTCAGCTGCTCTGAGGCAGGAGCCTGGAATAGGTGTGCTGCAACCTGATCTGCTCTGGCAGTTGTTTGGAGGCTGGAAAAGAGCATGGAGAAATATTGAAGATGCAAATCCCCTTCCGGCACTGACACTCCTCAGCTGGCACCAGATCCCAGTCGTGGCTGGCCCAGGGGACTGCCCTGCAAAGGCAATTCCTCAAGGAAACAGGCTCTGCCATCCAAAACACGGTGTTCCCAGCACCACAGTAAGTGAGAGCAGCACCAAGCCAAAGGGCAGGAAGAGCAGAGAAAAAAAGAAGGGGGATGCCCATGGGAAGAGAAGGGGTCTAACATGGGCTGAGGGGCCGGGATGCTGCAGAGGGAAATCTTTGGCTCAGCTTTCCACTGGTTTAGCTCTGGGCTGTGGATGTGCCTGACCCCATGCAGGGACTGCTATGTACAGTGAGGGACAACTGGCAGTGGCCCAGAGCCAGCCAGGATAGTGGTTTTCAGGCTCAGCAGACGGGTTATTGGAGCAGGGCAACTGAAAGGAGATCCCAGCCATCCCTGCAGGGTGCTGAAGCCAAGGACAGATTTTGCTGAGGCTGTTTCTTGCTGTGCTCACATCTGTGCAAGAGCTGCTCACTCTCCTCACACCTTTGCTCCTTCATTTTGAACAGCTTTTCTCGCTTATTCTGCACATGCTTCAGTGCCCCATCAGCAAAGAAACCATCCTGACAAGGGATCAATAAGTAATTGGGAAGGCAGCTGTGGATGCCAGGGGTGTAAAACCCTGAGCCAGCAAGAGATACATGCAGGGGGTGAGGATGCAGCACAACGTGGAGCTGGGGCTGATGGCCAGCCATTGTCCCCTACTCATGGGCAGAGAGGGCAGGGCATGGGTTGGTCACTGCTGTCACAGCCACTGCCAGGGGGTGGTTTAGCACATCCCACGTCAGGTGAGCCTGGAGGAGGCTCATTTTTTTCTGCCTGTGAGCTGAAGAGTGGGAGATATTTGTTTGCCAGGGGGAGAGCTCCCATAGGTTGGCCTTGGGACTCCAGCACCAGAGATTTTGGGGGCTGGATCAGCAGGAGAGAACTGGAGACTGGTGGGCACTGGGAAGGACTTGCACCAGCTATTTGAATGGGGCTTCTTCTTTTTCTTTATTTCAACAAATTTCCTTGTGATTCCCATCTCTGTGGATGTGGGCTGGATCACCAGGATGTTTTAGGTGCTCACTGAAGACATCCAGCTCAGCATGCATGCTGACCAGTGTGGGATAGGATGGACATGGGATAGAGGAGCATGGGATACAGGAGGTTCCAGTACAGAATGAAGGTCTCTGCAGATGGTTCTTCTTCCCTGTCTGTAGCTGGGAAAGGGGGATGGCAAAACCCCAGGCTCTTCTTAGGGCCATGGAAACACATCAAGGAGATGAAAGACAGTCCAGTGAGAGCCACCAGAGTCACGATGACATTGCAAAGGCATCTCCTGTGCACTGCCTTGATGTGCCCGTGACCCAAATGACTCCTGTGTTTGCCTGAGCTCCCCTGAAGCACCCTGAGCAGCCCTGGCACCAGTGAGAGCCCTGCACGGGTTTGGGGCTGGCACAGCCCAGGCAGGCAGCCATCCTACCCAGCAGCTCCACATGCCCTGTGCTGCCACGGTGCTGCTGAATCAGCCAGAGCTGAGCTGTATGGAGGGAGCTGTGCTGGACCCTGCACCAGTGTCAGGGCAGGACACCATCTGACATGGCATAAAAGGGGCTGATACAAAGCCACTGCACTGCCAGAGTGCCTCTTCTCCAGGTCAGGAGCAGATGGCATCGCTGTATGGGCTTGGCTTCATGGCTGGTCTGGTGATGGGGGCTTCCTGCTCCTCCAAACCCAGGTTCCAGGCCCCCAGGATGGTCCCTGTGCTGTGGCCAGTGCCAGTGTCCCAGCTCTGCTCTCAGGAAGAGCAAACTGCTCCCTCCCACTGCTCCCTGCCTGCCAACATCCCTTCCCCTCCAGCCACCAGCCTCTGCCCACAGGCATCCCACGGCTCTGCAGCTCCCCAGAGCTCTGCTCAGTGCCTGGGGCAGGGCTGGGGCACCAGCAGCTCCAGCAGCAGCAAACCAGTACCAGAGGCAGAAATGGGGAACTTGGCAGTGCCTCCTGCCCTCCTTCACCCAGGGCTGTCTCAGCAGTGCAGCAAATGTCAAACCAGCCCCATACCCCGATCCCATGAGCCATCAGTGCTGAGGCTTTGGGATATGACCCCCTCTCACTGCCACGAGTCCAAGCCCCTCTTTCCCTACTGCATCCCTGCCACTGCCTGATAGTGGAAACCCCAGATCAAAGTCCCAAAGGCAGGGGAACAGCAAGCCCAGGGACCAGTCACATTCTTTAAGTTAAACTTGAGCTTCCTTCCAGCACAACTCTGATTCCCAGGCCACATCCCCTGAATAACCCTCCAACCAGCACAGGATACCAAGTACAAGGGCTGCTCCAGAGCACTGCACCTTCCCCTGGAAACCTTTGGGATAGTAGCAAGACAACTTCAAAGCCATAGGGCCGTCAGCTTCACTGACCTCAGGGAAGCCTGCTGATTTACCTCCCTTTAGGACCGGCCCTGATATTTTTATACTGCTACCTAAAATAAGTGGCCTTGGAAGCCTTTGGGAGAGGTTGAGCCCAGCCCAGCCCAGTGGAGACTGCTCTGGGATCACCCCCTGGTGGGACAAGCAGCACTGGGCAATGAGGTTATGTGTGTGCCATGCTGCCAGGCTCAGAGAGGAGTGTGGCTGTGTTTCAAGGTACTGCAAGAGATGGAAGCCCCAGGTCCCTCCATCCACTCATTCCCACAAGCCAGACCCCTCTCTCCCCCTCCCAGTTATTATTTTGTTCACATAATTGCACATTTAGCATTGCAGGAACTTCCAGAGAGAGAGAGAAGTGGAGGAAAAAGGGAGGCAAAGAAAGCATGAGCAATGCAAAGATGGAGAGACGATTCCTCTTCCCAGCCTGGGCTGGTTTTACATGTGTAATTCCTTTTTCTTTCCCCCTTTCTCACTTGTTTGATTTTTGCATTATTTATGGCTTGTCTTCAGGGCCTGTATTTGCTGTTATTGTTTCATTCCACAATAAAATGGATTAGACAAAACCAAACCGTGCTGAGCTGCAGCTGAACCTGCCTGTCCTGCAGAGCTGAACTCATGGAACCGGGCAGAGTGGGCAAGCCACTGCCAGCCCTTCCCAGCCCCAACCCCTGTGCCATGGCCTGAGCAGGATTTGGGCTCCAGCTGCTGCCTGCCCTGCTGATACAAATCCTTGGCAGGTAATGGGGCTGTGCAAAGCACAGTCAGTTTAATGCCCATGAGGAGGGGTGGCAACACACTGGCAGACTCAGCTGTGCCTCTGCCTTTTCTGCCTTCCAGCACCTGCTGAGCCCATGGGCATGGAAAAAAAAGAGGGACTCTGGGGGGATGGAGTGGCTCCCGGCTGCCCTTGACAGAGGGCAATTTTGGGGTGAGTTTGCTGTGTTTTGCTCAGGCTGAAACCAATTCTTCCTGCCCCTTCCTCCTCTCCCGGTGCTGTGGCTAATAACACGGAGCCTGCACTCTGAGAACAAAAGTAATCACAGGGAAATACATTGGAATGCAAGTGGAAATGCAAGGCCAGGGTTTCCATTCCCCTCCAGCTTCTGTACCACTTCCCATTGCAAAGGATAAACGGAGCGAGCACAAATCAGTTTCATGGCAGCACCTCATGGCAGCACAATTCCATGTTTCCCAGGGCACATCGTAGCTCAGGCCTCAGCAGCAGGCTCTGTGGGGTGGCCATCACACAGCACAGCCCCAGACAAGTGCTGGGGGTCCCCCAGGGCCATCCCAGACTGGCTACCCTCAGCAGCAGCAGCACCAAAACAGACTGGTTCACCGGGGCACAAGAGGGGTTGGTGTCCCTCTCCAGCCTTGGGGGTGCCCATGGGATGCTGCATGCCTGATTCCCAGAAGGAAAGAGGTGTGCCTGTGGGTGTCCCTCACCTCCCTGATGTCCTCAGACTCACTGAGAGCCTGTGGAGTGCTGTGCCTTGCTCTGTGGTCACACCAACCACTGGGCACAGAAGCCAGGGCAGGTAAGGAGCCACCAGGGCAGTGCTCACTGTAAGGACCTCTTGGCTCCTCAGGGTCATATTCTGGGCAGACCCCACCAATGTGGCTCTCTGTGACTCCTCCCAATCCAGAGGAGTGGTGGGGAAAGGCTGGGGTTGGGTATGGGAAGGAGGTTCAGCTGCTGGAAGGTAAGAAGCGCCTCTGGAGCTCTCAGGCTTCGCTCGCCTCCCCCAGGTTGTCTCTGAGGTCTAAATCAGTTGTTTCCCATTTCACACTTGACATCTCAAATCCAAACAAAGAGCTGAAAGAATAGATCACATCAAAATATTTCGGCTTCTCCCTCCTACAAGAATTCCCCAACAGAGACCAATCCAATTAAGGTGCTGGTTATGAAATTAACCATAATTACCAGAGCGATATTTAATGTTTTGCATTCTGATGAAGAAAGAGAATAAAAATGACAAAAAAAAATTAATAATTGTGGGACCTACTGAGATAACGAAAAGCAATTTAGAGTGGGGAGGGAAAGGGCTGCCAGGGGAGCCAGGGCTGTGTGGGGTGGCAGGGGCTGGGCTGAGTCATGGGCACTCACCCCAGGGACCCCACAGCCCCCCAGGGCAGGGCTGGGTGTCACAGGCACATCCCTCAGGGAGCCATGGTCAGCCTGTCATGACCCCTGAGCAGGGTCAGTCCAGCCCGATGGCTGTCACAGGTATTTTGCTATTTGAGCATCCCTTGGACAGTGCTGGACCACAGGAACCAAGTCCCAGGAGGCACAGCCCAGTCCTGCACCCCCTGATCCTGTCACTGCCTCTGGCTCACCCACAGGACCGTCCCCAGCTCAGGACACAGACCTCATCCCTGAGACAAAGGACAGGAGTGTTTCCTGGGCAAAGCCTTTCACCTCTGCCCAGGACACTCCCCTGGAGCCCAGGAAAGGCATGTCCACACACGGGCACATGTCCATTGCAGGATGCCAAGGCATTGACTGTCTGAGTGGGTTACAGAGATATATGAATAAAATGATGGAAAAAAGCATGCAGGATGGTTAAACAGAACCGTTTCTGTGCTTAACCATGAGAATGATCAAAACCAAGCCAAGCTCTCAGCAACAGGGATGCTGACCTGCCACCCTGTCTGACCTGTGCTCAGACAGAAGATGCTGTTTGGACAAGGTACAGGCCTCTGAGAGCAAGAGATGGTGGCCAAGATGTTGGCCAGGCCAGAGGGAAGGCTGAACTGCTGGTGGGGCTCATGGCAGGGCTCCCCACAACATGGTCATGCTGCTGTCCATGCACCCATACACTCCAAGTATCCCAGGGACCAGAAGGGCCCCATTATTCACTCCTGACTGATGCTCCTGAAAGGTGGGAATCACTGGGGTCTCACCCCAGCACAGTGGGTGCTGGGCTCATGCTGAGGGCTCCCCCCACTGTCCTCCCTTCCCAAGCCAGATGAGGTGACCTGCTGCCCTCAGGGGTGGAAGGAGCCACCCAGGCTAATGAGGAGATGAGGCTCTTGGTGGCATTTATCACCATTTATTCAATTGCCCGGGTCAAGCTGACAATTAATGCTGCTCAGACACGGCCACCTCTGTGACCTGGCTTTCTCCTGGCTCACAGTGACAAGAGGGCAGAGGCCACACCACGCTGCTGACAGGGGCTGGGAAAGCACTGGGAAGGGAGGACTGTGGCTGGTGTTTGTCCTCTTCCCCAAGTCAGCCCCATTCCTAGACACCCCTCTCTCTCTCTCCGTATCACACGTGCCATGATATTGTCCAACAGGCTGCAGGTTCAAAGAGCCACCAACACTGGTTGTGAGTAAGACACATAGCCAGGCAGGGGCACAGGGAGCTGGGACACATCAAGCAGGCAGAGATCTCTCTCTCCCTGCAGCCACTCCCTGCCACAAGCTCCAATTTTTACTCCTTCAGATGGAGAGAGAGAAAGGGGAAAAAACTGACTCAGAAGGAAATTGAGGCTGCAACCCTCTGTTGCTTTCTCCCTTTGTTTTTGAGTTAAGCATTTGTAACCCTTTTCTCTCTCATCACAGCCCTCCCTGCTACCTGGCAAGCTCTTCTGGCTCTTCTCCCACCAAAAACCGTTTCTGCTCATGCTAGGATGGACCTTGCTTGGGGTTGAGGAGAGAATGGAAGAGAGCTGCTGACTCAGTGCATGGGGTGTGCTGGAGAAACAGGCAAACACGTGCCCTCACCAAGCCTCAACCTACACTGCCAGCTGTGCCCTCTGAACAACCACTGTTACAGTGGCCAGTGGTGAGTGAGGGGACATTGAGGTGACACTGAGGTCACATTAGCCTGTACCAGGGCAGGAGAATCCCTATGAGCCAGCAGCACCAGTGACATCCACATCAGCACCAGCACCACCCCAGCACGCAGCTCAAGGGGCCACAAGCCCAAGGGCTGGCAGGACTCGATTGAGGTGATGCAAAAAATTGTCTTTTCAGCAGTTTTCACACCTGAAGCATCACAACAGAGTTGGTGGAGTTGTATTTTCCACGTGGACATTCATGGAGATGTGCCCATTTCCAACCCTGCCTCCAGGGGATGGGCTTCCACCTCCAGCCCCAACACTGATGTCACCCCACAGCTGTCACAGCAGCACCCAACAAGTCATTCAACACACCTCATCCAACCCCAACAGGTTCCAGTGTGTTTTGTAATTCAACAACTGCAGTTACACTATAATCATGCTGTTATTATAAAGTGATTTATCAACCCCTGAAATAAAACCTCAGGTTGGAGGATTTTACATCCAACCATACATGGAGCAGCACAAATTTCAACACAGTGGCTGCGTTAAGCAGGACACCAAGGGAAACAGAAGTCCTTCAGCGATAGGAAACAGTGGTAATTAGAGGTATCAGAGAGTAATTAAGTTACAGGTGTAGAGTAACTGCAGCACATTACAATGTTACAACAGTACAGCCATTTGTTTAGCAATTAATCCATCCACAAAAAGGTCTGGAGAACCTGACTCTTCCCCAGGAGCTGTAAACTTGGCTCCACTGTCTTCTCCAGTCACTTCCTGCCCATGCTGTGAGAGCCAGGGAGAGCTGGGGATGCCTGAGGACTGGTGTGGGCAGGTGCTATCGTGAGAACTATCTGTAGGAAGATGTGGAGGCTTTAGCCCAGGGACACGTTCCTCTCTCTGCCTTACCCATCTGCTGAGACCCCCTCTCCTCCACAGCATTCAGTGGCTGAGCCCACCTGGTTCAGGAGGGAGCCAGGAGCAGCAGGTGAGAAAGCACAGTCAACCAAGATATCTCAGCTCCCTGAGCCCCAGCCCACCCTGCTGAGCTGGGCAGAGAGCTGAGTGGGGCTTAAGGACCAGGGAATGGATGGGGAGGAAGTGGGTGGAAGAAAGGTTTGGGCAGTGATGGTGGTGTGGGGCTGGGACAGATGCCATTGGGATGAGCGTGGGCTGGGATATGTAGGGATGTGTAGCAATGGGCTAGGATCACTGGTGTTGGGGTGGGGATGGGCTGGGCAGCCCCAGGACAGTCCCTACAGCCTCTGTGCTGAGGGGATGGCTGGAGCCATGACCACACTGCTGCTCCACAATCATCTCCGGCATGAAGGCGTGAAGGTCAGGCAGGGACTGCTGCGAGTGGCAGGGCAGTGAGGAGAGGGTTAAGGCTCCAGGAGGGCTGGGATGGGGCTGTGGAAGCGATGTCGTCGCAGAGCCAGAGCCGGGCTCTGGAAGGTGGGTCAGAGGAAGGGGCGTTGGAGGGAGAAGGACATCCATGGAGTGAGTGGGGCTGTGCCCGGGAGTGGCTGCCCTGCTCTGCCCCATGCTGTCCCCCCGAGCCGAGAGCCCGGAGAGCTGCAGGGCTGTCACACCGATGCCCTGCTGGAGGCCGGCGGGGAGAGTGGCATCCTGGAAAGGGCGTTTGCTGGGAAGGATCGTGGAGGGCGCTTGCTGAGGCGGCAGCCGGGGCAGGGGCAGGCGGGGAGAGGCAGCAGAGCCTCGGCGACAACAACCAGCCCAAGCAGACCGATCAGATCAGTGCCCACGCTCACCCACTATCCCTCCCTCCTCGTAAAAACCACCTTCACGGCGCCAGTACCCCCATTCCTCCCCAGAAGCGGCACCTCCAGCACCCGGAGCAAGCCGTGCCTCTACCATTGGGCTATTTATACATCCGAGGCGCAAGGTGAAAAATCCAATAACCTACACACAGCATCGGAGAGCAACAAGCTCCGGCTCTGCCGGGGAGGCTCCGAGAGCCCTTCTTGCCAGCAGGCTCCCGGTCATCCTCGAAATGCCCACTTGCCTTGCGAAGTCCCTTTAACATTAACCCCTTCTTTTGTGTGTCAAGACACGAACTGAGCCCCCGCCGGCAGCCTGACCCTGCCCAGCATCTCCAGTTCTCCGGGCTGGCTCCGGGGCGTGGGGCTGAGCCCAGGCAGGGGCCCCCTCAGTGCCACCAGAGCTGTCCGGCAGCAACTCCCCACGGCCCCGACTCAATTCCAGGATGGGGGCACTGGTGACAGCGAGGCAAGACGTGCCCTGAAAAACCCCACTCCCCTCCCGCCATGGCTCCTGCCTCCAGCCTGGTCGCTCAGGGATGGAGAGCCCTCCCTGCCCGCCTTCAGTCCTTAGTGCCTTTGTCTTGGGGATGGGCAGAGGGACGATTCCTCCTCTAGAGTTAATCCTTGTTGGCAGGGAGCTGGGCACCGCCAGCCTGAGGCTGATGCCTGGTCCCCAGCGCTGTCCCGGCCATCGATATCCTCCTACCTGAACATGGCATCTGTTCCAGGTCGGTCAATTCACCCGGGAACTACTGGCTGAGGAGGAGGATGCTCCTCCTCAGGATGTAGCCCCAGCCCCTTGCGGGGACCTCGGCCACTCACGCCGGCTCCGCCTGGCTCGGGGCTGCGCGGGGGCTGCAGGACCGGTGTGGAGATGCGGGGAATGATGGCCAGAGGGAAGCGCCCGAGCAGAGCGGGGCGGGGAGGCGGCAGCACCCGCACCGGCGGGGCTGGGGGGCGGCAGCGCCCAGGACACACCGCGTTCCCCGCATCCCTGGGGGCACTCACCGCGGGCCCAGCCCCGCATCCCCGGGGCACTCACCACGGACCCAGCCCCGCAGCCCCAGGGGCACTCACCGCGGACCCAGTCCCGCGGACCGAGCCCCGCATCCCCAGGGGCACTCA
>WBMV01003488.1:25933-47156 GCA_013396655.1 Campylorhamphus procurvoides
CTTCCTCCTCTTCCTCCTCCTCCTCCTGCTGCTGCTCCTGCCGCCCCCGCCACGCACGGGGCTGGCCCCTTCCCGCACCCCGGAGCCGCCCGGGGGATGCGGCAGCGCCCGCCCCGCCGCCCGCAGGGGACGGACCCGTCGCGCCCGTGCCCAGCCCTGCCCTGCCCGCCGGAGGAGGATGGCAGGGCATTCCGGAGGGTCTGTCCTACAGCAGCTGCCTCAGCACGGCGTGTTTATCCTCTCCTTTCACTGTCCTCTCGCCCCGGCAAATGAGGCAGAAAAGGCGACGCGGAGCGGGGGAACACCTTTGAGGACCGATCTGGAAACCCGGGGATCCCAAAGGTCCCCTCGGAGGCTCCGCGCGAGCTGAGCTGGTGGCATCTCATTCAGGACTAAGTGCACGACCTTCCGAGCGCTGCCCACCATTTCCCCCTTCCATAATGGACATTCTTTATCGAGCAACATTAGATTTGCCCAGCGCTGGCTCTTCCAGCTGAGGTGGATTCTCTACCAGTAATGGACACAAACTTTGCTTCTAATATGCACTTTCTCCTCCTGCTGCCTCTTGGCAGGGCTCTCCTGGGATGCCTCCTGCTTCTACCCAGCCATCCCTGACTGCTGGCCAAGATGGACCCAAGGCACGGGCACCACGACCCCCTGCACTGGCAGGGCTGGGGCCAGGAGTTCCTTCATTTGATCCCATCTGCTGAATCCCAAGCGCCTTCCCTTGGACAGCTTTCAGCCGGTGGGAGCTTTTGAGAAAGACAACGGCTTGGCCTTCCTCCACCAGCCATTTAACCATCCCCAGGAGTGGAGATTCCCATGAAGAGCATTCCTCTGGGCAGGCCTCCCTCCTTCCCTCCTGTGAAAGCAGAGCAGCATGCTTGTCCCAGGCCCTCAGCCTTCGGGGAGGCCAAGCCAAGCTGAGCCAAATGCCCAGAATGCCCCTACTGTGGAGCACAGGCGTGGCCATCCCAACCTCATGTCCCTGCAGTGGGCTGTGGGCAAGCTCTGGGCAGCATGAGCCTCTCCTGGCACTCAGGTAGAGGGTGCTGCCTCCCTGGAGCCCTGTTATCCTGCTTGACACATGCAAGCTTCTGAGCAGGAATAAACAAAGGGTGGGCATGGTGAGGGCTGAATCACTCCAGCTCTCTGTTCCCACTCCTGGGCTCCCATAGGTGCAGCCCCTGGCTTGGCTGGCAGAGTGGGTGCCCGTCAGGTGTGTAGCCCTGCATGGGCTTGGGCAAAGAATCTTCACGGCAAAAAACGCAGCGGGGTGAGAATGTGTGTGCCTGCCATCAAAGAAACTCAGCCTGGCCCCTCTTAGTGGTCCTCAGACCTTTACTCAGCGCGGATCGATGCCTCATTATTATGGCTATGGCAGTGATGCCATTGCTGTTAATAGCACTTCACACATACAGACAAAGCCAGCAATCTGAATTTGGCCAGAAAAAAACCCAGAGGACAAAAGACAGGCTAAGAGCTGTGAATGCTGTTTTTACTGCTTCTCTCCCACTGTTAAAGCCCCGCTAAAGTGCAGGGGCCGTGTATTCAGTAGTAACACTCTGGAATAATTCCTAGCATTGTGTGGAGTGAGGGAGGGGAAATTTCACCTCAGCCCTTCCACAAAGACACAGCAAGTACACCAGGCATGCAGCACTGGTGGCATGTGAGAGGGATGCTATGCACTGCCTGGAAGCAGGGGGCCTTCCAAGACCATCTTTCCCACTTTGGCTCCGACAGCCACCCCACCCTGGGAGCGAGGAGAGCGGCAGAGGATGCGGGATGAGCTTTTGGGCTAAGATGGCATACGTGCACACCTCTGCTACAGAACAGCCCTCGTTTGCTCTGACAGCTACAGTGTGCATTTTGGGCAGCAGTGGAGTGAGGCGATGGGGAGGAATGGAGAGTGCAGTGAGAAGAAAGCATCACTTTATAGCTGCTCTCCTCACTGAAGCACCAAGGCTTTTACTCACAGTGACAGAGTGTAAAAGGAGCAAGTGCAATCAANGAGCACTCCTCTGGGCAGGCCTCCCTCCTTCCCTCCTGTGAAAGCAGAGCAGCATGCTTGCCCCAGGCCCTCAGCCTTTGGGGAGGCCAAGCCAAGCTGAGCCAAATGCCCAAAATGCCCCTATTGTGGAGCACAGGCGTGGCCATCCCAACCTCATGGCCCTGCAGTGGGCAAGCTCTGGGCAGCATGAGCCTCTCCTGGCACTCAGGTAGAGGGTGCTGCCTCCCTGGAGCCCTGTTTTCCTCCTGCTTGACACATGCAAGCTTCTGAGCAGGAATAAACAAAGGGTGGGCATGGTGAGGGCTGAATCACTCCAGCTCTCTATTCCCACTCCTGGGCTCCCATAGGTGCAGCCCCTGGCTTGGCTGGCAGAGTGGGTGCCCGTCAGGTGTGTAGCCCTGCATGGGCTTGGGCAAAGAATCTTCACGGCAAAAAACGCAGCGGGGTGAGAATGTGTGTGCCTGCCATCAAAGAAACTCAGCCTGGCCCCTCTTAGTGGTCCTCAGACCTTTACTCAGCGCGGATCGATGCCTCATTATTATGGCTATGGCAGTGATGCCATTGCTGTTAATAGCACTTCACACATACAGACAAAGCCAGCAATCTGAATTTGGCCAGAAAAAAACCCAGAGGACAAAAGACAGGCTAAGAGCTGTGAATGCTGTTTTTACTGCTTCTCTCCCACTGTTAAAGCCCCGCTAAAGTGCAGGGGCCGTGTATTCAGTAGTAACACTCTGGAATAATTCCTAGCATTGTGTGGAGTGAGGGAGGGGAAATTTCACCTCAGCCCTTCCACAAAGACACAGCAAGTACACCAGGCATGCAGCACTGGTGGCATGTGAGAGGGATGCTATGCACTGCCTGGAAGCAGGGGGCCTTCCAAGACCATCTTTCCCACTTTGGCTCCGACAGCCACCCCACCCTGGGAGCGAGGAGAGCGGCAGAGGATGCGGGATGAGCTTTTGGGCTAAGATGGCATACGTGCACACCTCTGCTACAGAACAGCCCTCGTTTGCTCTGACAGCTACAGTGTGCATTTTGGGCAGCAGTGGAGTGAGGCGATGGGGAGGAATGGAGAGTGCAGTGAGAAGAAAGCATCACTTTATAGCTGCTCTCCTCACTGAAGCACCAAGGCTTTTACTCACAGTGACAGAGTGTAAAAGGAGCAAGTGCAATCAACTTCCCTGAGGAGCAGTGCTGCCATTTGGGCTTTTCTCTCTTAAAATCTCACCCCACCTCATGGACAACAAGTTCCTCAGCCCAACAAGCCCCATGATCAGCTTGGACAAAGGCAGGTCCTGGCAGCAATGAACCCTGCTGATCTCTGCAGGAGGAACTGCTCTGGTCCCTCCTGAGAAGTCCAAAAGGCTTCCATGTTTCTACATTTACTGACCTGTCATGACCGGTGAGCTCATTGTTAAGGTCTCTGATGTGTTGTAGCGTGGGTGACAGAGCACAGGGGACAGCCAGAAGCACACAGCCAAACCTCAGTGGGAGTACCATTCCCTCCTGTCCCCACTAAGAGCTTGTAGCCATGTGCAGGTGCCAGCTTTGCAGCAGATGTGCCTTTTTTCCCCTCTCCCATCACCTTTACTGGCCTCACCCATGCTGTCAAGATCAACTCCAGTTGCTGTGGGTCAAACCCTCAGCTGGATCAGCCTCCATTTTGCAGCGTGGAGTGACCCAAAGTGCCCTGGCCCTGCAGGTGTGACTATCCCATGCTGACCTCCATGCAGCCCCAGGATGCAGAGGACACAGCAGAGCAGCTGAGCTCACAAGCTCTCATTGAAAAGGCTCCTCTTTAAAACCTGCAGGGAACGGCAAGAACATTTGGGTGTCCATCTGCGGGGGCTCGTCCCTCAGACAGATGCTCCAGCTCTTTGCCACTGCCATCCTCGGATGAAAACAGGCTGTGGCAGATGGTTCCCTTCTGCTGGCAGGAGGCAGGAGTTTATCCTTGCTCCCAGCTCCCTCCTGGAGAGGTGGCACCTGCACCCTGCATGAGGGACTGAGCCTCCCACCTGGGCAGTGGGGGATGGAGCTACCCCTTAATGGGGTGAGCTGGGACATCCTCGTCTCCCTTGGTTTCAGTGCATGTGTCCAGGAATCCCACAAAAGGTCCAGGAAGGGCTGAGCTGGCAGCAAGGAGGTGGATTTTAATTACTCCCATTATTATTATCGTTCCTTTTCTTTCAGATTTTCACACTTTGGTTGTAACAAGCTGAACTGAGAAAATACATGCAAATGCCAGGCAGAGATAAGATGTACCACACTTTGAAGTACTGCCAGCATTGGCTCTGGGAATACCAAATCAGCTCTTTGCCCCTCCAGCCTCCTCCCTTTGGAAGCAAGGACAGAGGGAGGGCTGTGCCCACTCTGCCCCTGCACATCAGGAGAGGAGGGTACCCCACACTGACCAGCAACCAGCTTCTTGATCCTGCCCAGTGCTAACCAGCCTTTGGAGAAGGCAGTGTAACCTTCTGGCTGCCTGGGACAGGCATGAGCCTTGCCCAACACATGGATACAGAGCTCCCCTGCCCTCTTCAGCACCAGAACCTGTTCCTGAGGATGGCTGTTCCACTGGGCCCTTGCAGATGCACTCAGGGAGAAATGTGCTCCCAGATCACGTTTTTCCTTGGAGGTGGTGACATTTCAGGATGTGTGGGGGGAGTGGGACGATGAGGCGAGGCAGAATATTCCTGCTCCCCCATCCCCATGGCCATCTGGATGTGTGCTGATGCCTCCTCACAGCAGGCTGAGTCAGTCCAGTGGCTTCTCATTATCAGCTGGAGGGAGTCCAAATTCTTCATTGTACGGCTGCTCCTCAGTGAAACTGAGGATCGTTATCAAGTATTATCATAATGGTTTCTCTCTCTGCTGTCTTGTACTTCTCCCTGCCCTGGTCAGCTGATTGATTTGGAGCAGAATGATCCAAAAATCCTGTGACCACCAGGCATCCATCTGGAACAGCTGCAGCAGGGGCCATGAAATGTCACCCTTGGCACGGGCTGGGGTTGTGCAGGTGACAAAGGGGATCCCACCACTGTCCCCACTACAGCCTCACCTCTCTTGCTGGAGGCTGCAGGTGCTGCTGAAGATTGGGATGAGCTGCTGGTGCCCTAGTTCAGCTCACTCAGGTCTCTGCCAGGGCACTGTCTGAATGACCTGTTTGAGTCCAGGGTGCGAAAATTAGGCCTTTCTATGCAATGTTCTGCTATGGAGAGAGGCCACCTATCCTCACGTCAGCTTAATCCAAGTGCTGATAGCTCGACTGCTGTGTCAAGCAGCTCAAATATGTGGCATGAAGGGCTAAGGGAAAAGGCTCCATTAAGTTCTGAAGCTCATTGACACATATACAGAAGGTATTAATAATATCAAGCACCTCGGTGTCTATTGTTGCCCATGTCCAGGAGATGAAAGATAATTTCTGGGACAAGGAAGTTACGACAGTGACAGCTTTTTAACAGCTTGGTGTAAGAATAGGAGCTGCACAATGGGACAAAGAGTGATGATTAAAGATCCTGGCACAAAGGAGGGCTTGGCAAGCACTGTGAGTGTGGAGGACATAAGAGCCACGTCAAATGCCCACACTGATAAAGTAAGGGCTATGTTGGGCACGGAGGATGTGAGGGTGGTGTGGGAGCTATCCCGCTGGGGCTGACTCACAGATGCTTGGCAACTAAGAGAAAGGGGTCAGGGTGCCTGGAAGGAATGAAATGGGCTCCTCACCTAAATCTTCTAAAGAAGTTTGGCCTCTGCCTAACGTGGCAGGCAGAGATGGGCACGGCTTAGCTGGGGCTGCAGCCAGCCCAGCAAGTGACACAGGGAAAGGCGATGAAGAGGAGCAGGGGAGGGAGCTGAGCTGCACTGGAGGCTGGGCAGAGACTGGGGAGCAAACACATCAGTCAGGGAAGGGGAGGTCTGGCATGGGGCTGGGCAAGGAGGGAGCTCTTCCCCCTGAAGGCCAGAGCTAGAGAAGCGGAGGCAGCAGACCAAGCACCCAGGCACTCTCAGGGTGTAATTATTACTATATCCTCAGCATTTCTCTGCATACATACATGCTCCCCTAATGTACACTGTACATGTAAACAGCCTCCTACTGACATTTGCACGCCCAATTACATCTGCATATAATTGATTTACATGCCCAGTTGGAGAGCATTTAAAACACTGACGCCTGCTTTGGTCTTTCCCAGGGCCACGTCCCCAAACCCAGTCTGGAGGAAAAGCACGTCATGCTGGGGCCAAACCCTGTCCCAGTCCCACCCTGTGGTGGTGTGTGGTGAGAGCCCAGCTGTGGCACATGCCGAGTGGGATGGGCTCACACCTGTGCCCTCTCCTGCAGCTCTACCATCTGCTGGACCCCAAATTCAACCCCAAACCAGCCCTAACATTTGCTGTTTGCTCAGCTCCTGGTGTAAGAGACTGGCACCTTTCCAAAAAGGATTAAAAGCAGGGAGTGAGAAACATAAAAGCTCATGTAATTATGTGCAAAGAAGGTCCCTTAATAATTTATAGAGGGAGAGGGTAAATATCTTCGTGTGTCATTCAAGTGTAGCTCATTGTCCCGTCTGGCTAATACCCAGCATGCACGCATCACAGGCTTTATCCGGGAGGCTGTTCTGCCTTTAATACCTTTCATAAATTATTGAATTTATAAAGAGGAAAGCAGGTGTCATGTCGCTCCTATAAACAGCTCATTAGTTAAAACTAACAAAAGTGGGGAGCAACAGTTTCCTCCTGGCTTGTCTCCCTCCCCTCTCGCAGTCTCTGCTGTCACTGGTGATGCAGCACAGCTCCCGAGTTGGGGCAGCACAGTGGCATTTGCCTAAAAAAATCTGGTAGCAGGTAAGACAGCCCGTGGCACCCCTACCCTCTGGTTTTCTGAAACCTGCTTGTGCCCTCTGTGGAGGCTGGGGAGGGGTGAGGATGCAGGTGTGGAGGGGATCCTTGGCTCCGTTCCCAGCACTGTCACCACCTTCATGTCACTTGTGGTCCTCTGGGTACAGAAAAGGGACAGCAGCTTCTGGGGGTACCTGAGGATTCTCAGGGCACTCTACTCCTGGCAGAAGGGCGAGCATGAAGATGGATCCTGAGGGTTGAGTACAGACCAATCTCTGCCAGGAGGGTCCTCTCATCACAACACCCATGTCTGTCCCACTTCCAGCAGGTGAGGGCCGGGATGTGCAGCCCTACAGCTGCCCCTGGGCGTAGGGGATGTGGTTTCAGGTTGGCTGGGGGAAGCACAGCATCTCCCTAATTTTCTGCTGAGCGAGGCAGGGTGTGAGAGGCCACCTCTAAAAACAGCAGAGGTGTGACTGAGTCAGGCAGCACGTGTCTGTGCAAGGGAGTCAGCCTGAGCACCCACGCACAGGAAAAGCAGAGTGCAAGCCACCCCCGCAGCCCTCGCTGGGCAGCCAGTCCCCCTGCCAGGCTGTGCCCCACACCCCTGCTCTGCAGGATGGAGCTGCTTGGGGAGCAGCTGCTTCGGAGGCTCTGCTTTTGCTTTCACACCCAGGAGAGAGCCACTGAACCCCCACACACACACCCTCTCCAAATATAATACATATGCATTAAAGAACAGCTACAGAAAGGGGAGCCATCAGAGGTATTTTAAACAGTTCTGAGCTGGTGCCAAATCTGGGTGAATAAGCTGCAATGCAAAGGACCCATGCGAGAAACGCTGCCAGCAGTGCCAGCATCCCAACAGGCACAGCCCAGGGATGGGAATGCACGGAGCAACCAAAGCTGCAGCTGCCAGCAGAGAGGCATGGCTGAGCCACATGATGAATGCTGGCCCCCGAAGAAGACCCAGCAGGGCCTTGCGGGCATGGGGAGAGGGAACTCAAACTATTGATAATCAATTAACTCCTTCAATTACAGCAGCTTAATGAGGTAGCGCCAAGTCAGCCCTAATGAACCTCAGTTTAATAGAGGAGGTTCCTCGGGTGCTGGTTTTTGACTCAATCTTGACCAGGTAGGGAACACTGCAAAAGTATCAAAGCAATTAGTGTCACTTAATGAACAGGCGCTCTCTGTCCTCTGCAGAGCTGATGGTTCATGGGTGGCTGTTGTAGGATGAGTGTTCCCTGACTCCTGGAGAGGTCCTGCCCTGAGCCCAGCTGGTCCCCACTGAGCTGGGCCACCAGCACCAGGATGGCCTGGGAGGCAGCACCGAGCTCGTTTATCCTGGCAGAGCACACGGTTCGCGGGGATGCTGCCGCGTGCATTAGTTGCTGGGAGATGAAGTGAATGTCACTGGGCCTCGCTCTTCCCTAGAGGCAGCTATTTTTTAGGTTTTTTTGGTGACGACAGCGTAAGTGCCAAAACAAATGTCATTGCCTGCTGGCCCCAATAGCTCCCCAGAAACCTGCTGGGTTCTGTGTAGCACAGCGGAAGGAAGGGGGGAGTGGAGGAGAGGGGATGCTGCAGCCCCCAGCAAAGCACTGCCTCTAACACAAGGCTGTCACGGGGGAGCTGTGCCAGGACCATCCCTGCACCCCAAACAGGGCCTGGGGAAACCTGGGGGAGGACAGTGGGGCTGTCCCTGCTTAGCAGGGTGCTGCTGATGCAGAGCTGGGCTGGGGATCCCCCCGAAAGCTGGGATGCCAGAGGTGCCACCCCTTTGGAAGCACACTGCTGCACCGTTTTGGGGAGGGATTTACATACCAAGGAGCCTCCGGCGGAGTAAAGACAACCTGACATCTATTTTGGGTCTCAAAGCCAAAGGCTGTATTTCAAATCCACTGATCAGGTGAGAATACAGCAAATGTGTGCAGAGTGGAGCTGGGAAGGAGGGGGAGCCCTCCCTATGCCACAGCAAGGGCCCCATGGCAAAGGCCCCCCTGCATCCCATCAGCACTCACCAAACTGGCTTCCAAGGGAGGAGACCCCTTGCTCTCACGGGGGCTGAACCCCAAAATCCTGCTGCACTAAACCTTCATGGGCAGTGGCTGCTAGGGCCCTGCCTTTACCCAGAGCTGAACTGAGCTGCTGCAGGGGTGCTGGCATCTCAGACCCACCCCCAGAGATAGAGCAGATGGAGAGCACAGGCTGGGCTCCCGAGCCCAGGTGTGTGGTGCCTGTGCCTCTGCATGCTGGGGCAGATGGAGGGGGATGTGTGCTGCCTGTGCTGCCTGCTGGGACCACACAGGGGTTTGGCCACAGCCTTTCTGCCTGTTGATGGTCTTGAGATCAGGCTGGGAGCACAGTGGGTGGCTGCAAAGGCTCAGGGCAGGAGAGGCACAGGTCAGGTAATTCATCCACATGTGTGTGTGTGTGTCTGTAAAAGCCCTTGGGTGTAATGTCTGCAGTACCCTCCAGGTATAGATGAGCCTTGATCCAGTCTGGGGAGCGCAAAGGTTGGAGAAGACATTCCTGCACGGACCTGAGCTACACCTTGCATGGGAGGAAGGATGCAGGAGACCCCTGGCCACCAGTGCTGGCCAGGATGAGCCAGAAGGGAATGCAAGGCAGAGGATTGGTGAAAGGAGGGACACGAGTAGACAGAGGTAGGGAAGGCAACAGCCCTGCATGACTGGTAGGTCCATAAAATCCTGAATCTGGGCATCTCAGTTCCCATGAGCAGCTTATATGAGTGTTACCAGCAAGTGCTTCCAGCTCCTACCAGTCCAACAGCACTAACTGCAGATGCCAAACTTGGGGGTATCAGACCTGATGCCTAAAAGGACCTGTCCAGATTCCCCCTCTGGGTGGGTAGGGGGGTACTTGACCCCTCCAGTCTTCCCAGTGCCCATCCATCCTGCAGCATGAAGGGGATACAGAGTGCTGGTTCTCCCCTAGACCACTTTGTCACTGCTCCTAAGGGCCAGGAAAGGTGCTGAGAGTGGGTTTTGGGAGCGTGAAACACCGAGGATGCTCACAGAGCTGGTTTAATGAAACAGCTACACACTTCCAGGCACTGGAGGTTATTCTTGCTTCTTTTCTTGTTTGGTTGACTTATTCAAAGACTATTACTGGATTAACTAAAATTCTTACGATGCTGGAGCAGCATCTTCACAGGCAGCAGTGTCAAGGGCTGGCAAGCCCTGCAGCCCCTCCTGTCTTCTGCCCTCTCACATGTTGCCTTTGCTCCAGAACATGTCCCAGAACATGTTGTTCTGGGCTCCATTTCACGGGGAGGGTTTGGGGACATAGAGGACTGAACCCAGTGATGGGAGAAGTCTCTCCACACCTTCTGTTGCTGCCTCCACAGGTAACTCCCACTGGGGGTGTTGCTCTACTAAGCTCTACTTCCTTGTCCAGAAGGTCCTGTGGCCATGTCCTGCTCTCCCACATCCCCAGACAAGCAGCCTCACAGCATCCTTTGTTTTCCCAGGCTGCCTCGGCACGTGTGGCAGAGTCTTCCCCCTTCCCGCCCCCTCCTCATCAACTGGCAAAGCCCCAGTGGTTTCCCCCAGAGAACGTGCGGTGAGACACAGCATGAAACAACTGCAGATAATTAGAGGAATGAATGGGGTATGGGAGCAGTGCAGGGAGCTTGCAAAATCCATAAATAGCTTGTCTCGCCGAGCTGCTTAACTCCTTGCTTGTTCTTGCCAAAGTGCAGACCCCAAAGGGATGGTGCCTGTGCATGAATAGGGGTGGAAAGTTCAGGAGTGTATTTTTAAACCATTCAAGCTGTACTCAGCCTGAGTGATACATTATTGTCTCCGTGTGTCACTTGAAATGTCTTATGAATGCAAGGAATAAAAAACCCCACGATTTTGCCTCTCTAAACTCCCACCCCTCTGCTTCTACCCAAATAATGTCAGGCTAGAGCTGACAGGCAAAAGGAAAGCACAGGGTAAGGCTGCTTAAAAGCAGCATGAAAAGCTTTTCTCTGGGAGGAAGAGCCCCAGCTTGTGGGGCCATAGGGCAGCAGGTCTGGTGGCAGGCACAGGTACCAGCAGAGTGCCAGAGCCTGCCAGGGAAATACTGGGATCTCCAAGGAGTCCCCAGGAAAGGCAGTAGGGCTGTGTGCCTAACAGGGACAGTATCCTCCATCTCACATGGCAGCAGGTTTTCCCCAGCCCATGGGTAGAGTTAGTGGCCCAGGACAACAAGAAAATAGGGTCAACTAGTCTTGATTATTGCCCCAAAAGAACAAGGGACTACTCCTGCTCCCCATCCTGGGTCAGGGTAGGATTGTATCACAGTTCTGCCTATCCTGAGCCTCTGGAACCTCTCTGGGTGGCTGGCACTTGGTGACAGTGACACTCTGCAGTCCTCAGGGCTGGCATCTAGCCTCAAGCTGTGGTGGGAGAGAGAGATCCCAAAGAGCCTGACAAACAGCTGGAGCCATGGTGAGATATAGTGGGGCAGAGGGAAAACAAACCAGAAACTCACCAGGAAATCATTTCTCTTTTAAATGGGGCTGATGTAATTAAGCAGCACGGGCTTTATGAATGATACCAGCTCTGCCTTGAAACACATCATTACCTCTCTCTGTTAGAGCAGTGGTTTTAAATACATATTTCCTCTTCCAATGCCTGAGGAGAAGGCTCCATGGCTGGGATGCCAGGATATGTTGCTGATCACCTCTTATTTCACCTAGGGCTGGGGAAGTGCTTGGTGCTGAGCTCTGGATCTCCCCCACACACACCTCTGCTCCAAGTCACTGCCACACACTGTCCTCTCTGCCACCAGTGATGCCAGAGTACATGATGGCACTGCACCTGCATCCTCCAGCTCCAGAGAGTTAGAGTCTTCCCATGCCCAATCTGCCAGTGCCAGGGGTCATCCCACACCCCTCCATCTAAGCTATGTAAGCCCCTTACCATTCTTTTTTTTTCTTGTTTTACAGAACCCAGGGCTCAGGGGGATGAGATATTTCACTGACTCCCTCTGGCACCCCCTCAACCCCACAGAGTCTGGGTATTTCTCTCAGTTTGGTATAATTTGGGCATTTCTGTTCCCAGAGGACTCTCCCAGCCCATCTGCCAGGAGTGCTCACCGTAACAGATTATAGAGGCCTGAGCATGAACGAAGGGCTTTTGTACTAGAAATTGAAAGTTGATGGAGTGTGTCATAGGAAAATGACAACAACCTAGTGTACCTCAAAAGACAATTATATTTCTCTCATCGGAAGTGATTGAATTTCTCCATCAGTGACACTGCTAACATCGTGGACACCAACAGCTCTCTTCCAAAAGCCTCTTTCTCAGCTGCACACCTGAATTTCCTTACACCTGCCCCCTCCTGCACTACCTGTTCTGCTTCTTGTGCTTTGGCAGGACATGCTGAGCTCACAGCCAGCACAGGGACCACCCTCAGCTGGGCACACTCCCCATCCCTGTGCCTCTGCAGACCCATGCATCCCTCAGCTCTGCTCCTCTGGACTTATTCTGAATATACCATGGCTGGAAATCACAAAGATGAATCCTGTGGCTTCACTGTGACCAGCCATGCTGGATCATCACAGTGTTGGGGCTGCACTCGACGTACTCACACTGGCAAACAGAAAGAGCTGGAAGAAATGATGACCTTTCTAGAGATGGGGAATGAGGTCAGGCAGCACACCCACCACTAGCACCCCAGAGAGTCTGTTCTGCAGACTGGGAGCACTGTGTCGTGGACACTTGAGCAGGTGCTGGATGCTGGCCTGGGGATGCTCTGCAGCCATATCTCACACCATGGGGAAAGGGACAGCAAAAATCCCCTTCTCTGGGTGATTTTGGCCTAGAATCTGGAGCCCCAAGAGCTGTAGGGTGGGCTCCCGTGTGTGCCTGGGGCACAGCCATGCCTTCCACTGGCTCTTTCCCATTCCCCTGCAACCCAGCCTGAGTGTAATGCCTGCTGGCAGATGGTCAGCCTGATTTATTAAGACACACAAAGTAATGAATGAGCCACAGCCAAGCACCAGGAGTCTGGTACCTCCCTTCACACCCCACGTGCACTGGGCCAACTGAGCTGTGCAAGGCTTGACCTCCCTAGCAAGGGAGGTGTCATCACCCCATACACCTTTTGAGGGGACAGCGGTCACAGCTGGGATTATTTCCATGCTGTGCAGGGTGACAACCCCACCTGGAAGGATTGGGAGGGCGATGCCATGTTGGGATGAGGCTGGCACAGGCAGGCACATCACCTCGCTCCACTCCGTGGGTGGCAGGCAAGCCTGGGCTGACGAATGCGCATGCTCCTGTGGCTTTCAGAGCCCCATATGTTGTGTGGGCTGAGAGCACATATGTTAGATATACACACATCTACGTGTGCGTGCATGTATATATATATACACAGACATATATGAGAGAGACCATTACAGATACAGATTTACATATAGAATCACCAGTTAATTACTGCGGGATTTTAAGAGAGCAGAATCAGCCCCAGATATCAGAAAATGGCTATCTTTATCTCTACCCTCTGAGCAGCAGAATCAGCCCCAGATATCAGAAAATGGCTATCTTTATCTCTACCCTCTGAGCAGCAGAATCAGCCCCAGATATCAGAAGATGGCTATCTTTATCTCTACCCTCTGAGCACGTGCCTCTGATGGGGCTGGCGAATGCCATGTGCCAGAGTCCCAGCTGGGGAGGGTGTTGGGCAAAGCAGAGCTGTCCCCACACCTGCACAGTGCCCCAGGAAGGAGGAAAGCATCCTCCCTGGCCATGCACGGGGCATGCAGGTACCCAAATCCAACAGCCCAGCAGGGAGCCCAGGGGATGCATCTGCCCAAAGGCAGCCTCGTCCCTGGACAAGCTGGATGAACTGCTGTATCACTAATGGAGAGAAAAGGCCTCTCAGGGGCAGGACTAATCTCGTTGTAAGGTGGTTGCCTCAGAAAGGTCAGATGAATTTTGTCTGAACGTGCCTTTTTTCTCCCTGTTGACTATAAATGTCATCAAGCCAGTGGGCTCCATGGCCGGTACCTATAGAGATGCCACATGCAGACAGGTGGTATGAATCCAAGTCCATAGTTATTGCTCTGGACCAACCCTGGTGCTACATGCATCCAGTGGTAGCACAGGGAGAGAAACCCACCCCCAAGCTCAGGATTTGGGTCCCTGAGATTTCTTCCAGCTACGTGGCTCAGGTAGTAAAAAGTTCTGCCCACTTCAGCTTGGTAAGTGAAACTCCATTCATCTCTCCAAGAGCCCCCAGCAGCATCACCCAGCTGTAAAGTACTTCAGAGTTGACTCAATGTCACATTTAAGTGCTGGATGCATCAGTATTCAGGATGCTTTGGAAAGGTTATGTAAACCATTACATCAAATCCTGAGAGAGTTATTAAGGTGAGCGGCAGAGCATGGGAGAATGGGTGATTATCTCACAGCAGTCCTGTGAAACCACGCCAGCAATGGCCAGCAGAAGGATGTAACTCATTCTTCTTACAAGCCTGATTTTGTTTCTCCCTAATATTTCTTTAAAAAAAAAATCTTTCCATAAAAGAATTCCCTGTTCTGGGATATAACTATTCCAGAGAATCTCCATTTCAGCAGCTAAGGCGCTGTAGAGATAAGGAATTTTGGAAAAGGGAAAGTCCCAAACTATTGGACAAGCCTTCTATTCCGCCTCCCCTTTTTGGAATGTCTTATTTCAAATTCATTGTGGTCTATTCACTCCAAATTTATTTTATTCATCTGAACTTCTGCCTTTGAGGACTTGGGGGAGGACAACATGGTTAATTTTGGAGTTATTTGCTGTGGACTCCTGAACCTCACAGAAGTGTGTGGGCTCCCCAGGCAGGTTCTCCAGCTGGCAGAACTTGTCTTCAAGGACATCAAAGCATCTGCAGGGGCCTGCAATTTTTCAGAGCTTGGAATGGGCCCAGCCAGACTGACAGACTTTAAGAAATCTTTAGGGGTACCAAAGGTATTTTTTAAAGTCCAGAGCCAACCTGCTTGGGTTAAATAATGGTAAGAAGCTTGTGGGGCCCACACAACACTAGGAATTGCAGGCCCAAAGCAGCAAGTTGAAAGACCAGCATAAGTCGGGAGCCATCACACTGAAAATCTTTGGTGCTGGTGGGACAGAGCAGCCAAGATGTGCTAATTACAACATCCCTGATGGACATCCTGCAGCAACCTGCCCAGCGTGCTCCCACATGGCAATGCTGCCTCCTCCTGAGAAAAGCCACCAAAGCCACCCTGAGACACTTTGAGCTGCCTTGTAGATCTCCTAATCCCATGAGATTCATCCCACAGGATTTACACACCCCATCTCCATAGCCAGGTGAGCCACTGGGAGGTTGCTGCTTTGTGCATCATCCCCAGGGTGAAATGAGGAGAGGATCCTGTCGCAGACTGATCACTGGTCCACAGTCCCAGTCCAGAAGCTTCCATACTGGAGTCTGGGGAAGGAGACAGCGCTGTCTGTACACAGGGATGGGGATGGGGGTTGTGCTGGCAGTCAAAGCAGTCCTGGCAGTGCCTCCTGGATGGGACACGTGGGCTCTCCCTCCCCAGCCGCTTGCAGAGAGGAAAATAAAGCACCACTGAGCATCTGGGTGGATTCCTGGACCAAAGAGGCAGCAGGAGCAGGGCCAGGTGTGCAACAAGAAGGTTCAGCCCTACAGCTGTGCTGCTGTCACCCCCTCTGGTGGGTTATGACTGCAGTACATGCCATTGGCATTCCAACACTGATTCTCCTTTCTCTGTGTGTTCAGCGGTGTGTAATTGCACTGGTGTCAAACATGGGGGTGGGATGATTCACAGTGGCTCTGGCAGCACGTGGTCGCTGTCCAGGCTGAGCTGCATGACAGTCCTTGGGAGCTGTGCCTTTCTAATCCCACAGTACAATTCCTCAAATCCTGAAACCACTGTTGTTGAATAAACCCTGGACATGGACTTGGCCCAGCTATGCCCACAGGAAGCTCTCTGGAGGGTGCTGGTGCTGTGTTGTGAGTAGGTGCTGTTATTAGTAGCTGACCCAAACCCTTGAAGATGCTGTGGAGGGACATCTTGTCACCAAAGGTGGCAGGGGACCTGTGCCTATGGGACAGTGTGAAGGAGCATTTAGGTTGGGGTCAGCCTCAACTTGCTCTGTGCACAAAAGAAGCCCTGACTCCCGGGCTACCAGCTGGCACCTTTCACTGATGTTAACATTCATTTAACAAAAATTACAAATACCCCCAACACGGGCTAATTAGCTAATGACATTATTTTGGCCTGATGTGCCATATAATTAAACAACTAATAAACGGCAAGAGTCCTGTGCTGCTGAGGCTCCTGAGTCAATACCGTGCTATTACTGTGGTGTAATTGAGTTTACTGAGAACCTCAGCAGAGATGTCCCAGAGCCCATGCAAGGAATGGTATGGAAACAGCCAACAGAGACCTACCTGCTGGATAAAGGAGAGAGACAAATCTTTTAATCTACACTACAGCCCGGAGTCACACACGGAGAAGACAAGTTTGTGCTTCACACTGTGGTAAATGCATTTGCTAGAGAAGTGGGTACACACCTCCCAAGAGGCACTACATGTTCAAGGGCTGCTCTGGCAGCACAAGAGGCTTTCAGGGCTCCAGGGAGGGTGGGAGTGGGATGAAATGTGGCTTGTCCTCCCTTCTGCAGAAACACTTCCAAAAGTCTGTTTGTATTTCTCCATTAAAAATGAGCATTTTTTGGTGCATTTCCAAAGATAGAACCAAAAGGCACGTCGAGTCTACTGAGGGGTCTCAGGCATGGCTCAAAGTTTCCTCCTGCAGCCCTGACCTTTGGAGACCAAGAGCCCCAACCTAAGGCTCTGCTGGCAGACAAAGAATGGACCAGCAGCTGGATTTGGAGCTGCAAAACTCCTTCAGATTTTTCTAGTGCTTGTAAGAAAGGAGGAGAGAAGGAGGCTGGCAACCAAGCTCTCATTTGAGTCATTTACCATCTACTGATATCTCATTATTATGTCTCTGGGGTGGGGACCACATTTTTGAGGTCCTCAGAGGTGATCCATTGTTATATGGACATTGTTATATGGAGAATGCAATGACCACATGACCTTTGTGCACACACACATCCAGGTTTCACTCCAGCCCTTGCTCTCCCCTCCCTGCATCCCTGCTCCTGAGCTCATGTCCCCAGATGCACCTGCACTTCAGCCCACCCTCCTCTTTCTCCTCACCTTCCTTCTCTGGCAATGCCAGAAAGAGCTTGTTCTGTTCCTGACCACTCTGAGGCAGAGCCTGAAAGCAGCACTGTGGCATGGCAGCATCTGTCATCCCAAGGCAGAGGCACAAGCCTCTCAGACTGTGCTGCTGTCAGGTCCCTGCATGGCAGCAGCGGGCAAAGCTGAATCCTGTTGGCAGCCTGTGGGCTCTCTGGCCCATGGTGGGAGTCTCCTGGGGACAGTGCAACAGGAGGACAGGGCACCACAAGGGATGGACATGGGGCTGCACAGCCAGGAGCCAAGGCAGGACTGGGAACCTGTGTGTGAAGAGTTCACCCAGGGTGGGACAGTGACTGCAGCTCAGGAGGTCCAGCTCATATCCAACATTCACACTGGAAATGGCTAAATGGGGGCCAGACAGAAATGCAGAGGAGCCTGGCCAGGGGTTGCAGCCACTGTTGGTGCAGCCTCAGAGCTCCTGGAGTGTTTCTGGGAGTGTGAGCAGGATTGACAGGCTGCAGCTGATGGGATGGGCAGTGCTGCTCTGAGCAGAGCTCTGGCATGCTGGCCCTGCTGCCTCCTGCATCTCACCATGGCCTGCTGTGATAGCTCATCCTCATCCCATAGAACTCCTCAAGGAAAGGAAACTGGAGACAGTGATGAGAGAGCCCAGAGGGACCACTCTCAGCCTGTCCTCCCAGCTCTTGCTTAGCACAAAACACATCATCCCCCAGGAGCTGTGCAGCAAACCCACAAGGTTCCTCACTTCACATGCTCTCGGGATTTAAAGCAGACAACTTCAGGAGTATGGTTGGAAGCAGATCAAGCCTTGGTCCCAGTGTGTGAGGAGCACCCCCAGGACAGTGGGAGAGGGATGATGGCCAGGGGACAGTGAGAAACGGGGCTGCATCCAAAGAGGTGCAAAACCTGTGCTTGCAAGAGGGTAGAGAGTGGGTGCCTGCCAGGACTGTGGCTGTGGGTGGCCCATGTGAGCAGTGCCAGGAGCAGAGGCTGGCAGAGCTGCTGGCAGCTCTGAGGAAGAGGTGGGTATGCAAAGGCTCAGTGACAGCAGAACCACTGCTTGACAGGGAGAGGCAGCTCCTGTCGTTAGTGTGAGCCAGACTCTGCCAACACGAACCCCCAGCTCACTGCAAACAAGGCGTGCGGTCGTGTGTCTTTGCTGTCAATCAGCATCGTGTGGGGAGCACGCTGCAGCTGCTCTTCTGCAACACAGGAGGGCTTGTGCTTTCCCTGAAATGTCTCCGTGGGGGCCGTGGGCAGCCCCACCAGGGGAGGATGGCTGTGCCCAGGAATGCTCTCCATCCTCCGGGCTGGTAGGAGAAATCCTCCCAGCTCCCTGTCTGCAGCTCACCTCACTGCCCTCCCATACCCACAAGAGGTGCTTGTGTGGAGAATGAGTCCTGCACTCCAGAATTGCTCACAGAGCACTGAAAAGCCATGCTGAGGGCAGGCAGGGGGTACCAGCACAGACAGGAGCCCTTTTTCACGTGGGCACTGCCTGCCACTCAGCCCCAGCCAGCTGCAGCCTCAGGACAGCCTTGTCCCGGTGCTGGCAGAGCAAAGTGGCTCAGCAGCAGCCACAGCACCTTCCCCACTGCAGCAACACCAGGTGCATGGACATCTCTCCCAGTGCTGGAGTGGACATGGAGGTGTAACTCCAGGAACTCCCCTGTGCCAAACACCAGGGGTTCAGCTCACAGTGGAAGAAGACACCGAGATGCCAAACTGCTGGGAAAAACAGGCTGAGAAGAGCAGGTGGAATGTTGCCTGGAAGTCACCATGGGAGCTACACCCACCACAGGGTAGCACCGAGATCCCTAAGGGATCACCACTCCCTGAAATGAGACCTGTCCATGGCTGAGCTGTAGTTCCTTCCCTCTGAGCCACACTGCTCTGCTTTGCCTTGAATGCAAAGCTTAAGCAGCCCCTGTGTCTTCCCTTTTATCTCTCATTTCTAGGCTGACATTTTGAAGGAAATTTGCTCTTTCCCTTGAAGTAGGGAAATCAGTGGCTGAGAGCACTAGGGCCCCAAAAGCTGGGAAGACAAACATATTTGGATGTGTGATTTCACAATGGCCACGCTGAGAGCTTTGAGAGGTTGGGTCCTGTCCATCAATTACCTGCAATGTGCATCCAGACGTGATACAGCAGAAAAAACCCAACTTATTAGAAGGGAAGAGAGGTGAGTGAACACCAAGACTGGTTAAAGAGAGTGGCTTTCAAGGAGCAAAGGGAGAGGCTTCTCTCCTGCTCTCTTCCCCCACCCTGACACGAAGCCACATCTGGGAGACACAGCACAACCAGCCCAAGCCCTCCATTGCCCACATGGGGCGTCAGCATAACCCAGAAAGCGCTGGCAGAGCTGACTTGTGGGCACGAGATGTGGCACAGAGCAGAATCAGTAGAGGAGACTGAAGTGGAAACATTTAGAACAGCATTTTTAAAGATATTCAGGCCCCTCTCTCTCTCCCCTCCGGCCTGCAGGTACTTAGGAACGCTTTGCACATGAAGAATTATTTGTCTAATATTTCACGTTAGAATGTAAGATGACATATCCAGGACAGACTTTTGTATAAAGCAGAGTCTTAAAAGCAGAATTTTAGCAGTCCTAGGGGGCTCTGGGGCATATAAAGCATGTGGTGGAACAAGCAGTGTTTTCTGTTTAGCCCAGGCAAGGATTTTTGTTTGTATTCCCCTTCCCTAGGAAAGACAATTATCATTGGCACCCCTGAGCCCAGTGCAGCCCCAGAGGGAGGTTGCAGAGAGCTGTGGTGGATGTTGGGGTGGTTCCAGGAGGTTGCAGGGTGGGGGAAACAGGGAGTTAATGCCAAAGCAGTGCAGATGGGAGCTACAGGCAGGAAGTGATGGAAGTTGGTTCTGGTCCTCCAAACCACTTGCCTCTCCTTTGGCTTCCAAGATTTAAGCACTAACTTGACAGTGGGATTAAACAATAAGAATAATCACAGCCTCAAGCTCATTGCTTTTTCCTGGGGATGTGACAAGTGATGCAGGACAGACCATGCTGTGCAAAAGGGCTGCACAATGTGTAGGCAGGGCTGCCTGGCATTAGGGCTCCCTGGGGGCTTTGACCCCATCCCCCTCTGCCCTGCCATGCTGGGGGCACCTTCCCATCTGTGCTTTGGCATCATCCCAATCCATGCCTTGGTAACCCAAAACTGGGGCCAACATGGCCCTTCAATGCTTCCCCCTCTTTGCCAGGTCTCTCCTCCTGCCCCACTGTCTCATCTCACCCTCTCTCTCTNTCCCCCTCTGCCCTGCCATGCTGGGGGCACCTTCCCATCTGTGCTTTGGCATCATCCCAATCCATGCCTTGGTAACCCAAAACTGGGGCCAACATGGCCCTTCAATGCTTCCCCCTCTTTGCCAGGTCTCTCCTCCTGCCCCACTGTCTCATCTCACCCTCTCTCTCTCCTCCTCCACAAGCTCTTCTTCACGGTATTATTTCCTTTTTATCATGCTAATCCCTCTCCTGAGTACAAACTGTTGCAGTCTTTAGAGGGACAGGGAGATATTTCTGTTCTGCATATTCCACAGATCCTCCTCTGCACGGAAACGGACACTATCATTACTGGTATTCCTCTTATTAACATCTCAGCTAAGGAAACTCTTCTATTAACCAGGAGCTTTTGCTAGAGTCAAAATAAAAGGGAAGAGGTGTAAACCAGCCAGACTCATGCTGTAAATCTCTTTCATGCCATCCCAAAGGGAGTCTGTGTTGTGTTCGAGGCGGAATTCCACGCATGTGACATACCCAAAGGTCCCATGAGAGGTGACAGTGTGGACAGAGGCTATGAATGTGTCCAGGGTGCTGTGGCAGGGCAGGGGGGCTCAGCTCCAAGAGCAGACAGTCTCCATGGCCCTGCCATGCTGCCAGCTCCTTGGCAGGTGACTTGGATGCTGGCACCTTCCTTGTAGGTGGCCCAATGGCACCTGGGGTTAAAACATTCCAATAGCCAGTCCTGCTGGGTGAGGGGACACAGCACTGCCCTTCCAAATAGATAGCAAAATAGTCCCTATATATATATATTTATTTATAGGTAGAACTAAGCACTAGGGCTGAAATAAGCCCATGAGAGCCCTCCCTCACACCAGCAGCCCCCACAGAGTGGGGGCAAAAGCTGCCCTGCTTT
>WBMV01003488.1:47901-61852 GCA_013396655.1 Campylorhamphus procurvoides
GGGCCAACTTGGCCCTTCAATGCTCCCCCCTCTTTGCCGGTCTCTCCTCCTGCCCCACTGTCTCATCTCACCCTCTCTCTCTCCTCCTCCACAAGCTCTTCTTCACGGTATTATTTCCTTTTTATCATGCTAATCCCTCTCCTGAGTACAAACTGTTGCAGTCTTTAGAGGGACAGGGAGATATTTCTGTTCTGCATATTCCACAGATCCTCCTCTGCACGGAAACGGACACTATCATTACTGGTATTCCTCTTATTAACATCTCAGCTAAGGAAACTCTTCTATTAACCAGGAGCTTTTGCTAGAGTCAAAATAAAAGGGAAGAGGTGTAAACCAGCCAGACTCATGCTGTAAATCTCTTTCATGCCATCCCAAAGGGAGTCTGTGTTGTGTTCAAGGTGGAATTCCATGCTGGGAGGTGGCATGTGACATGCCCCAAGGTTCCATGAGAGGTGACAGTGTGGACAGAGCCTATGAATNGGTGCTGTGGCAGGGCAGGGGGGCTCAGCTCCAAGAGCAGACAGTCTCCATGGCCCTGCCATGCTGCCAGCTCCTTGGCAGGTGACTGGGATGCTGGCACCTTGCTTGTAGAGCCCCAGTGAAACTGGGCCCTGGCCCAAGGGCACCTGGGGTTAAAACATTCCAATAGCCAGTCCTGCTGGGTGAGGGGACACAGCACTGCCCTTCCAGGCAGATGGCAAAATAGTCCCTATATATATATATATGTATTTATAGGTAGAACTAAGCACTAGGGCTGAAACAAGTCCATGAGAGCCTCCCCTCACACCAGCAGCCCCCACAGAGTGGGGGCAAAAGCTGCCCTGCTTTAACAACCATGGCACCCACCAGATTCAAACTAATTCATCAGCAAATGAATGCATTGGCTGAGGAGGAATTTAAATGATACAATCACACACATCCAGGTTCAAATGCCCCAGGGTCAGGCAGTGCCAAATGGTTTTGCCCATTCTGGACCCGCATGGATTACCCCAGCCAGTGTGGGAATGGATTTACTGGAAGAATACCCAGATCTGTGCCAGGCAGTGAGGATTTTGCAGGGATGGCAGTGCCTGCAGATAGGCAGGTGGCTGGTTTAAAGTACTGAGCTTCTCAGGTAGAGGATCATATTACTCTGGAAATGGAGGATCAAATTATTCCATTATTCCCCAGGGAGGGGATTAAATTACCCTGGAATTAGAGGATTAAATTACTCACCAAGGGAGAGGATTGAATTACTTTGTGAGTTGTGGGATTAAAACACTCTGCAGGTGGCAGGCTCAAAATAGACCTTCACACAAAAAGCAGGATTAAATTATTCTATGGCTGGCCAGGGGGAAAAAAAACCCCAAAACAAACCAAACCAGTGTACTCTGGAGGCAGCCATATTAAATTATTTCTGGAGATTAAATTGCTCCACAGGTTTGCTGGATCCCAGTGCTGTGGAGCAGCCCATATGCTTGGGAAGGTGTGTGGATACCCAAGCATGAACAGCCATCTGATGGGGTCCCACTGGTGGTACCCAAATGCCTCTTGGCACCATCGTAGCTGGCACCTGACAGTTTTGACTCTATTTATTTGCATGTCAAGGTGGGGAGCCTGGCAGGGCTGGGCTCTGCTCCCATCCAGGAAATCCAAGGGGAATCCCAGGTCACCTGGGGAGCACGAGGCAGACCCAGGGAACTGAGCCAAGCCTTAATTCAGTTTCTTAAGGCAGGTTTTATCTTACTTGCCTTTTTGCATTGATGACTACAGCACTGACAGGTCTTCTAACCAATGGCATCACTGTGTATGCAGAGCAGGAGATCAAAGCCCTCCTCCCCAAATTCCTTGCTTCCACTCATGACCTCCTCTCCCCTCTCATCCCTGGGCTCAGCTCTCCCCTGTGGATGTCCTAGGGAGACATCCCTAGTCTATCCCTAGACTCATGCTGCTCTGCCTCCTTCCCTGGTGCCTGTCACTGCCTGTTCGTGGTGACAGCAACGAATTGGCATTTGAAACTTGTATTGGCATTTTTTATGCTGATTTCTTTCTCAGGCTCCACCGCTGAGATTTCGAGAGAGGGAAAGAGAATGAGCATTTTAGGATAATCTTAAAAGCAGAGAAATTATTACATGTCAAACACCGAATGGGGAGTTTAAAAGGCTCCCAGGTGGGCTGCAGAATTAAATGTTTGGAGGCTTTTTTTCCCCCCAGTGAGGTAAGAAATGGCAATGTCACCATAGCAACTGCAGGGCAAATTCTGGGCAGTGGCTCAGCACTTTGTCAGGGCTGCCCCAGCCCCTCTGCACAGTGTGTGGGGCCTCCACCCTGTGAGATGCAAGAGACTGGGGTGGCCCCAAGCCCACACATCCCAGTCCTGCAGCCAAGGTACCTCAGGAGCCAGCAGGTTTGCTGGCATGAGCTACACCATGGTCAAAAGCTCCCTGAGACCCACAGGATGCTCCTGGTGAAGGACCATCCCAACCACCTCAAACCCAGCTGGTTTCTCCATCCCATCTGCTCTGGTCTCTTGCACAGTGCAGGATGCTCCCTGCATCCATCTAGCTGGGGGCTTCCAGGGATGGAGAGGTGGCTGGGACCTGACACTCCTGACTTAAGGAGGGGCTCCAAGGTGCCCCAAGCCATCAGGCAAGAGCAGCTCCAAAGCTCAGCAGCGTGGGCTGGGGTCCCTCCTATGGGTTGGCTTCCAGACAGGAAACTTGTCACCTCCCCAGTTGCACAGAGCCTTCTCTGCCTCCTGCCTGTCATTGTTTCCATGTTCATTTTATGAGGCTGCTGGGAACAGTGGAAATCAGTGGGAGCAACCAGGGGTTAACTGAGTGTTAGTTAACTCCTGGTGTTCTCATCTGGCCTGCCAGGGTTACAGTAATTAGCACAACCCGAGCTGGCTCATTAAGGGGCTTTGCAGTGAGAATCAAAGGTAACAAGGGGGTTAAACTGGCTTGATTACTTCTCTTCGCCATTAGCACCAGCCACTGAGGAAGGATTTGTAGGAGGGAAACTGGTTTATCTCCAGATGAAGCAGGATATACCCCGGGAAGAGGGCTGATCCCCTGGGAACAGACAGGGACAGCACCTGTGGGGCAGGGGAGGAGGGCTCAAAGCCAGCCCTGCTCTGGGCTGAAAGCTGCTGTGATCCTTGACAAAGCTGCAATTAGGGGCAAATGATGAGAAAGTGAAACATTCAGCAGTTACAAAGGACTCCAATGCAATTTGTGACCTACATCTAGAAGCTTGCATGGCTCTGATTATGGCAGGCCATCAGGCAGAAGGATTGCAGCCAGGGACAGGGCATCCAGCTGGTGGCCACCAGGTGAGGAGGGTGGCCCAGTGCTCCACACCTGGTGGCCACAACCTGTCTTCTTCCCCCATAACACATGGCTGCACAGGCTCCTTGGGAAGCTGGATTCCAACTCCTCCTCTGCCAGCCCTGGAGCCAGATTTCCCATCTACTGGGTCCTGTGGGGCACTCAAACCCCTACTAGATATGCCAAACCCACTAAATCCACCACTTGGCCCCAGCAGTTGCTCCCTGGATCCCATGTCAGTCCCTCTACTCTCCTCCCCTGTGGCTGCAGACTGTGGCAGGGGTATGCTGACTCCAGGAGGGATCTCCACAAGCAGCACAGGGTACATGGCAGAGCTGGGAGCCAGCAAGGCCAGCTGCAGACCTGAATCCTGCCTGGCAGAGGCAGGGGGTGATTAAAGCCCCCCTTTCCCTTGCTGGTGACCAGGCTGGCCGAGCCATGCAGCACGGATGTTGCTGTTGAGAAACAGCAGGGAAGGTTCCCCTGGGCATCAGGTTTATAGCTGGAGATCAATTATCAGAAGCCTCTGACCTTGAAAGCAGTGGCACAGAGGGCTGTGGAGCATTTCCCTCCTTTTCCCAGGCAGGAGGTGCCCATACTGGAGGGGATAATCCATGGGGGGTGCTCTCAACAGGAGCCCCACCGTTCCTGGAGAGTACACACACACATAAGGGGTTTCCTTACATGCTACACACACATTTCTCCCTCTGGCACCCCCATGTCCTTGTTTTCCTCCTCCCTTGTGCACCCAAACACACAGACAGGCCCCAAACCCTAGGCAGGGGAAGGAATCCTGAACCTGTTGCAAAGTGACTGACTGAAGGCCATGACACACAAGGAGATGGAGGAGCAGGCAGAGAGAAGCCAGCTGGGCTCTACCTTCCCTCAACTTGCTGTAGGCTCCAATGAAACCTGATTTTGGAAGGGGGTTGAGCTTCCTAAAGTCTAGAGTAGTAGCCTTGGTGCCAGCAATGGGCAGCTCCTCCCAAAAGAGCATGGTGGAAACATGAACATTGGGCATCTTCTTGCATGGTTGGTGGGAAAGCCATCTCTCCTCCTAGCTGAAGGAGGGGGTGCTGGCACCCAAATCCACTCCCACTTCTCAAGCCCTGGGGCCTCAGCTGAGAGGGCTTTTCTTTTTTTCTTGTGGGCAAACAAAGTGGAAAATTAATTCCTTTAGATAGCAAATGAGTTTAATAGAAATGGTGATGGAGTTACACTGTGCCAGGAATGTTAATCCAGTACCTGATGTGGCCAGACTCTTAAGCAGGGCAGTGTGGGAGGAAGATGGTTTCACTTAAGAGCAGAGACATCAGGTCTGTGACCCAAATGTCCCCAGCTGCTGGTCACACCTTGGCAGGTTCTGGGGCACACGGAGCAGGATGGGACCCAGATCTCTTTCTCCACCAAGACTCAATAGTCTAAGACAAGTGGGGACAGCTTGTTGGTCCTTGCCTGTCATCAGTGAATTTTGTACTGTGAAGGCCAGAAGAGATCAGCTCCAGTACAGGGTAGGCTGGGAACTGGCCCTGGCAGAGCCCTCGCCTGCAAAGCCTGAGGCTCCCAGGTAACCAGGGACAGGATCTGTGTGCAAAGTTGGAGAACCTGCCATGTGGTGTGTGGTGGCTCTGCCAGCACAGACAGATCTGGAGAGCGTCCAGATCCACCCTGGGGCAGCTGGGATTTCAGTAAAGGTCTTTGTAAACAGAATTACACAAAAACAAGATGTGACTGTCCCTGCCTCTGCTGCTCACTGAGAGGTGACCTGAGGCCAAGCCTCAGCACTGCCCTGCTCCTGTGGAGCTGGCCATGGCACCACACATCCCCTGAGAACCCTTGGGAGGAGCAGGTTCAACAGAGAATGGGACACACAAGCTGCTGGAGCCACTTGCTGGATGTGCCCTCCCCCTCTGCAAACCTTCACCTGAGTGCAGCTTCCAGCTTCACCTCTGTCCTGTCACTGCCAGGTTACCTCAGCTCTCCTCCAGTCCCACCCAGGCGTGGGGACATCAAGAGGGACACGAGGGAGTGCTCCCCTTCTCCCGCAGCTTCTGCTGCCAAGGTGACACGTGTCCCCGTTCAATAAAGCCTTTCAAAGGTGGGCTGGCATTTCTCTGCACATGTTTTTTTTTTACTCATCCTTTTCATCTGGGTAATTTATTCCCTCTTTCCCTAACACAGATTTAATTGAGTTCACAGCAGGATCTCAGCACTGGAGCAAAGCAGCAAACCCCATCAGCTTCCCCAGGCAGGGACCCCACAGAGAGCTACCAGGCAAGTGCTGTGCCTGGCCCCATCCTGGCTCCTTTCCTCGCCCTGGGAACCTCCTGCCTGCCTTGGCAGCCTCTCAGCAGGGCAGGAGCCACTCAAGCTGCCCAAGCAGTGCAGTTTGGCACCAAGTGGGGCAGGTGATGGATGAACATGCTGGGTCTCCGTTCCCCCTGAGCTCCTGCCACACTGCTCAGGATCAGGCCAGGCACAGTCACACTTGTACAGCCCACCTGCACCACTCCTTTTCCAAGCAGGCTGTGGCAGGACAGTCCCTTGCACCAGGGCATGGAGGAACAGGAGCTGTCAAGAGGCTGATTCTCTCAGAGCTGCCAGGAAAAGCCCATCCTTCTCCTGCCACAGCATATTCGATTCTTCTGCTAACCTGACCTTACTCAGTTCATTATAAGCCTCCAGGACATTGCAACTGTAACTTAAAAGGAAAAAGAAGGGAAAAAAAAGAAAAGCCTAACAAAAATACAAACCTTTTCTCTGATCAATAGTGCAGGCAACTGGAAAAGGTATAATTCAATTTGTCAGCACCGAGTTATTAGTTACTGTGATGGAGCCCTTTCTCCCAGCCCTGCTTCCCTCGCTGCTCCTGATGCTGCTGTCCCCAGGGAATGGGAACAGACCACAGTGTGACAGGGAAGCAGAGAAGGGCTGAGACCCAGCACAGCCACACAGGAGCTGATGGAGCTGTGACCTGGGAGTCGAGGCTTTACTGTGCCTGGGAGAGGGAAAAGGCAGGGAGACAGAGATTCCTGTGTTAAAGGCAGTGGTGGCTCTACCTCATCCTTCCATCAGCTTGGCAAATTCCCCTCCCTGAGCACACACAATGTTTAAGGGTTCCCACACATCTATCCTTTCCTAGACATGCCAGTGCCACTTGCTCTTCCCAGGCATGTCAGTCTGCACTGCTGCAACCCTTTTGCATGTTACTAAAGCCACATCCATCCTCAGCAAGAACTGCCCAGGGGACCATTCCCAGCCTCGTGTTCGAAAGCTCCCTCCCCATCTCCCAACCTCCTTTTCCCAAGGGATGCTAGCAGAGTATCCCCAAAGGGCTCTGCTGTGGGCAGGGCGAGACCAGCAGAAAGTGAGACACGCTGGGACATGCATGGCCTCAGTAGGAATCAATTACCACAGAAACAAGGGGTCAGAGGCTTTGGGGAGCCTTATCAAATGCCTTCCATGGCTCTCCATCAGCAGTCTAGCCTGAAATTACCTCCCACTGCTCCTCAGAGCAGTGCAAGTGGAGGGGAAAGATGCATAGCCATCGGTACTTGTAAATCCCAATGGCTTCTGCATGTGCCAGTCCTCCTTGTCCCTCCCTTGGCACAGTATCCAGGTCCCAAGATGCCACTGTGGAGCTGGGTGTGTCCACTGGTCCTCACCACGCTGCCTGAACCCCGGAGAAAGAGGCAATTGCAGCAACACTCAGCTCAGCTCCCTCCCCGCTCTCCTCCCCCAACTCCTCCGCCAGGGAAACCTCCAGATATGCATCCAGAGATGTCTCTTGCCGTTTGTTGATGTCGACAGGCATATCACACACACAGTCATTATTTAATCTACCTCTGAATTGGGCTAAATAGTTCTAACGATAATTACAGAGCATTTGTATTTATAGAAAACCATCATGCACGATCTGCATTCACACAGATAATGCTGCTGTGGTCTATAAATACGGGAGGGATGGTGTGGGAAGGCAGACGACGCTCCCAGTCGCCATGAAATGCAAAATGCATGGATGGCCCAGCCACACAGGGAGCTCTTCTTTGGATCACGCCACAAACAGAGCTAAGGAAAAGAATGGAATCAGGAGTAGACCTGCCAGTGGGGCATGGTGAGGCCAGACCAGCTCCAGGGATGCAGGATGGGGAGGGGATCAAGGGGAACAGGAGCAGAGGGAGATGGGATGCACTCTGTGCTGCTTGGCACAAAGTCTCAGAGCCCTGGGGAGGAGTGGAGTGAGAGTTGGGGAGCTGCATGGGCAGGGAGAGGGAGGATGTTCTGTTTCTCTTCCCACAGCAATAAAAGTTTTACAGCAGCAGCATATGATTTTATTGCCAGCATTACAGAGGCAGAGCTTCTCCAAGCCCCAGCCCTTGGAGTCAAGTCAAGACACAGGAAGCTTGGCTTTCATTAGAAACCAAAGGAAAAGGAGAGAGGCCAGCACACCCACCCTGGCAGGAATGCTGGAGAACGTGGAAACACCAGCCTCCAACTCCAGGCAGCAATAAAAGGAAGCTGATATTTTAATATTTACTTGTTTTGAAAATAACCTTATGGCTGTGGAGTGGAGGTGTGCTGAGAGCAGGGAATTGGACAGCCCCATGAGCTGGAAGAACTTGTGCGAGGCAGCATTAGCACTACCTTGGTGAGAGTCTCAGTGTGCATCCCTGTGGTCCCTGTCCTCGCCCCTGCAAAACTCTTTTGGCGTGTCTTAGGTTTTAATTCCCCACTGGAGTGGAGCCCCAGCTCGGGTGTGATGCAGAGACACCCCAAGTGAGCCACAAAACCATCTCACAGGTGAGCTCGTGCTCAAGAAAGGCAGGACTGTATGGAATGCTCATCCCCAGACACGCACACACACAAACTAGGAGTACTTGTATTGCATTAGTGCCTGGAAATTTCATTCCAGTCATAACCCATTCAGTGAGATACTGCACAGATACACACCAAGCAGCTTTTTTGTTTTTTTCCTAGAGAGAAAAGCTGTTTTTCTCTGCATATTCGTTTGAAGCAAACACAGCCAGAGGCTGCACATGCCTGAATAATGGCCTGTGACCACACCAAGGAGAAGGGGAGAGATGGTGGCACAGTGCCTGGGATCGCTGGCTTTGAGATCTCCTCGTGCTGCCCCTGTAATGGATCTACCCACCCCTGCTCTGCAGAGAAGAAGAGTCCAATCCAGGCCCTGTGTTTCTTCAGTTTGGGGCTTTGCATTGCCTTTTTCTCACTGCTAATTTACAAGCAAATATTTAGCCATCTGGCAGCCCTGTCCAGCAGGCAGCAAAGCAAACTGTTTGGCTTTGCTTCGGGAGGGGTGAAGCTGACATTAAACTCCTTTCCCTGAGTGCTGGGCACCCCCTTCTGACACGGTTTCCACCATTTGGCAAACTGCTCCTCCGCCATCTGCCTGGAGAAGTCTCCAAAGGGCATGGAGCCTGCTAAATATAGCCAAGAAGCTCAGCAAACATTTTCAGCTAGTCTGAGAAGACTTCTCCCAAAGTTACACCTTCCCCAGCCCATCTCCCTTGCCTGTGATGTCTCAGATATCCTTAAACTACCTCTGCGTTTTTAGTCCCATTTCCTCTTTGGAGTCTTTCCCTTCCCCATTCCCTTCTCACTACCACTCTTCACCTCTACTTTTACACTTGATTTCTCCTAACACTTCCCTTCACGCTTGGAGGAAGGCTCCAGATCATGCCAATGCTCCTTTCCCAGCCCACAGATCCCCAGATGCAGAGGGGGAGATCACACAGCCTGTGGGCTGACTATGCATTTGCTTCTCCAGGACCAACTTCTGCATGCAACGCCCTTACTCTCACCAGCTCTTGTCCATGGGGAGCCTTGCTGGCAGCTTCCCCACACTTGGGGTACACACCATGTATGGGTGGCCCTCTTTTTGGTGACTCAGCAGCCCATGCCACTCAAGAGGCTGATTTTTCCACTCAAGAGGCTGATTTTTCCACTCCTGTGTGACCTCTGTGACATGGAGGACAGGCAGCTCCACAAGCCCCCACTGTCACATCTATCCACAGCTCAGCAGTCCCTTACTCCTTTTTCCAGGAAAAGACAAGGCCAGCTGCCTCCTCCTGGCCCAATGTTAACCCTTCCCACCAAGAACAGGGCCCAGAAACAATATCCCTCATGGCATCACTGACTTGTGAAAAGGGAGGAGACTTATTGTAGGGTTGGGCTGAACTACATTTACAGACTTCAGGCACCTTGATCCCTGGAGAAGGAAGAGCCCTCACAAGCTTGTGTTTTATCACAGTAAACAAACTAAGCACAGAGAAAGACAAACAAGCACCCAGCATCCTGGGCATGGACAAGCTTGGCACGAAGACAGCCCTTGCTGCTGCAGGGGAGGGTTAACCGTGTAGTTTCCTGCTTAGGAGAGTGGAGAGAGGGAAGAAAACAAAGGAAAAAAAAGACATAAGAAAACAAACGCCCTTTAACAATGAACTCTGATGTTCAGTCAGATGTAAAAGACAGGAGAAGGGGGGGGGAAGACAGAGAGAGAGGAAAGGAGAGACAATAGAAGGCACATTACTATTTCCTCTTCAAATATTTATTTTCAGGTCTGCCTTGGAGTGCTGCTTATTGAGATATAGAGCCTTTCTGTGCTGCAGCTTGTAAGCTCCTGCTGCACATGGTCACAGCCTTATCTGGATGGTTGGAGCAACTGGCAATTCCCACGAGCCCAGTGCCAGACTCCAGAGAGGACAGCTCTCCTTTGGGTCCCCTCACCCCCCCCAGGCATCCCATCACGCTCTCCAGTCCTCCATTCTGAGCATCAGAGAGGACATCTGAAGACTTCACCTCCTCCAGGTGCTGTGCTGGACTCTACCTGGGACCTCAGAACACACAGTTCAGCTCCAACCCTCACTATCTGGCCATGGCACAAGACAGCCTTGGAGCTGCAGCCCTGACCAGGCACTCCTCGATATTTTGAACTCCCTCTGTGGTTGCCACGATGCCCTCAGGGCAGTAGAGGTGGCCTACATGGAGATGGGAGATCCTTCAACCAGTTATGCAGGTGAGCTGGAAATAGTGACCAAGAAAGGTGGTAGAGAGCACCAGTCTGCTGGAAGTGACATATCTTGGAGAAGAGCCAGAGCTGACATCCTGATCACAGACAGCAATTAAGAAATTAAGCTATCAGAGAGGCTTTCTGGGAGGAGTGAATGTCTGTGGCTTGGTCAGATGCCAGAGCAGGTCAATAACATTTGTCCTTCTCGCTGCAGATGGAGATTTTCCTGCGCCCTTGATCCCAACACGGCAGCACAGCTCCCTCCTCCGAGCACCACACACCACAGAGGACACATATCAGAGAGGAGAACATCAGAGAGGAGTCTGCAAGGCAGTGACAGCGGGGAGAGGGGTTGGACAGAAACCACCTCGAGACCTTAGACCTGGCAAAACCAGCTTCATCACCTTCCCCTGGAACTACAATCCCTGGCTAGAGCACATCCCTTGTGCAGGGAAGGATGGGAATCTTCAGTAATGCTCCTGGAAGGGGCCATTCCCCGTGCACCCTGGGCAAGAGAAAGACAGTGCACAAGGACAGTCATGCCCAGGGTCTGCTGCCATGGCACACACAGTGTTGCATGTGGTGCATCCAGATCAGTTCTTGGAGAGGATAGTGAAAGCACCCCACCCATTATCTGAACCACTGCCACACTTGAAATGATGGGGCAAGTCAGTCACTCAACTAGAATCCCTGGTTATTCCCATCTCCTGCACAGCTCACCTTCACATACCCAGTACCAGAAACCAGGAGAGCCACAGCACATCTGCTCTGCAACAAGCTCACAGCCTCTTACTGGCCATTAAATTACTTATCTTGAAACTGAAAAAAAAACATTTCCTTCTTTAAAAGGCTGTGCTGGGAACCCCATGGAGGGAACCATGGTGTCAGACACCTGAGTGGGATGGAGGCAGCCCCACAGCCCTCCTGGTGCAGCACACACAGCTCTGGCACCACAAACACTGTGACCTCCTCCCCATCCTGTCTCTCCGTGGTGTTCCTCTCGCACTCTCCCAGCCCAGCCCCATGTGCACATCTGCCCTTGCACGCCTGGAGCCACACACAGACAGCTTCCTCTCCGTGCTGGCCCGGAGAAATATTGATTTCCTTCCCCCTGCAATATTTCGCTTGGCTGAGCAGATTTAGAATTGAAGAGTCAGACTCTGCCTAGAGACCAGAACCATATTTAATTCCACAGTTTAAGAGGCCCCAGAGCAGGTTCTTCTTATTTTAAACTCCCAGCGCATTTAAAAGCAAGTGACATTTCGGGGGGATGCGGCAGGAGGTGGCTGGTGCCCTCTGCCTCGGTCCAGCCAGCACTGGGAAGGGCTTTGCAGCTCTGCTGCTGCTGCTGCATCCCCCCAGCCCCATCAGCTGCTCTGCCTGTGCCAATGAGAGGCGAGGGGTGGCTGTGAGCTCACCAGCCAAACCCAGGAGACCTCCTTCCATGTCTTCCTAACCGAGGAGAAACGAGAGGAATAAGGGAAAGGTGTGAAAACCTCTGATGAAAATTGCTCAGTGCATTGAGGTTTTGGGATTCACATCGCCTGTTTCTGTCTGTGCTAGGCTCTGCTCACGGAGCCAAGCCCTCAGTAAGGAACCATTTGCAGAGAGAGAACAAAGACGTGGTGCCCTGGCCAGAGGATGAGCCCTTACAGTGCCTGATCACAGAGCAGTGCTGCTGGAGAGCAGAGCTGCACACATCCACCTCCAGAGAAACTGCTCTAAGTCAGGGCTCTCCACAGCTCCCAACCACACAGCCTCACCACAGATTTCCAGAGGAGATGCAACAGATTTTTAAGGGAGGGGAAATACGATAGCCAAGGCTTGCCCAAACCATCTGTGAGCCTCTGCCAGATCCAAGCAGATGGGCACACACATTACCCTCTCCATGCTACACAGAGCACGTCTGCTAACCCAACACACCAGCAGGGAAAAGCCAAGTGTCCCCAGGATGAAGGGTCCATCTCAACAGGATGGGGCCCAGGTGAGATAAGCCCTATCAAGAAATGGGTGAGGGTATCCTGGAGAAGAGGGAAGGACACACAGGTCCCTACACACTGCTCAACTCTTCACATCACATCACTAAGGGCTCAGAGCTCAGGTTCAGCTCCACTGCTGCTACCCTGCCCTGGCTAGGGTGGCCTGAGCACACAACCATCCACTGTCCCCTCTGCCCTAAGACACCATCCCCAGTGGCCCTGCAACATGTCCAGAGTGACAGGCAAAGAGATGCTCTTCACAGCCTCTAACTAATGAAGACACTGGATGCCAGCCACCTCAGGAGCACTCTGGTACGTGTGTGTCTGCATGTACACATGTCACTGAACAGAGAGATTTCTGCCACGACTGAGTGCTGCTCCCAGGGCTTCCCCAGCAGGCTGCAGGGAGCTCCTGGAGCTGCTCCTGCTCACACTGGCAAGGCAAGCACCAGAGGGCTGTTCCCCTGGCTGGGAGACAAGCCTAGTAAGGCTGTGGTTTGCAGTCCTGGGAGCTCCAATTCAGCAAGGAGCCATGATTCACAGCAGGGTGAGCTGCAGGCTCCCAGGGGCTCCTGGGGGCTGTGGTGGGGGCTCAGGACAGCTGTGGTCCAGGGAGATGGAGCACCAACCACAGCAGCCATGCATTAGCTCTCTGTGGTCAGCTATGACACAACACATCCTTAGCTGTGGCATTGTATTTTGAGTGAAGCAGACAAGCAGGAGAATGAAAATGGATCCTTTTATATCAGCTCCCATACACGCTGTAACAGCTTCTTGATANCTACACACTGCTCAACTCTTCACATCACATCACTAAGGGCTCAGAGCTCAGGTTCAGCTCCACTGCTGCTACCCTGCCCTGGCTAGGGTGGCCTGAGCACACAACCATCCACTGTCCCCTCTGCCCTAAGACACCATCCCCAGTGGCCCTGCAACATGTCCAGAGTGACAGGCAAAGAGATGTTCTTCACAGCCTCTAACTAATGAAGACACTGGGTGCCAGCCACCTCAGGAGCCCTCAAGTACGTGTGTGTCTGCATGTACACATGTCACTGAACAGAGAGATTTCTGCCACGACTGAGTGCTGCTCCCAGGGCTTCCCCAGCAGGCTGCAGGGAGCTCCTGGAGCTGCTCCTCACACTGGCAAGGAGAGCACCAGAGAGCTGTTCCCCTGGCTGGGAGACAAGCCTAGTAAGGCTGTGGTTTGCAGTCCTGGGAGCTCCAATTCAGCCAGGAGCCATGATTCACAGCAGGGTGAGCTGCAGGCTCCCAGGGGCTCCTGGGGGCTGTGGTGGGGGCTCAGGACAGCTGTGGTCCAGGGAGATGTAGCACCAACCACAGCAGCCATGCATTAGCTCTCTGTGGTCAGCTATGACACAACACATCCTTAGCTGTGGCATTGTATTTTGAGTGAAGCAGACAAGCAGGAGAATGAAAATGGATCCTTTTATATCAGCTCCCATACATGCTGTAACAGCTTCTTGATATCTTTATCCAGCTCTGCTCCTTGCTGGTGCTCAGTTACATGGCAAGCAGAGATTGCAGAGGGATTGCAAACTGCTCCTGGCCCTAAAAACATCTATTTGGGCAGTGGGATGACACCCCACAGGGAGACAGGCAGACAAGAAGCCTGG
>WBMV01003488.1:62170-132525 GCA_013396655.1 Campylorhamphus procurvoides
CTCAGCCTGGAGAAAAGGAGGCTCAGGGGGGATGTTCTTCTCTCTACAATTACCTGACAGGAGGTTATGGACAGGTGGGGGTTGATAGGATGAGAGGAAACGGCCTCGAGTTGCACCAGGGGATGTTTATGTTGGAAATGAGGAAAAATTTATTCAGCCAAAGGCTTGTCAGGCTGCCCAGGGAACTGGCAGAGTCACCATGCCTGGAGCTATTTAGAAGACTTGTAGATGTGGCACTTGGGGACCTGGTTTAGTGGTGGCCTTGTGATTGAACTCAATGATCTTAGAGGTGTTTTCCAGCCTAAACAATATTATATCTTGTCTTGATCTGCTGAGACCATCTGGTGTCACCAGAGCTACTGACAGTTTTGGCACATGGGCACAGCTGTGGTACCCCTCCTCCTTCCCCCACCCACCCAGAGAACCAGCACAGGCAATAAATACCCACAATGAAATGGCTTTAAAGAACAAAGAGTGTGTATATAAGGACAAAGTTGGAATGAATTAAAAATAAGTCTATAAAAATAACAAAACCCTATTAAAATTAACTAAACTGTTAAACAAATAAAAAGGTATTAAATAAAGTTTCCTGAAAGTCAAGTTGACACGGTTGGTTGGTGGGGTTTTTTTTTTATGTTCAAGCAAGGAAATGAGTCTCTTGAGTAACTCTCCCCACTCCAGGGCCAGGCATGAAAGGTGTTGTGGGGGATGTCACCTGCTGAGGTCCCTTTGATCGGGGCTGCTGGATGGATGCAGATCTCCCAGCGTGGCTGCCCCAGTACTGCATCCATGCTCTGTGTGCAGAGCTGAGCCTCTCCAACATTATCCAAAGGCCACATGTAGGTCTTTTTACCAGGGTACCTTTGCCTCCTGCCTTGCCATCTCTCCTCTGAGTGGGACAAAGCATTGGAGATGCTCTCTGTCACACTCCACTTCCACCTCTCCCGCAGGCACCAGCAGCAATTTTCCCTCTCTGGGGAAAGCAGCTTTCTTTAGTAGCACATTACTTGTCAAAGGCTCTTCCCTCAGCACCTCCTGAAGTGAGTGAATCCTTTCTTTCTGGGAAAGAGGGGAATGCTCCCTCCCATGGCAAACGCTGCCAGCCCCACTGCCTGGTGTGAGGAGCCCCAAAGGTGGCCTGGCTCTCTTAGTCCCCAGACCTACAGAGCAAACACCCAGCTGCTCAGAAGCACCATGCAGGCTGCTGACATTATTTCATGCCTGCAAGGTAATTTATGGGAGATAACTATGGATGTATTTCTGGAAATCTCCCATGCTCTGTATATAATAATAAATATATAACCCAGGAACTTAACCAGTGCAGTACTGAGAAACCCATCAAATGAAGCATTTGTCTCAGACAATTGCCTGAACTGCCTCCAATGTCGCTGTCTCACCACTGACAATAAGAGGCTTTTAAGTGTCCTAAAATTATACTGCAAGCTCCCCAGCGCTCTTACCTCCACCTTCCCTCCTATCCCTCGAGCTCCTGCTCTTGTTTCTCCTGCAAAACACTCTCTTACACAAATAAACAGGCAGGGAGGCACAAAAGGCATTTTGTTGAGGATTTCAACACAACCACGTATTTCTCATTCAAATATTCAGCTGTATCCTTCAGAGATCAAAGGCACAGCACTGAAACAAGGCAAAGCATGAACATCCCAAGCCAATAGCTCAAACTTCCCTTTCATTCCTGCTCTGACTGGGGAAGCAGATGAGGAATCCATCACCCCCACCACGGTGGCTCCCAGCTTTCACAGATGCAGGATCCCTGTGCACACAGGTACAGCTCTGTCACATCACCCATCTCTGCACAGAGCCCTGCACTGCCAGAGATTACATTAAATGGTCATTAAAGCCTTTATGAGTGATGCCTGCACAACCAGCAGATCCAGATGCTGGATCCAGATCCTCTCTGCCTGCACCAGAGAGGTGCAAGCTGGGCTTGGCACATCCTGTACCAACCAGAGAAAGCTTGCTGCTACCAGGAACCTGCAGTGGGGGCTGGTCCAAGAAGGGTCACCATGTGCTGTACCAGCACCCAGAGGAGCTATGGCTCACTGCACAGGGAGGAAGAGGGTACAGCTCTAGGGCATCCTCCAGTGCTGGAGCATCCCTGCCTCCCTCACACACTGGAGTTACACAGGGAGGATGAATGGATGAGGTAGTGCAACCCTGTCAAAAAACANTAACTCTCCCCACTCCAGGGCCAGGCATGAAAGGTGTTGTGGGGGATGTCACCTGCTGAGGTCCCTTTGATCGGGGCTGCTGGATGGATGCAGATCTCCCAGCGTGGCTGCCCCAGTACTGCATCCATGCTCTGTGTGCAGAGCTGAGCCTCTCCAACATTATCCAAAGGCCACATGTAGGTCTTTTTACCAGGGTACCTTTGCCTCCTGCCTTGCCATCTCTCCTCTGAGTGGGACAAAGCATTGGAGATGCTCTCTGTCACACTCCACTTCCACCTCTCCCGCNCAAGTCTGCAGATCCTCCCTGGTGGTGAGGGTGCACTTTTCTCAACAAGAGCCACTGGAACAAGAAGCAGATTCTGCAGNGCAGGCACCAGCAGCAATTTTCCCTCTCTGGGGAAAGCAGCTTTCTTTAGTAGCACATTACTTGTCAAAGGCTCTTCCCTCAGCACCTCCTGAAGTGAGTGAATCCTTTCTTTCTGGGAAAGAGGGGAATGCTCCCTCCCATGGCAAACGCTGCCAGCCCCACTGCCTGGTGTGAGGAGCCCCAAAGGTGGCCTGGCTCTCTTACTCCCCAGACCTACAGAGCAAACACCCAGCTGCTCAGAAGCACCATGCAGGCTGCTGACATTATTTCATGCCTGCAAGGTAATTTATGGGAGATAACTATGGATGTATTTCTGGAAATCTCCCATGCTCTGTATATAATAATAAATATATAACCCAGGAACTTAACCAGTGCAGTACTGAGAAACCCATCAAATGAAGCATTTGTCTCAGACAATTGCCTGAACTGCCTCCAATGTCGCTGTCTCACCACTGACAATAAGAGGCTTTTAAGTGTCCTAAAATTATACTGCAAGCTCCCCAGCGCTCTTACCTCCACCTTCCCTCCTATCCCTCGAGCTCCTGCTCTTGTTTCTCCTGCAAAACACTCTCTTACACAAATAAACAGGCAGGGAGNGTAACTCTCCCCACTCCAGGGCCAGGCATGAAAGGTGTTCTGGGGGATGTCACCTGCTGAGGTTCCAGGTAGGACAAAGCAGTGGAGATGCTCTCTGCCACACTCCACTTCCACCTCTCCCGCAGGCACCAGCAGCAATTTTCCCTCTCTGGGGAAAGCAGCTTTCTTTAGTAGCACGTTACCTGTCAAAGGCTCCTTCCTCAGCACCTCCTGAAGTGAGTGAATCCTTTCTTTCTGGGAAAGAGGGGAATGCTCCCTCCCATGGCAAACGCTGCCAGCCCCACTGCCTGGTGTGAGGAGCCCCAAAGGTGGCCTGGCTCTCTTACTCCCCAGACCTACAGAGCAAACACCCAGCTGCTCAGAAGCACCATGCAGGCTGGTGACATTATTTCGTGCCTGCAAGGTAATTTATGGGAGATAACTATGGATGTATGTATTTCTGGAAATCTCCCATGCTCTGTATATAATAATAAATATATAACCCAGGAACTTAACCAGTGCAGTACTGAGAAACCCATCAAATGAAGCATTTGTCTCAGACAATTGCCTGAACTGCCTCCAATGTCGCTGTCTCACCACTGACAATAAGAGGCTTTTAAGTGTCCTAAAATTATACTGCAAGCTCCCCAGTGCTCTTACCTCCACCTTCCCTCCTATCCCTCGAGCTCCTGCTCTTGTTTCTCCTGCAAAACACTCTCTTACACAAATAAACAGGCAGGGAGGCACAAAAGGCATTTTGTTTAGGATTTCAACACAACCACGTATTTCTCATTCAAATATTCAGCTGTATCCTTCAGAGATCAAAAGCACAGCACTGAAACAAGGCAAAGCATGAACATCCCAAGCCAATAGCTCAAACTTCCCTTTCATTCCTGTTCTGACTGGGGAAGCAGATGAGGAATCCATCACCCCCACCACGGTGACTCCCAGCTATCACAGATGCAGGATCCCTGTGCACACAGGTACAGCTCTGTCACATCACCCATCTCTGCACAGAGCCCTGCACTGCCAGAGATTACATTAAATGGTCATTAAAGCCTTTATGAGTGATGCCTGCACAACCAGCAGCTTGTAAGATCCAGATGCTGGATCTACAGCCTCTCTGCTTGCACCAGAGAGGTGCAAGCTGGGCTTGGCACATCTTGTACCAACCAGAGAAAGCTTGGTGCCACCAGGAACCTGGAGTGGGGGCTGGTCCAAGAGGGGTCACCATGTGCTGTACCAGCACCCAGAGGAGCTATGGCTCACTGCACAGGGAGGAAGAGGGTACAGCTCTAGGGCATCCTCCAGTGCTGGAGCATCCCTGCCTCCCTCACACACTGGAGTTACACAGGGAGGATGAATGGATGAGGTAGTGCAACCCTGTCAAAAAACACACCCATAAACCCCCCCTGCACCTCTACTTTTCAGCCAGAGACCACACCTGTCAGCCTGTACCACCACAGGTTCATGTTTAACTACAGGGACCAGCATCCCTGCATAACCACCTTCCTGGCTCCACCCCAAACAACCTTTCCCCATGGGGACATGTTGGGACAACAGGGCTGATCCCTGACAGCTGCCTGCTCCTCTCCCCACCTCAGCTTTTGGCACATTAACTGTATAATATATGAACTCGTACCAGTTTTATAAGCCCCTTCTGGCTCAAATCACATTGTAATTCTGAACAGTCTTAAACTCATTTAAATCCTAATAAAAGCACCGCCCTGCATTTGCATGTGCTGCTGGCTGGTCCCTGCAGCTGCTGTGACAGCCATTCCTGTGGAATTGATAATGCTGGGGATGCTGTGCACCGGAAACCATCTCTCACAGGAGGGCTCTGGACACACACTTAATAGGACAATTGAAAACACAGATACAGGAAATGGACCTCAGGATAATTCACAGAGCGATCGTGTGTCAAAGCCTTCATGCAGGAGAGCAACAGCAGCAGGGCTGGAACCTCAGTGTCCCACCTCCTCCAGCATCCCAAAGGAGACTAAGGCACCATGAGTGGGTTTAAAAGAGAATGGGGAATGAGTAATGAAGTGCCAGTGAGCAGCAACAAGCCTGGGTGCTGTGGGAAGCTCACACATGAACAACACAGGTGACCTGGGGCAGGCGAGGACAGATGCAAGAACCTGCCCTGGTTTTCCATGGATCTTGGTGTGCTGGTGACAGGGGGGGTGCTGCCACAGCTTGGAGGCCACAGGGAAGGCACAGGGACTGCATCTCAGTGCATCTTCCACCCCTAGGTCACTTGGCACCTTTCCTCCTCCAGCTGTGCTGGAGGATGCAGCAAGAGGCTGGCTGATGGTGGACCAAGAGCCCCAGTTCCCATCACCAAGGCTGTGCAGCTCTCCCACTCTCCCACAGGCACAGCAGGTCTGTGCTGACTCAGGCCCTGCCCATGGTCCCCCTCCCCAGTTCTGCTGCCCCAGTGCTCTCTGTAAAACATCCCATGCACCCCCTTCACAACCTCTTGCCTCTCCTCCACTCCCATCCCTCCATCCTCCTCACCCTCCTCTACACTTGGCCAGTGCTTTATGCCTGGCTGATTTGGATGATGACATTAATAGGCTCCCTTGAAACAGTGAGATTATGAGCTATACCCTTCCAGCTACAGAAATACTAATTATTCCTGAGATAAATGGAAATATCAATGATGAAAGTCAATATTATTGCCTTCTTTGTTCCTGTTTGTTTTATTTGGAGATGAAAGAACCACTCAGGCCGTCTCCCCAGGATGTGGCCAGGAGCTGCAAGAGCTCCTCTTGGCAGGCTCCTCCAGAGCTGTGCTCCTCTAAGAAATCAGACTGCACACACGCTTGCAAAGGGCTCTCTAAATCAGCAGGTTTCCAAAGCAGGCATTGTCTTTGATTGATTCATAAAACTGGAGCTGCCTCCATTCCCCACTCCAGAACCAGGCGAGGGAGGATTGAAGAGGGGGAAAAGTGTCATGTGGGTGGAAGTGATTAATTGTGGAACACGGCACAGCACTGGGAACGCTCCAGTTTGGCTGGCTTTGACGCTCACGCCTTCATCTTCCTCACCGAGATGAGGACCAAGGAGCCCCCCCAGGCTCTGACAGGGATTCCTGGGCAAGTGCCACGGCCCTGCTGTGGCCAGGCAAGTGCTTACAACATCAACATTGCCTTCCCTCAGCATGTTCTGAGTCAGAGCTGCTGAGTTTGGTGACAAGAGACCTTTTCCTTTTTTTTTTAAGCCCTATTAGCCTCACAGAAGTAACAGAGCTAAGAGCAAGTGAATGGGATGCTAATTTTGGATCACATTTAGCCCAACATCTTCCAGGAGCAGCCCCTCCCTACAGGCAAGACATGCACTCCTCATGCCTGACCCACCACAGGATTCCCCATAGTCACAGGAGGCAGGACACAGGAGGGAGCCATGGAGTGCACCAGGGGCATTTTTATTGTTCCAAGTACACCCAAACACGTTGTTAAATTGCCTCCATCCTCTTCCAAACCCTCAGTCCATCACCAGCAAATATTTATGGGAACAAGACAGCCCCCTGACTCTCAACTCACCCATCTGCAAGGATCAATGCAGGGATCACCTCCCTGCAGTGAATAGAAGCCATCCCAACCCCTGTGTGCTAACTAGGACAAACACTCCTGCTGCCTCTCTCCAAGTGCATTGAGACCAGGAGAACTGAAAACCTTGCAGAAGTAATTATAACAGCCTTTAAAAAGCAGTCAGTCCATCCTGAGTATTTCATGGATGGTAATTCTTTTTATTTAAAAAAAAAAGCTTTTTTTAAAACCCCTCCCTGCCCCTTGGTGCATGTCAGGGTGCAATTAAGCAGAAAATATCAGTGCATAAACCTAAAGAAACAAACTGTGATGCACACCCAGCTCTGCCCTCGCTTCTTCCCTGTGGTTAACATTGATGTGACATCCCAAAGCTGTGTGTGCACGGTACAATCTCCCATCCCAGGGTAGGGAAGAACCAGCTCAGCTGCTGGAAAACCTCAAAAGCCTCCCAGTCTCACTCACACAGTACCCAGATGCCTGTCACAAACAGTCCCTGATGGCCCCCACCAAAGCTCACAGGTACTGGAAAGCCATATGAAATCCCACCACTGGGCTCTGCAGAGCTGCTGGACCCTGGTGGTGACATCCAGGTTTCCCTCCAGGCCAGCAGATGCACTCATGGGGCCACCCTTGGGCTGCAGAGCCTGCCTCCCTGCCTGCTTTAGTAGTCCTTTGCAAAATTAGTAATTATTTTGAAGAACAAAAACCTCTTCATTTTGTCAGGTCTCCGAGTGAGATGTTTGGAAAAGAATCTGGTTTCATGCAGAGAGCCAGGTGGAAACTAAGTAAGGTGTGGAAAAGAAATTCAGGGCTTTTCTTGGCAATGCTGAGGTGAACAAAGAGACCTTCTAAAAATCACAGACACCTCTCCCTCTCTAACATTCCTTCCTCCAGCCTTTCTCAGCTCTTCCAGCCACCCTGTTTAATCAGAGCATTTGCATCAGCTGAAGACAAGAGTGGCCCTGGAGTCCCCCCTGTCCCTTGCACCTTTCCTGGAGACATCCCTGCTGACACTCCTGCATGAGATCTCCCCTCCTGGGGGTGTGGGGCTTTTGAACTAACTTTGAAAGTGAAAACTTGCTTTACAATAGTGAAAATCCAAGACACTTTACAGGGTCTTAGAGGAAACCCTACTGCAAGTTTGTGGCCACATCACTAGAGCCAGCAACACTGGAGAGGACAGGGAAGATTTTTTTTTGGAGCATTTATGGTATATGCATTCAGAGAGGAAGAGAAACATCCCTCGGAAACCACAGCAGTTCAAAGATCTGCTCGGTTTAAACACTAAAAATTCATGCATTAAAAATCCACTCAGGCTCAGCCCTGCCTGAGAACTAAATAAAGCCTCTGACCACATCATCCAGCCCCAAGGTTTGCAGGTTCCTCTGGGAAAGAGCTTATATATCTACTGGATGCTCAGGCTGAGATCCCTGCTCCCAGCACCACATCAAGCTTCCCTCCAAGCTTTTTGGGCAGGGCAGGGGTCTTGGCACTGACCCCAGGGTGTTGGGGACCCCAGTTGTGCCTGGCTGCCCTGTCTTGCACTACTTACAGACTGGCTACATCCCCCTCCAGTATCCCAAATTCCTTAGGAAATAACTTCTTGCCTTTTCTCGAAGGAAAAAGCAGAAGAAAAACCAAAACCACCTCATTTTCTAAGTACTGTTCTTGGGGAAAATCTTCAGTTTTGCATATAGCACAGTGGAAAAAAATACCCGAATCCAAACACAGACCAGATGGCTCTTAGCACTTGTATTTTCAGGGAGGACTTCAACCAGCAGGATCATTTCCCAGCAGAATTTTGGTTTAATGGGAGCTCACTAAGAAGAAATGCACTTCAGGGCTTGCTGTTGAAAAGGTGTTTTGACAGAAAACTGCTATTTCCATGGTCTCTCCACTTGCTCTGTCAGCCCTGGCACAGTGGGAGCTCCTCTGACTGAGCATCCTTCACACACAGCTTTTCCCCTAGTCCAATCCACACAGAACACCTGTGGGAGCAGGAAGAGAGAGGTGTCTGGGCTCATTCCTGCTTACTCTCAAATGGGGAACAGCAAGAAGAAGCTCGAAGTGCCTCTCTGCAAAGCTGGAAATGCCTCCCCACAGGCTCCTCTCGTGCAGGAACGTGAGACAAGGTGAGGACAGGTCCCTTTTTTGCATGCATCGTGTTGAGCCTATGCAGCCTGCTCTTTGCTTTGAGCTAAGAACACAACATAGAGGGGAAATTACAGAGCTGAGTGTGAAAGACAGTCCTGCCTCACTGTTTTGATTCCCTTTTCTCTGGTCGAGGCTTGAGACTCTGCCTCTGGCCAGTCCCAAGAGAGCCCCCTGCACTCTCCCTCAGGTAGAAATGTTCCTCCCAGTGGCCCCATCCCTGCTGAGCACAGATCCCAGCACACTCCCCCATCTCCCACCACCTTGGCCAACAGCCAGTTCCAACAATTCCTCCCCCAGCTCCGGCAGATAAAAAAAATGCTTGAATCATCCTAATTTTATTTTTTTTTTCATTAGGAAACCAAACTCTGCTCTTTGCTGAGAGCTGTGTTTTATTCTCTCTCGAGGACTGCCACCCCAGGAAATTGCCTCAGCCCAGGCAGCTCTGATGTTTGCTGTCTCATGCATCAGGCTGACAACTCCCAGATCTCAGCTGAGGGTGGGGATGTACAGTACGAGCTGAAACCCATCCCTGCCTCTTTTAACTGGGAGGAGGCTGAGCCAGTGGAGAGCGTGTGGGAGCTGTCCAACAGCAACAGAGACATCGAGAAAAACATGACCTTTGGAGGAGCCTCTCACCTGCCCTCCCCTGGAATACAAAACCACTCCTGCCCAGCATTCCCAAGCTGCAGCATCTGGCTGGCCATGCTGGATCACTCCACGAGGGCAGCATTTGCCCCTCCCTGATGTAAAACGAGTTGGAGCAAACCCCTCTAAGCAGAGCCATGTGATCTCATCACAAAGCACTTTCTCAAAAGTATCACCATCCAAATATTCATTTTAGATGCCTCTCCATGTGATAAAATGCTCCCCTGTACAGGCATGATGGATTGAACATTTCTTAGCCTCCCCTCAGATACGAGCTGGAAGCTGCATTCCTTTCCCCCAGGAGGGCCAGGAAGCAGAGCTAGACTAGGGCAGAGGGAAAGGTTTTATCTACCACACAACAACCAGTCCAGTCCAGGACTCAGCATGACAGAGGCATGTGAGTGCCATGCTCAGTAATACACCAATATACCAAATTTGTGTGCCACCTACCTGGGTCAGATGAAGGCAGGATGTTGGGGGATCGGATGCCAGAGGCACACTGGGCTTTGGCCTTTCCTCTGCTTTCCACTCATGCACTGTGGGAGAAACGATACCAAAATTAGGGCTTTCAACCTGGCATTTGAGAGACAAGCAGAAGAGAAATTAAAAAGCTGTGAACGCTTTTCCCCACTCCCTCCTGAAACTGAGCTCAGGCAAGCTTAATCTTCATCCAAGCTGATATTTAAAAATCAGGCTGCAACAGACAGAAAAAACACAGCTACCAAAATTTAGTGGCCCTGCTGCTGAAAGGCAAAAAATGAACTGTTTAACAGAGCCATTTTCCCACAGAAATAGAGCAGGTCTGTACTTAGTAGAGCATTGATCTGCTGACAGCTACCAGGACAGATTTGGGCCAGAGCACCTGGGAATTGTTTGCAGTGATCTTTCAAGCAGCACATGCATGCAAAACCCCTTGGAAAAGCACTGTTTTAAGGCAGTGCTGTAGCTGCTGACAAGCTCATACAGCACTCACTGGCCAGCACTGCCCTCCACAAGCCTCCCCAGGCAGCATCCCTGTATCCCAACCAAATGCTTCACACAGGCCAGGAAGTGCAAAACATCCCCAAAACACAGAGCTGCAAAAGGGCCTCACAGATCAGGACCCCCCTGATGGGGCACAAGGCTCTGACTTGGGCACACTGCATCCCAGTGATGGTCCTCCTATAGATGTGCTGGGATTTGGGGGTTCTGCACTATACCCACAGCCAAAACTGCCTGGAGCAAAGCACTGTCACAACTCCATGGGAACAACCCTAACCCTAACCCACAGGCTGCCAGCACTGGAGTACCCAAACTGGTCACATCCTGACCTCAGGCCCACCTCCCCACTGCTGCCACAGCACAAGGACATGCTGGAAAGGGGGGAGCACAAGTACCACAGCTCCAACTCTCCTGCCAGGTGTGGAAAGAAGTGCCCCACATTCAACTCTTCTCCTGCCAGAACCCACTTCCCATCACAACTTCTGCTGTTTCAGGAGATGAGGTCAAAGCAGTGGGGTTGTATTCCTCCTTTCTGGGAATAAAAGGTGATTTTGCTGAATCCTGAGCAGCTCCACAAACCAGGGGCACAGAGGTGTCTCAGGAGGCATGAACATTGCTGGAGAAACTCCAGTCCCACATGGGCCTCTTTCTGCCCTTCCCAGCACAGGGACACAGCTCTGGGCTGGCCAGGAGCCTCTTGCCTACCCACTCGCTTTCCTGAACCAGTTATCATCCAAGATAAGCTCAGCAAAGCAAAAGCATCTCATTTCCAGAGGTGTTGAGTGCCCTTGGCACTCACTGACTTCACAATCAGACACTCCCTGCCCCAGCCTTTGGCCAATTCTCACCATCACAGGGTAGCCACTTCAGCTGCAGAGAAGCCAATGTGGCAGACACGTTGGGCAGAGAAGGCCCAGGTAAGGAGGGGTGCAGTGCCCACCCCTTCATGCCCATAACTCCTGCACAGACAGGACCTAGAACACAAATTAATGGTTGTTTTTTGGGGGTGTTTATTCCTATTACTGACTACAACTCCTTATGGACTCATACCTTAGCAGATCTTCCAATGATCCCCAAAATAAACTTGTGCCAAAACTTGGAGCACACCAATGCCTGTTTTAGGGAAGCAGAACCTTCCCAATCATGTTTCAAAGGACACCTGAAGTCCTAACATTACTCAGGAGCCTGCAGAAAGCATTGGAAATATGGGGAATTACTTATTCGGTTTGCTTTTTCGCTTTCACACATCCCTTACTTTAAAAGACTAAAAACATGTTTATGAGTTGAAGATATTTAAATGGATCAAAATCTGTTCTGCAAGGAAGGAAAACAACTCTCCCACCCCAAACTTCTTGTGGGCTGGGACCTGCTTTTCAATCTTCCACCCACAGCAAATATTTCAAATCCCTTTTTAAACTGAAAGGCTGTTGCTGGAGACAGATCAGGGAAAGGACCCGTGGGGGGGCTCTGCCACCCCTCTCCTCTGTCATTGCCACAAGAACCCCTTATCTAGAGTCACTCAGGGACACCTGAGCACGGGGTCACCTGGGAACAGGAGACAATACAGACATCTCTGTATGGGGAGAGCACCCTGGGAAGATAAAATGAGAAGTTTCCTTCCACCTCCATCAGCAGCTTTCTCTGAGAAGGATCAATGCAGCCCAGTGTAACTGCGCCGTTGTTCCATTTTTAATTAATGAAAGAAAAAACTAATCATTGAATTAAACTTCTCATTACTCCAGCTGAATACCCACTAAGTAAATTTAATTACTGTATGAATTGGGTTTCTCCCTGCCTGTTTCATTAGCTACTGATAAAGATGGAGGGAGGGGGCAAGAGAGGGAGAAATGAAAATAGAGAAAAAAATGGAAGATGGGAATACTAAATGCAAACCCAGAGGTACATGATTCAGATTTTGGGGGCTTCCAGTAAGGCCCTGGGGAAAGACCCTCCCACACCAGGGTGGAGGGTTTCCCTGTGGGATAAAACCACACTCTCCAGCACTGCAAGCCATGACCACCTGTAAAACAACCAGCAGAGGTTTGGCCACAACCAGCTCCTCTTCAAACAAAGGCAGAGCCTGATTTCAGATCTGCAGCAACCCCTGATCCCTTCTGATCTCACGTATTTCTGAACAGCCGATTTTTTTTCCCTCGGCAACAAAGGCAGCATCCCTCCACCACTCCAGCAGGGAGCTGGTGCTGAGAGAAGCAGGGGAGCACAGGAGAACAGATCTCAAACACCTGCTGTCCCCACCACGCTCCCAGACACCTGCCTGGAACATGGTTTTTGAAGCCTTCCTGCTGGAGTGGGAGTCCTGCACGCCCCTGCTGCAGGGAGCCAGGATGCTCCTGCTTGGAAAGGAGGGGAGGATGCCTTCCTGCAGCACCCCCGTGCTGCTGCACAGATTGTTCATGGCACGATTTGGGGGCTCTCCTGCTGTGATTCAGCCCTCTGTTCCTCCTTCCTGACAAAAGGCATGAAGCATCACAGGGCACGCCAGGATGTCCAGCAACCCCCACCAAGCACACTTGGTCTCCAACACATCCTCCACATCCAGCGGTTCTGTGTGACCTCTGGGGGTGAAGAGGGTGGACTAAATGAAAAACACAGCTTCTTTCTCTAATTAGGTAGTTTCAGCTGAGCTGGGGGGTGGAAGGGTTACCCAGATGCTCACAGTGATGGGATTTGGCAAATCTGGTCAGATCATCTCCTCTTTGCCAATTAAGGGGCCAAGAGGAGCCTCTGCAGCTTCTTCTGCAGTCCCAGGGGAGGGTTTTGTTCAGCACCAGGCACTGTCCCTCTGCCTCACACTGGCAGCTTGTGGCCCTCACAGTGCCCCACTGATGCTCTTCTGGTGCTCCAGAGAGATGGGGTTCTCCCTCATTCCCATCTCTTCACCACATCTGACTCCAAACCCAGCTGACACATTTGAACCCAACCCTTCATGCTCTGGCCACATAAACCCTTGTTTCCTGCTCCCTGAGTCCTTTCCTGCCCTCCTCCCTCCCCAGACTGGTTTCTCCTGCGCAAAGAGTTGCAAAAAACCTTCTGGGCGCACCAGAAGGTCCCTTCAGTATCACATTTATCTCCTCAAGATGGATTTTCTCAAAGACCAGATGGAGAAAACAGGTACCAGGCACAGATGCTGCTCTGCAAGGAGAAAGTGGCACTGGGTGAGACCTGTCATGCACCTACAGCACTCAACAGCACCCAACACAGGTCCAGACACCAGTGGCCACCACCACAGCCCTGGGGAGATGCTGGCTCTCCAGTGAGCTCTGCTCTCCTCTCCAGTACATGCTTTCTGTCATAAAAATAGCTAAAATTCCTTCCCCCAGTCTCCTGCCATCACCAAAGTTATGATCCAAGCATGTTCTGCCACCGCAGGCTCTTCCAAAGTTCCCACTCAAACCCCCCCAACACTGTGCAGTGTGTGTGCCCCACAGCTCTCTCACATGCTTGTCCTTTGTTTTGGTGGCCAAACTGTGAAAAAGGAATTCAGGGTGACCAAAGTACTTGTTTTCATTTGCCAAATTTTAAAGCCCCAGCAATGAACCGGGGCTGAATGAAACATTTTGTTTGGGCTGAAGCGAAGCTTTAATTTTGTTTGTAGGTGGCTTCTCCCCACCAAACTGAAAAAAAAAAACCCTAGAAAAAAATTCAAAATGAAATGTCATCTTGAAACAGATGGCTGAAAGGTTTCACTTTGAAAATGTCAAAAAAAAATCCAACTTTTCAGCGTTTCACTTTTTTTTTTTTTTTTTGCCCAGCCAAAGCCACTTGCTAAATACAACCTGAATTCGTGAACAGAGTCTGTTGCCTGAAACCTGAATTTTTTGGTGCATAAGCTGGTCCCTCAGAGCCAGTGTATGGACCCCAGTGCAGCCAGTGTGGAGCTAATGGGAACACAAACCTGGAGCACATCCTTCTTCAGAGAAATGTCTTGGGAAAGGAATGGGAAAGGCCAGGGACTCACCGTGGCAGCAGAGCTCTGCACCTCCGTCCTGGGTGCTGGAGAGGTGTCCCAGTCACTGGGGGGTGCTCTGGTCCCAACTGGGAAGGACAGGTTGGTCCTGCCTGGCTCATGGGACCTGGCACAGAGCAGGGGGGCACCTGGCTCAGCCCCAGACACACAGCCCTGCAAGACAGGAGGAAGGGGACAATGTGAAGAGGTGATGAGGGACTTGCCCCACTGGGATCATCTCTGGAAGGGATTGCTCACTCCCACCCATGGCCACTGACCACTGCAACCAGAATGAACCAGTAGCCACCCAGCAAGGCTCTGCCCACCTGGCCTCTCTTGCTCCAGGAGGGGTGATGCTCATCCCAGAGCTGGCCAAAAGCAGGTCACAGGGATGAGGTGTAACCACCAGGTGGGAACCAGCTTGAGGCTGATCAGATCTTACTTTGCCATGCCCTGAGGAGAGTGGTCCTAGGTGCCAGTCCCCACTACTGCCTTGTGCCAGGACCAGTGCCAGGTAACTCTGTCCCTACACACAGGTGGCCACGGTGACAGTGATGCTGGAGGGCACCAAGCCTGCTGAACCACACACACAGGGCTCCCATTTTCAACAAACAGAATCAGGTTTTGATTGCTAAGTTCACAGTCTAAGAGTTTTCAAGTACAAGCAAAGTGTCTAAATTCTGCCTTGAATTTGAGACCTCAATACACAGGAAGGGAATGGAAATATTTTAAATGTGCTTTACATTTGCTATTGATTCCCAAAGAGTGACAGGATTCCCAGGCCACACTGGCAGAAGCAAAGTAGGCCAGATTCAGGAGGGTCCTCTCAAAAAACCACCCCCAAACTTTAATCCAACACAAAATCACTGCTGTAAAAATCTGGCTGATGCTCCACAGAAAGCTGGGTAAGAGAATCACATGCCCCAAAGCCCTGTGAAAGCAGGATTGACACCTAGACCTAAAATCCACCAGTCAGGTACAGAGTTCAGGGTAGAAATTTGAAGGTTCATTTTCTTTTCTCTTTCACCTCTGATTCAGTTCAGGGGCAGCAGCACAGAGATGCAACAGGACTGTCACCCTTCCAGCATGATCACAGATCACAAAATGCTGAGGCCAGTGTCAGAAAACCTGGTTTTGCAAGATCACTTGCCTGATTGCTCACTGAAAGAGGATTAGATGAAGCTTAGACTAAGCATCTCAACAGTATCAACGCATAAGAAGACGCTCAGCTGTTTCCACTGCTAAGGTAACAGATTTATCCACTAAGAGAGAAAATCTTCCTTCCAAGGACCTTCCTCATCATGGAGAGGGGTATTTGCCTGGTCCTTGGCTTGGTGTCCACATGGAAGGAACAAGAGGCAGACTTCAAACTCAAACCTTCTCCCAAGTTTGGGGGCAGCAATAGTAAATTAAGCCCATCTGTTCCTAAAACATTGCACTAACAGAAAGGTGAGGATGCTGAAAATCTGAGCTCCAAAGAAATGAAAAGTATAAAAAACTCATGGATAAACTGCAGACAAGGGAAGATTAGATTACACATTGGGAAGAAATNACTCCAAAGAAATTAAAAGGATAAAAAGACAGACCTGCCTGTCAGGGGAGTCACTTACACTGCAATGAGTGTGGAGATCTCAGCCCAGACCTCAACTAAATCTCTTGAGCAGGAAGCTCCAACCCTTATGGCAGGGGTTTTTTATGGCAGATGGTCTTGAAAGTCCCTTCCAGCCCAAAGCATTCTGTGACTCTATGAAGGGAAATTGAGGCATGCCAGGGGTGTGAGGAGCTACCCCAGTAAACTCACCAGTATGATCCCACCCTGGCAAACTGGTCTTTTCACGTGGAACGGTGTTTCACAAAAGAGCATTAAGTGATCCCTCAGCATCAGCCAGTTTTTATGTGTTTAAAAGAAACATTTCCTTTTTTAACCCTCCAAGCCCACTTTTCCTTTTAAGAGTCTCCTCATTTCTTTTCTACCCCCAGTCTAAACCAACACTGCTGTCAGGCCCAAATGCTCACTTTGCATTTCTGCCACATTCCCTCAATTTCAACCCAAATCTCCGTGTTTTCCCTTTTTCCCTTGAAGGAATGCTGCTAAACCAGGAAATCAATGTTTTGCCCAGTTCCTGCTAAAAACCAGGCCAGCAGGGTGTTGGCTGGGAGTGGAGGCATTGAGAAGGAGCAGCCAGTGGGATTTGGAAGTGCTGCCTCCAACACAGCTCTTGGTTCCAGGGACATTCAAAAAAGCAATTTTGTACACATCCTTTATCCATGGGAGGTGGAAATAAGGGAGCAGAACGGGATCAGGCATGGGGAGACACAGGGAACAGGTCCTGAGCACCACTCAAGTTACCTGGGGTCAGGACAGCAAAGGAGGCAAGGAATGATTCCTCCAGTAACAGAAACAGGTCAGGAGTATCTGGTCCCTCATGTTTGTAAGTAGTAGAATCTCAGATTTAGCCAAGTATTTGAGTATGAAGGGGGAAAAAAAGGCCATGCCACAGGGTTTTCTTGTGGCTGGCAGCTGAACAGAATAAATCTATCCACTTGGTATAAATTGTTTAACCAAAAAAATCCCTCTTGACTGGAATATTTTGCAAGAAAAATAGCAACAAAAAAAGGAAACAGAACTCTGAACCCTCAATTTATCTCCTCAAGGTCAGAGATATTATTCTCTTTTTTTGAAGGAGAAAAAAAGACACCTTTCAGTAGGAAGTTCAGCCAAAAGAATTGAAACATTTAGGATGCGACTGCATGACTGCCTGGACTGACCTGCCCGGCTGAACTAGACTAAATCATTCTATTTTACAGGGAGTAATCTTTCAAAAGCAAGTTGGGAGAAGGCTGAGGCACCCAGGATAAAGGAGACATCACCCTCTGGATCTACAGCAGCCAAAGAGAGTGGCTGTGTGTCAGAGCTCAGGCTGTGGAGCCTCTCCAGTTATTATGCAGAGGCTGTGCTAAGGTTGCTGCTTTAGTGCACTGCAGGCACTAAATTAAGGGGACATTTACAACCCCCAGTGCAGAGAAGCAGGTGCTGAAGGTGGCCACGGTGAGTGACTTCACCTCTAGGTGAAAGGCTCTGTGAAAGAAATCTCAGACATAATAAGGGGCTGAGATGGGGAAACAAGTCCTTCCTTCCACCCCCTGCCCTGCCAGGCCATGCCAGGACATCTCTGGGCACCTGGGGCAGGTGGGGACCAGTTGCAGCCCCCACCACTCAGTGCCATCCAGGGTCTGAGACTGCCTTTTTTGGGGGGATACAAAGCACACAAGACACTGAAACCTGGTCCAATTATCAGAGCCCTCAAACTGTGTGATCTCACCCAGGACAGCACTCCAAGGGATCTGCTCCCCAAATATGAAGCTCCCCCAGATCAAGCCTTGCCCAGGCTCTGCATGACACAGACCAGTAAGGCATCAAGCAGTTCCTGGTGGTAAAACCAGGTAAAAGGCAGGTTCCTTGGTGCCTGCTTGGCCTTTTTCACTGAACTTGATGACCAAGCAGGCTGCAGCCACCAAAAGGGAGGTGACACGGTGACAGATCCTGTGGCTGCTCCTGGAAGGAGCCAGCACTGCTCCCTTCCTCCTTCCATTCCCACGCCAAGCCTAGCTCACCAGGGCTTTTTACCCAGCATTGTCCCTTCTTCCACCTTCTCACCAGGGCTTTTCACCCAGCATTGTCCCTTCCTCCACCTTCTCCATGCTCAGCAGGAACAGCCAATTTCAGGCCAATCACCTCCTGGAAGTGGCCAAGGGATCCAGAAGCAATGAAGACAAGGTGACAGTAGAGATGCTTCAACCAACACGAAGGTGACATAAGAAGGAAAGGATTAACTCTGCTCCAGGAGGGTACCCTGGGAGTGGATTTTAAGGTCCCAGCACACACCTTGGCTTGAGTCAAGAATTCCATGTGATGCATTGTGAACATGTTTCTACCCAAGCACAGGGAGCAGCAGCAATGAGTGGGAGTGCATCCCATCCCATCCATGAACATGACCACAGTCCTCCAGGGTTCTGGGCTCCAGGGAGATCAGGCCACTGGAAAGCATAACATGCTGACATCCCTGAAGCTCCCAGATTCTTTTAAGGAAGTTAACTCAACATATTTACACCTAATTCCCTCCAAACCCAGTGTGTTTCCTGCCTGTAGGAATTTACAGCCACTATAACCACCTCCTGTTTGCTTGGAGGTACCACATGTTAGAGGGGTCCAGACATTCTGTCACTGGGACCAGCCCAATGCAGTGTCCACGATCCCTCATGCAAAGGGACACTCCGTGTGACACCCCACACAGGCCCAGGCACTCTGGGAGCACCCTTACTTGAAGGATTGCTTCAAACACCCCAGCTTGGAACAGATGGGAGCCTTGTAGAGACCTCTACTGCCTGCAAGCAGAGCTAAGACCCTGTAGCACCCATGTCTTTGGGAATCCCACACCTGAGTGCATCCCGAGTTGCTGCACTTGACAAAAGAATCAGGCAAGGACAAGTTCTGGCCTCTGTTGCAGACCAGTGAATCATAAATCTACTCCTTCGGCCTTTGAACATGCAACAGGTGGAATTCACAGCTCTTGAACATCTCTGATAGATCAGCCTTGAGCCTGAAGGGCTGTCCAGGGGAAGGGATCCTGCCATGTCACCCCAAAGCCTCCAGGTGAGCATGTCACAGGGTGAGGATCTGATGAGCCCCAGGGAAGCCAAAGTCACAACCAATGCCAGTTACCAGAATAGAATTGGCTCAGACTGAGCAAATGTAACTTTCCATCACTTTGCAATCAGCCATCCATCCCAAAGGCCAGCTGGCTGCCATGTCAGAGCACCTCCCATCCATTTCAGCTGTCCTCAGAACACTGATGCTTCACCAGACTAGCTCAAGAAGGCTTGGGAGAATTATTATCCAAAGCCAGGTGGCTGGACTTGATCCAAATCTCAGGCAAGTGATTAGAATGATTGGCATTTCTTTGGAAAGCAAACTGCTGTGCTGTACCTGCCATCCAATCTTTAGAAAACTATTAACTGCACAACCACCAAAGTGAGAATACCTGTAAGGCTACAGAAGTGCTTGGAGACTGAAGAAGCTCATCCTTCCCTGCAGCTCTGGGACCAGCCATCCCTGCAGGCTCTAAAAATGGGGTGCTGTGACCAAGATGCTCTTCTTGCACACCCAGACAGCTCTCACAAAAGGATCAGGAATGGAATATCCAGTAATGGGGATGAGTGTTGAATCACTGGACTGGGATAACTTTCACTCTGTGGGTGATGTGATGACTGTGTTCTGGCTGGCTACAGATTGTCACAAAACTGCCTTTGCTGAAGATTTGGAGTCAGGTCTTATCCAGACCCATCTGCTCTGATGGGACACAGTAATACCACCTGCCAAGCAAGGTATCATTCTTCCCCTTTGACTACCTATATGAAAAATATTGTTTTCTTTCAGAGCAAAGGACACTAAAGGCAGCAGCATTTCCAGGTGAGAAAAGCACAAGAGCAGCTACTGAATGACACCAACCACATTCCAACCTCTGCCCAGGACAGCTCCCAACCCCACATCCCCTACCAGTGCTGTCCCAATACCAGGGCAAGATCAGGAGCATGGGATGCTAAGCCCAAGCACACTGGGATCTCAGCTCAGCTTTCCTGCATGGCAGGGCAGGAGGACACCCCATTCTCTTCTGGGTTCAACACCAGAACCCCAAAATTGCTGTTTCAGGTTTGAAACAGAAATCCAACCCCAAAATTACAGGTTAAGGGAATGAGAAGGACAAGCCCTGTTTGATGAACCAGAACAGACCCAGCAAGCCCACACCTACTTGCTGCAGTTTGACCACATCCACCCAAAGACTGGCAACCCAGGATTTACAGATTGAGGACACTGTGTGGACTCAAGATTTGCCCCTGGAGAGTCCATTATCCAGGAACCTCCAAGCAACTGAGGAAGGTCATTCAGTTTTATGTCCTGCACATCACCAACCTGTGCCAAACGCTCAGCTGGGGCACCAGCACAGGAGGTGCCAAAATTGCAGCACCAAGAAGTTGAACTGTGCTCAGACAGGGATCCCAAACAGGGTAAAAAGCTGTATTTAATACCTGCTATCCAAACATCTCCCCATCTCTCCACTTCCCTCCCATGCCAGGGCTACCTGATATCAATGGCACTTTGATTTCATCATTCCCAACTTATTTAGAGCAATTAAGAGGCAATGAGCACATGCCAGGGGCCAGGATGCACTTGAATAGCATCGAAGGGTTACTGCAGTATCACAGCAGACCTTCAGATGGAATTATCAGCCCGCAAAAAAAGTCTTAAATAAAAAGGAAGGTTCTCCCCAGAGGGAGGATAAGGTTCTTGTTGGTCCTATAGGTACCTTTTTAATTTTAAATCACCTGACAGAATTATAAAGAGATGATATTCCTCATTTACTTAGTGGGGAGACAGCATCTCAGGTTGGTAGACAGAGATAGATGCTTTGCCTGGGCATCTGGCTGGAGAAAGGATCAGGGGAGCAAGGCAGGGATTCCTGAGAGGGCAATTGCCTAGTCCCACTTCAGGCAAGCAGGTTTTGCTGTTGGCTTTTCTGGGTAAAAAGGTGAAAACCCAAGCCCTTTTGGAAACCTTAGCCAGAAAGGCAAAGCAAGAAGTGAGCTGCTTCTCTCTAGTGGTTTTGGATGGGTGGCAGGAGAAGCACACAAAGCCAGTGCCACCAACCAAGCTACCAAAAAAAGCCAGCAGCCTGTAGCCTTGGCTTCCCAACATCCCCATTTCATAGAAGGCAGGTGAGGTACCGAGGGAGGGGATGGTTCCTCACTTCTGATTTAGCCACATGCCCACACTCCTCCCTCACAGGCTCTTTAAATGCCTCCTGCGTGAGGAAAGCAATGGCCTATTTTTTTCCTGAGCAGCTCAGTACAGCCTCCACCTTGCAGCACAGCACATACAGGTCTTATTTAGGATGCTGCAGACACATCCGGGGGGACTTTGGGAAAAGTCTGTGGAAAGAGTGGGCAACCTGACTCACTTTGCTGCTTACAGAAGTGTACACGAGCATCTTCCATTTAAACAAAACTCAACACGGCTCTGCTGGCTCTGGTGACCAGGAAAAAGTGCATTTCTCCAGCACACTCCACCAATGCAGAATGACTGCACACCACCTTTCCCATCCAGGCTTACAGAAAGAGGGATCAGTGCCCCCAGTTAGGATCCAAACTCCTGATGCTGGCAATTCCTCTGCAGCACTGGAGGAGCTGCTCTGATGGGCAAGGGCTGCAGAGGAGATTAGCTTTGGACCAAGGAGGAGAAAGCAGAGCAAGATGTGTGAGGGGAGAGGTGTGTACACATGCCCTGGGGAGATATTCCAGTTGGCTGGAAAACTCAGCTCTGAACTCCCTGCCAAAGAGTCTGACTCATGCAGACAAATCAACCCATCACCATCCACCACACGTGGGGAGGAGAGAAGCACAGGAGTCCCCAGTCCTGAGACAAAACACACGGCCTTTACCTTGAGTTCTGTCCTCGAGGAAGTCACTGTCAGCTGAGTTTAAGGAGAGGGACTCTGCAAAGATCACCATACACTCCAAGCCTGAGAAGGATTGCAGTGAGTCAAAGCCATGCCCTGCCATGGGGGGCCCCCTCACATTGCTTTTCTTCATCATTTCTTCATCTTCATCATTTCTCTTCTCTACACAGAAGCACAGCCCAGGTCACAGAGGTGTGCTCTGTCCTTCCAATGAACCTCTAACCCTCATCCAGGACAGAGAGCTGTTGGCTCTCTTTGCCCTCCCCTATTTCACTGTTCTGTTCAGGTTGGTCACAGCAGTATCACACATCAACTCTGTGGTGTCTGCCTGTTTGGACAGCCTGAGTCAGCTCAAAAAGAAGCCCTGCTCATCAGAACTGCAAGATACTGAAGGCTCCTGGCCCTGCCCCACGAGGATCAATAGCACTTCAACCTTTCTCTGTGGGGGCATTAATTTCCCACAGGATAGAGCCACAAAGTACCATCCAGCCCAGGCAATGTTATCTCCCAGGACTTCTGATGCTGCCAGCGACCACAGGCACAGCAGCTCCCTGGGGCTCATGGAAATCTATGGAAAGTGCAAAAATATGAACTGCTAATAAGATGTATTTTCAAATATCACCGCATTATGATCTATTGATCTCGCACCAGAAACTTGCATTTTTCTGTGTAATATTAATTTATCTCACACGTTCTGGGAGCAGCAGATTGAATGAGTGCCATGACACTAAAATTAGGCATTGCTGTTAAGTGCCGGGGCCCAAATCGTGGTGCTGAGGAGCCAATCCAGAATGGCTGCAGCTCAATAACCTGCAGGGAGCACCCATCCACAGGCAAGCTCGAGCACCTCAGTGCTGTCATGGGGGAGGACAGAGGCCCAAGGCTCACCATAGAACAGGCTCTGCTCTCAGGAAGAAGCAGATTTGGGCACAACCAGGAACACGAGACAAGTCCTGCCCTGAATCAGGGGAATGCCAGGCAAGAAAGTGTTTTCAGCCCCATCCAACATACCACTTAAGGCCTGATGACACCTCCTAGACTGGCTAAAGCCCAAAAGAACACCTGCACCTCCTCAAAGAGGTGATCCCAAACCCAAGAGCCTGATCCTGGTAGGAGCCCTAGAAACAAGTTGTCAAGCAGAAGGTTTCCACAAAAGCTGAAAATACTCCAGTGAGACTTTGACCAAATATTTTTGCTCCCTTTTAAAACAGGGCCAATCCACAATTACTTCTAACGATCCCATTGTGTGTGTTTCACTGAGTGCTAAGAAAGAAAAGTTCTCTTCTTTAGACCACTATATCATGACTGAGAGCATCAACTGGGGAAGATGATGGGCTTGGAGAGGAAGAACATCCTTCCTTTGCCCCTTTCAGCTGCCAACAGGCATGCCAGAGCTCTTTGAATAGCATTACATTAGTGCTGCATAAAAGCAATAAAGCCCCAAAACACCCCATTACATGTTTACTGAGCTACACATCACACAGACTGTCCCCAGGACACCACATGAGGACTTGAAATAGCAAAGAAAAGGGCTGTAAAAATCACCAGGCTGGGCTGACATCCACAGTGCCCATAGCTGGGGTCAGGGCACATGGGAACACAGCTGTGGGGAGCCCACAGAATAATCCAACCATCACAATCAACCAAAGAAAGCAGCATGAAACACTGTCTCCCCTGCCAGACACTTGGGTAAAGCCCAATTGCTGAGCACAGAGCTTGGAGAGCAATCAGCATCCAGAGGAGGAATGCAGTGGCCAGGGTGAGACCTGACTGCTGCCTGCCTGGCACCAACACACACTGCCCCCCACCTTCCCATTCCTCTGGTTTCACTTCCAGAACATAAAGTTTCATCGTTAAGCTCAATGAATTGTCATTTCCAAATGTCTCCTGCCCACAGGAGCTGCACAAAGTGCTGCTTGATACTTCCCAATAACCAACAGGGCTGCCATGGAGCTTTCAGTGGTGCATTGGCATAACCATTTTCATGGGGTGAAAAGGTGTGATGGGTTTTAAAAGACCTTTTTCTGCCTTTGGTCCCAGCACCTGGCAGGCCTACAGCGTGTCTCCATAGCCAGGCATCTGGTGAGATCACTGGGTCCTGCTCTGCCTCCACAAAGGCCATCAGATGCAGCTTGGCTGGAGCGGGGAGATCCCCACCAGCCGGTGGCCTGTGGCCCAGGGTGAGCTGACAGATGTGCTGAGACAGAGAGGAGAACTGGAAGGGGTCAGAGACAGAAAGCTGGGCAGGGAAGGGCTCTCCCCTCTGTGCTAACACTGGAGAAACAGAGTTAGTTTGGGAACTTTTGGATGCAGGTTTTCCCCTGCCCCCAAAAGGGACAGGTTTGCTAAATCAGCATAGCTTTGCACGACAGCTTTGCCCTTGTGGCTTTTCTGTGCCCCTCCTGCTCGCTAACATCTGACTTGGAATGAAACCCCAGCTCCTGGCAATCACAGATGCACCAGAGCCCTTGCACTCAGCAGGGCCAAGTATGCCCCAGAAGGTCCCTGCCTGTCACTGCTGTGACACCTGGGGCACAGATCCAGAGCATGACACCGAAACAACATCAGCTGGGTCCCTGTTGACCCAGCTCTGCTGCTGAGATCCTGGCAGGAACCTTCTAGCAACACCTGATCACAGACTCATCTCTCCCTCCACACAGATGAAAGCAAAGCCCATGTTCTGAAGGCTCCTTCTGGAGAAGGATTTCTCCAAGGTGGCTGTGCCAAACCACAGAGGTGCTGGCACATCTGCAGAGCTCATCCCTGCCTCGAGAGCACAGGCAATCCAGTCCACCAAAATACAAGCCCACAGTCCCTGCACCTGGGCACATACACAGGGATGCATTGCCCAAGAAGTTTTGGGAGTTATTGCATCCCCCCAAACAGCTCTGACCTTTTCAATATTCCATATTTTTATTGGCTGCCCATTTCTCCTCAATCCCCACAGGCTCATTAGACAGCGAGCAGCTCTGAAAGCAGCTCTGCAGCCAATGGTGTCACACAACACTGAAAAGGTCAGAGACATCGAGGCCGAGCAGAGCCCTCTCCAGAGGGTGGTTATAGCAGGGTGGCAACATTCCTGGGCTGCAGACCAAAACCTGCTTCCCAGGGACCTTTGGAGGGAGAGCTCCAGCTGCTGGGCTCCTGAGGCAGCAGAGTCCTGCACCACAACCATCCTTGCAGCCAAAGGGACTAGGTGGTGCTGCCCATCCTGCAATAGAAGATCCACATCCCAAAAAACCACAATGCAGGGCTGTGCTCCTACACCACAGAGGCCAGCACGGGGGGAAGGCTCCAGAAATGGCCCTGACTGGTGGCAAAGAGAGCTCTGAGGCTGCTACTCAGGTAGGGGAGAGGACCAAGATCCTTTCCCAGATCATCTGGCATACTGGGGTAGAGAAGACAGCTACCCAAGGTGATCATCGCTCATCTTTAGTAGATATAACAGAAGAGGAAACTGGGTCCAGACCTCCCCCGAGGCATTCAGGGGAGTGAAAGGAAAATTCAGCCCTGCTAGCAGGCTGCAGGAGCAGGGACAGCACTGCTGCTTCACTCTCAGCCTTTTCAACAACTCCAGGCTGGCCAAGCCATTTTATATGAAATAAAGCACGACTCCCACTCCTTTATAATGCTGGCACTCCCTCTGTCTGGAGCCCCAAGAAATAACCTGTCTCCCAAACACAGGCTACAATACCAGAAGCTCCCCTAGTGTGGCATCAAAACTCACTGTGTGGCTTCCGAAACACATCTCCTGGAGCACAAGGGTGCAGTGATGGGTGACTGTCCTTTCAGGGAAGGCAGGCCAGGACCAGGGGGTGCCCTCCCTGATGGGGCACAGGACCATGGCTCCAAAGAGAGCCCTTTGGGATGAACACCAAGGGTAACACTGCAACTGCTCCTTCCCAAGACAGGGAACATGTCACAGCTCCAACTACACATACTCAGATTTTTCTAAAATAATGTAAGATTTTTTTGGTTTTTTCTTTAAAAAAACTAGATCTGTGCAAAGGAGTGCCTTGACATTAGTGACAGATGGGATGCAAAAATTTTTGTTTGGGAAGAAAAAATATTTTCATTTGAATCACGTGCATGCAGAAGGGAAAACACTTAACCCCTCCAAGCCCCCTCAAGGGATGAGCTGTACCATAGCAGCAAAGACAAATCCTGGCAGCCCATAGGGATGGACCTCTGCCCTTCAGGTCAGCAGAGGCCACAACTGGAAGGAGCAGAGACAGGGGTTTGCCCTAAAAAAAGGTGTTTTAATTCCTCACTGGAAGGCAAACTGGGATTCAGACATCGCTGTTACATCAGATGGCTTTGCTTGGGAAAGGTGTCATCCCAGAGCTGTGGCAGTGGCACGTCCTGAGGACCACATCATCATCCCTTGGCTTCACCTGGCCAAGCCCAGCCACCAGTGCAGGGACTGCAGTGCCCCCCAAGCAGCATCCAATTGTTATCTGTGCAGGGCTGGGTTCTGCAAGAGATCTGCTCACCCTGCAGAGACCAGGAGCATCCGAGATGAGTCCTGGGGGAGAGGGGCTTTACCTTGGCAAGCAGAGCCACACGAGGAGCTGTGTTTGCCCAGCGAAGGGAAGAGTGAGGGGCAGGAGGAGGGCTGGGATGAGAAGAGGCACAGGGGAGGGAATTACAAAGTGTTTGCCCTTGTGGCAAAACTGGCTGGAGATGATCTCCCACAGCTCCTGTTTTGACAGCCCAAACGCACTTGCTCACACAATATCTCAGTCTCGTTAAAGGTAATTACAGTTCTTCCTGTGTAATGAGATGGTTTTTAAAGGCCATTCAAAAGAAATTTTCTATAATGAGGTTAAGGGTTTTATGGTGTTATACATCAAGGGAGCTGGTAATTGGTCGGATCCAGGCAGCATCCTGAAGCAGGGAGATAGGAGGTTCTGCAGATAATAGGCTAGCATGGAGAGCAGTCTCCAAAATGTTTTGGTTCTGCAGAGGAGGGAGAATACAAGCAAAAGAAGGAGGGGAAGGAAAAAAAAGAGAAAGGAAAACATCCAGAGTCTCCTGCAGGAGCATGGTGGCTTCTTTCATCTTGCTTTGGGTGGGCTTTGAGGAGCTTCATCAGAGAAGAAGGACCAGTGTGTGTGTTCCCTGAGTGGGAAATGCCACTCTGGTGCTTGGTGCAGGGTGGTGGCCAGCTCGGTCCCAGGCAGGCAGCAGGAAGAGGGGAGGCAAGGACTGCCTGCAGGACATGAGATGGCTGGGAGATCTGGCTGATCCAGACTTGCAGCCACCCCCACCTGCCCCATTTGGAGAGGAGGACAGCAGAAGGCTTTGCCCTTGCAGGGATGTCCCCATGGCACACGGAACATGGATGTAGTGGGCTGGATGCCATGTGGGTGAGGTGTAGCTCCTGCCTCTGACTTCCCCCCAACAAATCCCAGGTCCCTCTCTCAACCTGCATAGGAAAAGCCCCAGCAGACCTGTCACCCAGCCCTCACATCAAAACCCTTGTTGTTCCTTGGTTATTACTGCTGGTGGTGCTGCTTCTGCTCCCTCCTCTTGCCTCAGCTCTTCCAGGGCCACCTAGCAGCCAGGATCGTTATTCCAGAGCATTTAGCAGCAGTTCCCTGGCGTTGCTCCCAAGGGCCTGCAGCATTTCTCCATATTTAGAAGCAGCTGATGGTGGCTCAGACACTGCTGTGGGTGAACAACAGGGAGGCGAGCTGGGAGAGTGGCTATTTTTGTGCCACCCCCAGTCCACAAGGCTCAGACGCGAACGACTCCATCGCAAAGCTCCTTCCCTTGGCATCTTCAGCCCACTTGCTCACGCTGGAGTGGCATCAGAGAGACAAGCACCTGAACCCTGGGCAGTTTAAGTGCTCCTCTGATTGAAAAATCAGCCTGTAGACACGTGGAGGTTCAGCCACCACTTGTGCTGGCGACACTGGAGGAGCTCGACGAGTGTGCTGGAGATGGCAGGGGACAATGAATGTTCTTCACATCGCTGCTGCCTCCCCTGGGAGGAACTGCTGGTTAGGGGGAATGGCTGAATCCCAGCTTACCAAAACCCTAGATCTTCCCTCAGCACACCAGTTCAACCTCCTGTGAACTTCAAAAGATATTTGAGTAGAGGGATTTTTTGTTTGTTTTCATTTTCCCAAGGGTTATCTGCCCATACATCTGCTTTAGAGTTCGTAACGTGCCCATAGCCAGGCCCAAATTCTGGATCGTGGTTTCATGTCTCAGTGGGGCAGTGGAATTGACTTCCTGAGACACAAACTGACTCCAGGCCATGTGGTGCTGGTTTGAAAACCTGGAGGTGGGAATTTGTGGGCAAATCCTGCAAAATCCTGCCCAGATGAACCGCACTGTGGCTGGAGGAACTGCCCTCAGACCCCTAATCTGGCTCCATAGTCTTATTCCACTTTGAACTTCCCAGTGCTTTTTGCTCCTGTCTGCTACAGTAAATGGAACAAAAAGTGCTGGACTCTCAGGAAACAGTTTTTAATGGCTGGAACTCCCAGGCCCTTCTTGGTTGAGGCCACCAGCAGAGGTTGGAGCAGGAGAACCTCTGATGACCTCATTAGCAGACACAGTAGAGGGGACGTAACAAAGGCCCATGTCTCATTTCCAAAGCGAAAATCCCACGTTTGAGCACCTATAAACTCTCTCTGAGAAACAAGAGCAGGAAATATCTCCCAAGCCTTGGTTTCAAACCACACTAAGTACATTTTGCAGATGCCACCGGTCACTGGGTAACATAAATTACTCAGCTTATTCTGCTTGAGGAGTTGCATTTAATATCCTGCCTATCTGTGTTTCCTAAAGACCAATTAAATATTAAGTGCATTTATCAAGCTTTAACTCTGCAGTGAGACTAACAGCAGTGATGCCAGGACTTGTGGTTTCAGTGGGGAGGTGCAAAGGGATTGATTCATGGAGCTGCTCTGCCTTGTGCAGAGCACAGAGGGGACACGGGTGGCCCAAGGGACTTAGGAGGTGAAAGCTCCTTGTCATGTACCAAAATCTTGCTCCACTCTGCTCTGGAAACCTGAAATCACAGACAGTGCCTGAATAGAGCTGGGTTGGGAGTTTGTCAATTCACTGTGTTTTCGGCAGTAAATACCAGTCTGCTGAAATTCAAAGCCTCCCAAAAAAGGATCCATTATGACAAATTACCCGCTTCGCAAAAATCCTGGGAAAAGGCTCAGAAGGTCAAAATGTCCCGTTTTTGACACATTTGAAATGAAAGAAAATCAATTTTTAGGTTAATAAATATAAGGTCATTTATACTTTGCAAAAAAGAGCTAGAAACGAAAAGCAACTATCAAAATGAAAGTGTATTAAAAAACCCATACTCAGTGGAGTCAAAAGGCAGTTTTTCAGGATTTTTTTCCTTTACTGCTATTGGAATTTTACATCTCTGTTCCTGCTGCTGGTGGTAACTTCTTTTCTATGTCAGGAAGTGCAGTGATAGGGAGAAGCTTTCTGAGCCAGTTCTCTTCTCTCTCCCAGGACCTCAGATAGATTATTGCTGTTATTGCCATCACCACAGATGCCAGAGGTCTCTGCTAAGCTCCACTGCCCAGAAGGCTCTGGGTGAGCCTGTCTGCAAACAGCCAGACCTCCCCTGCCATGGGAGGGCAGTGAGGAAGACCCAGGGCATCAGCTGGCACCATCACAAGGTGCTGATGGCACAACACAGGGCAGGATGCTGGTGACTGCCAAGAGGAAAGTCCCACGGAGCACTGGCTGTTCCCACGCTCCCCGTTCAGCAGGCAGATGGATAGGCAGTGAGCCTTTGGAAGCAGAGGAGGTGATGGAGCTGAGAAAGGAGCAGATAAGGGAATTGTTTTCTTGCTCTTCCTGTCCCACTCAGCCTGGTTAGGTGCTGTGTCCCCCCAGATCTCCAGCATCAGACACTGATATCCCACATGGGAAAGTAAGACCTCACTCTCAGGCAGCATAAAACTTAAAGGTCTGGAAAAAGGGTGTCCTGGTTAATATGTCACCTCTGTCACCACTTCTTCATGGCTGTCCCACCAGGGCTACCACTGGTGTCTCCCTGCTTTAGGGTGGGCGGTGCTGGGGCTGTTTGGGGCTGGGGGTCAGGAGTGTGGGTGCTTTGCAACAGACATCTGTACACAGATAAAGACAGCAGAGAGGGAAAATATGCTGATGGAAATAAAGGAGGCTGAGAAAATGAAGCAACAGCCAACATTTCCTGCGATGAGTAATAGGCAGCCAGATCAAACAGGCACCCTGTGAGGGTACAGTGAAATAGGGAGCCAGCCCACCCCTCCCTCTCCCTACATGCTTCTTTCCCCTCTCTCTCCCGTTCCTCCCTTGCCCTGCTCCCCTGCATAAATCTTTCAACGAGAATAACATCTCTCTTCATACAGAGAGAAAGAATTAAATATTTCACAAGACTGCAGTCAATCTTGCAGGGTCCTTCTGTTGACATTTCCGACGTGTATTTGACATTGCTTTCTCATTCCCTCCTGGTGGAGTGAAATGCTCTGCAGAAAATGCTCTGCAGGGAGGGGACACTGGGGGCTGTTCCAGCCACACTAATGGGCAGTGAGATGGAGAAAGATGCTCTCTGCCACCCTGCATCTCCTCCTTTTACCTCTCCTCCCTTTCCTTCTCCCTCCCTCTCTCTCTCCACCTTCCCCAGAGCATGGGCAGCCCCTGTTCTCCGTTTTGTCCCTTTCTTCCACCAAAAATTGAACTGTCTCTTAGATGTGCCCAAGGTAGGACCTCAAAGCTGCCAGCTCAGCAGTGCTGAGGGTTTGGTAAAGCTCCATCCTGGAAGAATCCCAGCCCTTCTGCTATGTGGCACCCATAACAGCTCTTCAGCCCTTCCCTCCTGGGGGCAAGGCAGACGTCACTTGGGGAAGAGGATGGAGGCTGCAGTGTCAGGTGGGCATTGAAAGAGGGTGATAAAATCTACATCCTCTACCACCAGAGAGAAGAAAGCTTGGGCAACATGAAGATGGTGTTAAGCAGCAGCATTAAATGCTGCAGGGTCTGCTTGCTCCATGCGAGGAGCCAAGGTTGCCTTGCCAACCCACTGGAAAACCCATCCCAAGGCTGGGAAACTGTTAGGAGGGCCCTGGACCTGGAGAGGAAAAGTGGAGGGACATTCTTTTTCTCAGTCCCAGCATATCCAAGAGCCTCTAAAACACGTAAGCCATCTTCAATAGCTTCTCAGATGCCAGAAACCCCATCTGCTCTCTAAGCTGCTTCCAAAATCTCCAGTGTCCCTTTCATATCCAGGAGACAAAAGCCTGCAGCGTGCCAAGTGCTTGGAGCAGGGCTGGACAGGGCTAGGAGGGATGTTCCCACCAGGAGGGTGCAAAAATGCTGTGTCCAAGCTGTCACCCCATTAGTGCTTCTCTGGCAACTGCCCCCAACCCCTGCAACCCCTTGGTGCCCCCTCCCAGCTTGTTTGAGAGAGAGGGAAAGGGCAATAGCACCACAGTGGCTCTTCTGTGGCACCCCAAAACAAGGGGAGGAGGACAAGAAGCCACTTTGCAGCAGAGACACGAGGTGATGTTTCCAGAGCAGAAGGAAGACCACACCTCATCCCCAAAGTCCCATTTCTGACCTAAGGCCTCCATTGATGGTTCCATTCCCTCCATCACATGAGCCTCATGGTGACCCCATTGCCTGGGGAAACTGGGAGAATCAGAAGTAGCTACAAGGAGGGACTCTGACTGCTTTTATATCCCATATCATGTCCATGGGGTCCCAGGATGCGGATTGTGCATCTGCACACCAGAGGGAGAAGGAAAGTTTGAAGTTCTTCAGGAAACTTGGATGGATTTGAAGAGCCCTCTCCTATCTAATGAGGTTTTACAAATAGTTTCCAAGGTCCTACAACTTCTCCGGTGCGTCAGTTGGAACAAATCCCTTTCTTCTTTTCAAGTTAAATGTATTTGAAGATACATTTAATCCCCCTGTTAAAATATTTCTCAATTCCTAGTAAAATTACAGAAGGAAGATTTTCATCTAGTTCTACTGCTATGAATCAAACTCTTGCTGTAACCTTCTTTCGATCAGCGGAGATTGATGTTTGCAGATCAAAAGGAAAGATTTATGATCACCAGTGTTTCCCCCTAGAAACACCCATGACCCTCACAAGCTCCCCTAATGAGACACAAGGACTCAAGACAAAGCCAGGCAATAGCAGGCTGGAAAAAAGAGACTATTTGTTAAGAGCAAAGGAGTAACAGAGCTGTTGACTGAAGGGCACAGGATCCTGCCCCAAAGGATATTTCAGTCCAATGCAGAGCTCCTGAAAGCAAAGCTCTCAGAACCTGCAGAGATCCTGGGTGGAACAGCAGGATTGGGATCCCCCAGCCCAGGGACTGTGGGTCCAACACAGCCACCACAGAGGGGCATTCCCAAAGCCTGGCTGAAGCCCACCCAGGAGGGTGAGCTATCCCATTGATTTCTGCTGCCATTAAAGCTCCAGAAGAGAAAAATACCTGACATTGCAAGGAAGTATTCTGCATTCATGTGCCAGTTCCCTTCCCTGCTCATTTTTGCTTTGTCAAAGTCACTGGAAAGTATTTCTTCTGACTGACAAAGCAATGGGATTTATGAATAGGCAAATTAAGAATAAAGAGGGAAGCAATAAGTCTGTTGATAAAAAAGCTGAATAATTCAGTCGAGGATCAGTTACTTGAGTCGATTCCCTCAGAATTTGAATGAAATAATTTTTTCTTAAAGTAAGTTTGTCTCGTGGTTTGAAATCCTGCAAGCTGGAAAGCAACGTCTTTGCATTTTGCTTTCCAGTACATAAACTGAGGCTTCATTTTGCAGGCTTCCTTATTGAATAATCTGCTCTAATTTAATCAGAATTTGAATCCTATAAGAAGAATTTTCTACTTAGTTTTCTACTGATCGTGGGTATTGAGATTCTGTGATTTGAAAAAGCAATACATCTGTGTGTGCTGATGATTATCATCCTCAGAGGAGCTTTATTGTTTTCCTGTTTTCTGCTGAATAACCTGCTGAAAGGAAAATGCAGGTTTGACTTCGCTCCTTATTGATATTTTTATTTTAAAATGTTATAACGCGAAGAGCAATTTGTTTGCATTTTCTGCTGGGAAGTGTTTTCTGTTGAGGAATAGGAGGACCGATTCTGTCAATGTTTACAGGAATAACTAAGTCAATAGAATTACTCACACAATTAGCTTTCCTTGGCCCTAATGGCCAGATATTGTGACATGTGAACTGCAGATGGGTGTCTATGGGGCAGGTGGAGAGGGTGGAGATACCTCATCTTCCTCAGCTTCTTCCTCCATCCTTAGGTGTTGAAATACATAAGATAATTGGATTCAATGCCACTTGAAGATCCCTTCCAACTCAGGATACTCTGTGATATTCTATGATACTTTTATAACTCTAGCCCAAAATTCTTAATTCTATAAAAAATGGGACAGGTTGGAAAAAATAAGCAAATTAAAGTTTGATTCTCTTTCTGGGTGCCCAAAACCAGTCGCTCCTGCCTGGCTTGGAGCAAACAATCCCAAGGCATGGGGGAATTGAGCTCAAGGCCAGGACCCTGAAACCATGGAAATGCAGGCACCAAAATCCCTCTGCATGGGAATCCCTCTGCAAAGACCTGCATGGGAAAACCTGTCCTGTCTCTCTGCCATGGCTTGTAATGCCTAATCACTACCAGGCTGCATACAGCCTGGCACATCCTTTAATCACAGCAGCAATCATAAGGAATTAAAATAAATTTATACATGTCTAATAATCACTTAGCCCTGAGTTATCAATAATGCAAGAGCAGCTTGGGAGGGAGCAGGCACATGAATGAATCTGTACCCCATTCCTGCAACATCTGATCAGAATTCCCAGCAGCAGGAAAGCCCAAGCAGTGGCATCTTGCTGCTTGGAAGCAAAATAGACAGCAAGGAGGGCTGGGGGGGAGTAGCATTTCCTTCCATGCATCAACAGAAATGCATTAATATAAACCAGGGGTCCTCTGAGCAATGGCTGAGTAAAATATCATCACGAGGACAGGAAAGCTACATTGACCGTGAAACAATTCCAAAGGGCAATATCATAATTTTGGTATCCCTTCTGTCCCCTGGGTGTTATTTCACCACTCCTGTCATCAAAACAATGCCATAGACCATATTCACTGCCCTGGAGACTCGTAGACTGTGTGTGGGTGAAGGACACCAGCTGGATTGCCCAGATGCTGAGGGCACTGTGGCACAACCTTTAGCCGGGAGAGAAAAGCCAGATTTGGCTCTCTTACAAGCAGCCACAAATCCCCCTGACCTCAGTGGGAGCAGGGCAGCCAGTCTGCAGGGTACAATTTGATTTCCAGAGTTTAAGAGTTCACTGCCAACCATTCTTACATGAATAATCCCCCACTTAATTACAGGTGGCCATGTGCTGGTGTGGCTCAGGAGGAGCCTGGGATGCAAACAGATCTCATGGGATGTGAATCCATGGAAGGTCTGTGCTGAGCCCTCTCACATGCACCTTGATGGTGCTGTGGCAGTGAAATCCCCCTCCAAAGCCATTCTGAGAGCCCTTAAGCTGCCTGTTTGCCTCATGTCTGCTTTTCTACCCCCTGCTTTGTGAACCAGGGCTGTGAGTTCCAGGGTGGCACTCCCAGTGCCTGCCACCTCCAGCCACCACACCATGGCCCATCCTGACACAACCCAACTACACCCCAATGTCTCTCCAAGCATGAATAACCAACCCCTGGGCATAAATCATCATGCTGGCAGCACACATTCAGTGTGCATCCACCCATCTCTGTAAGACATGGTAGCACAAAGCCCGTGCTCCAGACTGCACTCACTAAGCAGGTGGCTCCCCAGCACTATCATTTTATAACATTACAGCTTGTGCTCTGTTCATGCACTAAACATTTTCTGGCTTACTGCATGAAAAAAGGGTGGCTACCACGGCTTTGCAAAATTCTCTATTTCCTACATTATGTGCTTATCAATGTTTTTGGGGTGGAGGGAGGGAAGAGCACTCCTATTTTTCATTTCCATCCTGCGGGACACAAATTTTTCTCTGAATCCCAGTGGGGTTTTGCTTCATGTTTGCCTCCTTCCAGATGGCTGCAGCTCTGTCACTCTTTGTGGGGAACCAGGAGATGGAAGGCTGTTATGCAGATATCAAGGGATTGCAACTGCATGCTGGTAAACATGAGAGCAAGAGGGATTTCTGACAGTATTAGAAACCACAAGCTATCTGCAGATGGAAGTGTTCCTGGAGGCACTGGGTCTAGCTGGCAGGAGAGCAATTTGACCTGGTGTTATTCCCAGCCCTGCCATGCCCCTCTGCAAAGGGGGGGGATAGTCCCTGTGTCCCACCCACCTGATGATGGCAGCTCCATGGCAATGTGGGTTCCTGTATCCCACCCTCCAGACAAGCCACTTCTCACTTCCACGTGGGCCTTACAAACTGGGGAAAGGGGTAAGGAAATGATCTGGAGGATATGGGATAGTGCCTTGCTTTACATGAATTGCAATTACTGTGCTGGCATTTTCCCTGTGTTCCAGATAAAAATGTCAATAAGAAACAAGTTATTAAACCAGAAAGAGGGTGGAAATGGCAAGAGCTCATGCAGGTTCAAGGGCCTGGGCAGTCCTGCAAATGCAGCATGTTCCTGCAGTCCCTGAGCTCAGGGGACAGGGCTTGCTGCCCCAGCCCTTCCCCTGTGGCTGTGGCCAAGGCTGGTCCCTCTCCTCAGCACCATGAGACCAACCCACCTGGGGTCCCCAGTCCAACAGGGCACTGCAACACTGCATCAAGGAGCCCAAGGGACTGGAGCACAGTGTACAAGAAGTTGGGTCTTTGGTCAGATCTTACAGCCCCACTCTGCTCCTCCTGCAATCCTGAGGCTGTCCCAGTAAATGAAAATGTATTTTTCTCTTTTAATGAGACCTTTGTGTCCTTTTTACTTGCCTGTTCCTTTCCAAGCCTTTCCTTGCTTCCCTGCTGAGCTTTCTGCCTCCACCAGCACTTCCAGAGACCCCATCAGGAAATGACATTTCCAAAAGAAGCAATGCAATTCCATATTGTTTCTCAACCTCAGAGTTCCTGCATCCAACAGAGCTCTTGGCAAAGAGCACCCCAGCACTGTGAATGTTAGAGGAGACCCAACCATGACATAGGAGGAGAATGACAAGGGGAGAAGGATGCTCACAGCCAGAGGCAGGTATGTTTGCTAACACAGAGCCCAGTAAGCAGGATGAAAGCTGAGGCTGAGGGGCAGGAATCTGGGTGCCCACAGTGGCTGGCAGCAACTACAGCCCAGCCCAAGCAGCCAGAACAAGCAGAGAACCCATGGCACCCTCCTGAGTGTGGATGGTGAAATGATCCCAAATGCAATCCTGCTCTCTTGGCCAACAGTGCCTCCCCCTCCTTGTTTTCAATGATCAAAACAAAACAACACACACACAAAGGAAAATAATTGGAAAAAAAAATTAAAAAAAAAAACCAACACCAAAGAAAAAGGATTTAATTAATGATTCATATTGGAGCCTTGGCAAACCTCGCTGAGCAGAAGTTCAAAGCAGGAACAATAAGTATTTGGCAAAGAGGAGGCAGTGGGCTTGTGCTTGGCGGCGTATGGTGCTGAATGCTGGCAGCATCCCTTCCATCCAAGTGCCTGACACTGCAGGGGCCACAAGAACAGCACTGCTGAGCTCCTCTGAGCCAACATGACATCCTGCCCAAGGGATCAGCCACAACTCAGCTGTGACTAAACAGGCACAGAGGCTTGGGATGAACACACCACAGCTGCCAGCGCTGGCTCTGCGTGCCCTGCCTGCCTGGGATGTGATGCACCTCCCGCCCCACGTGCTCACACGTGTGTGCCCTCCTGACAACCTGGGCCTGAGCCACTCCAGCTCTGCATCTGGGAGAATTAAGATAATGAGAGATCTTTAATGCAATTAATAGATGTCATGGGACATGGTCTTGTGAGTCTGAGAAAATGAGGCTTGGATAATTGGTGCTGAAACACATATATCAGGGAGATGATTTTTTCCCCCCTGTCAGAGCTGGAGACTGGAACGCGCTGTCGACTGATCCTGTACAAATAAGTCTGGCTATTTGCTCGCAGCAGCTTCCAAAGTTCTCGTGTGGAGCCTCAGCCAGGCAGGCCTGCAATCCCAGCAGCAATCAAGCTGCCATTTGAATGGTAAAGTGGCCTTATCCCTACATGCATGCATGAACACCCACACATGCTCACGTGCATGCAAGCAGCCAACAGGCACTGGCACCAGCAGCGTTCCCATAGCCCTGAGCTCTGCCTGCAGCTCCATTTCCCTTCTGCTTAAATGGGAGCCCACTGGGGGTGAGAAGGTGGCTTTAATCTGTAGCACCCTGTTAGGATTGAACCAGGAGCAGAATGACTGACTGCCTTGCAGCAGGGAAGAGGGATCTGCCATCTCCAGTGCTGTTCCCAGCAATGGACCCACACCAGTACAGAACACAGTTCTCCACAAACACTTCCATCCCTCGGTGGTCAGGTCAAAGCCATCAATAAATCTACCAAATCTACCTCTATGTTGTCTCAGCAGCATGTCCAAATACCAGACTAGGACATGCTGCTTCCCAAGATATAGCTGAATGTGCTCTGGGGCATTTGCAGGGCACATGCAATCAAAAAGCCATGAATTTTCAGAAACTGGAATATCTGGGCTGTGCAAGTTCCTAAATTAAAAATCTTGCTTTGCGCTGAACTCAGGGAGTCAAAATCACCTTCAGAACAGGACTTAGGAAAAACCCAAGCCCTTGCATTTTGCTGGGAAATATTCAGGAATTTTGCCACAGTAAGGGAAAAAGGATTTCATTTCTCAAGCACGAGCTATAATAAAATGTTAAATACAACCTGGATATTAAATTAAAACATAAAAGTCAAAACACATCAAATCAAAGAGACAGGTCTGAATTTCCTGGACACTGCCAACAGATGGAAGCCAGAATGATTTGCTTCAATACTCTCCCACCTGAATGCTGGTTTCATGGCTACATGCTGATTCTGATAACACACTCTGATAGAAAATGTATTTTCTAATGGAAAATTTTATCCCTGATACCCTCTGCCTCCATTTCCAGAGCATCTGGTGGGTGATGCAGGGCATGGTGTCCCTCCAGGGCAGGTTCACAGTGGAGAGAGGACCAGCCTTGAGATGCCACCCTACACTTAGCTTGTGCAGGGCCAGGGCAAATTGATCCAGCCTTAAGGAATGGAAAAATACTCCCATGGATTATTAAGAACTTGTGTATGGGTTTGGAAACCATAACCATGTCACCACAATGCAATTATGGATAAAAACAAGGCAGACCATTAGAGCACAACAGAGCACGAGGCTGGAAGAAGGATGCTGTTCCCTTCTCCATCCTCTCCCAGCACCCTGTGGGAATGATGGAGATGGCCATGAGCAGCCTGAGCCATGAGCTGAGCACCAGAGCAGCTCCACCAACCAGCCCTGGGCAGTCCTGGCTTGCCAAAACCAAGGTGGGGACCAGGATGTGCCAAGGCAAGCACTGTGAGGGCTCCCTGGGGACAAATCACTTCTGACAGCAAAAGTGGGAATCAAACCCTGGCTGAGCCCACTCCTGGTTCTTATCGGGCACGGACAGCATAGCCCCAGCACCTGCAGATATATCTGTGGGGCTCCAGCACCCAGAGGCAAACTCAGAGCATCAGAGAGGCATCTGTTTAAAAAAAAAAGTGGGGAATAGCATGGCCATGGCCATGGTTTATTGTTCTGCAGCCCCGTGTTCTGTGGCAGAGAAAGGGCACCAGGAGATGTGCCTGACTCACACAGCATTTAATGAAGGTTCAGCACTTCATCAGCCAGCCGTGGAGCCCCACTCTCTGTTACAGGGGAAACATCTTCATGTAACCTATTCAAAAAATTGAGGACATACAATGCCTTGTTTAAACGTTCTGACGGAGAGAGACCTATTGTTGAATTTTCCTGTTTTTTCAGCATGTTTTTTAGAGATTTGTGGGTCCTCTCTATTATAGCCTGGCCTTGTGGGGAGTGTGGGATGCCAGTGGTATGGACAATCCCCCACATGTTAAAAAATTCTTTAAGGGAAGCAGAAATGTAAGATGGGCCATTATCTGTTTTTATTTGTTTTGGAACACCCATAATGGCAAATGCTGAAGAAAAGTGTCTCTCAACATCTTTAGCTTTTTCTCCAGTATGTGTAGTGGCAACAATGAGTCCTGAGCAGGTGTCTACTGACACATGCACATATTTCAATCTGCCAAATTGTGGCACGTGTGTCACATCTGACTGCCAGAGATCTAAGGGGTTAAGACCTCTTGGGTTAACACCCTCAGCTCTTACAGGAGTTACTAGTTGACAGTCTGGACATGCAGACACAATGGCCTTAGCCTGAGAAACAGATAATTGGAACAATTTTTGCAGTGACTTCGAATTTTGGTGAAAAAAGTTATGAGAAATTCTTGCTTTCTCAAAATTGTTTGGTGTAGGTACTGAATTAGCTGGAAAAGCTGAATTTGTAGCTTTATCTGCCACAACTCTCCCCTTTGGGGCAGCAGTGCCAAGGGCACCTGGCTGGTGTGAGGATGCAGAGAGACCAGAGTGTCTCTGCCACTACTGGAGGTACCAGGGCATGGGGGTGCCAAGACCTCTTGCCTTGCAGGGCTCACCACATGACACTGGCATGTTCAGCCTCCTTGTGCTGCTGGTTCAGGGGTCCCCCCTACCTGGCCTGCCTGGACCCTGGCCCACTGTACAGCAGCACAGTGCAGATGTGGCAGCACAGACCAGGGCTGGCTGCTTTCTGCAAGGCCAAGGTTTCCCCAGAGCACTGGGAATCCCACGTTAGTGCAGCCCATGGACACAGCCTGCCTCCAGATGCAGAGCAGACGAGGCTAATGCAGGCAACACCTTCAAGTCAGAAGTTAAAGAGCGACTGAGAGGCAGCTCCGTGGCCATCTGCCAGGTGATGCAAGCAGTGCTTTTCATAATTCAGCAGGCAATAAAGTATTAGAGCAAGGTAAAGCCAACAGCCTGTCTCAGGGAGGGTATCTTGAGAGCAGGGGTAGCACCTGAATCCTCAAACCCCCAGGTAGGTACGTGCAGAGGGAAAGCACAGATGCCCTGCAAGCACCCTGCAGAATTCACTGCAGGATGGGGTAAAAGCAGGTGCTTTTTTAAAGGCTTAGATGGTATTGAGATGAATGAGAAGAGGGAATATGGTTGGACTAATGAGGGCAGCAGCGTGGAAAGTCCTCAGCCCTTTGGGGCTAGGCTGAATAGCTGGAAAGAAGATTTACCTAAGAGCTGCCACTCTGTGTTAGACTCGTAGTGCAGAGCACGTACTCCTGCGCTGGGGATGCATCAGCTCCAGCTGCCAGCGAAAGGGAGATGGGATGCCTTCCTGAGGGGCTCTTCCAGTTCTGCCACAAGTTGTCAGGTTCCAGAGCACTTGTGCAAGCAGCAGCGAAGGGGCTCTCTCCGGATGTCATTCCTGCAGAGTGCAGATAGAGGTCCTGGGTTTCGCAGCATCACAAACCCACGAAGATGGCACTTGGATGTCCCAGCCTGAGGAGCTTGGGTCTCACTGGGTGCTTGGACAGACCCATCCAGAATGCTCCCCACTTCTCTACAAGCTGCCTTGCTAATCTCCAGCTTTCTGAACCAATGGGATGTTGGGACCAGTGGTGACAGAAGGGGAAAGAAGGTGGCAGCTGGAAACCATCACTTAAGATATATCCAGAAACTACACAGCCCAGCACAGGAACCCCAAAGCCTGACATTGCCCAGAGAAAGGATGGTCAGAGCTTGCACAGGCAGCTCTCCTGCCTGAGGAGATAGGAAGCACCGGGATAGCCCAGGCAGCACAGAGAGGGTTAACTCGCAGCCATGGGAGCAGAAAATGAGGTTCCAGTTATTAGCTGATTTATTGGTCTGTCCTCAATTGGCACTCAGAACTCAGAAGAAAATGTTCCACTCCAAAGCATTAAGCATCTTCAAAGAGCAGAAGCATTAAAAATTGAAATCATAAAATAGACATGTAAATATAGCAGAGGTAAACGGGGAAGCGAGGAGAAGAAGAGCAGAGAGGAGCCAGCCCCAGCCAAGCCTGCAGGGCAGAGAAAGGGCTGTGCCAGGGGGATGGAGTCATCCTGGAGTGGCTCCAGCCCCCCAGGTTGGGGGCATAACCTGTGGGGAATCTCTGGATGGCTTCCCCGAGTGACTGCACTGCTTGCTGAGCTCTGCAGGGTGCAACCATGACTTGCTGCATGCATGTGGGAGCCTCACCTCATGGCCCCTCACCATTCTCCACTGGCCTATACTCAATACCCTAAAGCCTGTAGGGGTTTATACTCCCCTTCTCCCCCACAAATCCTTCCCAAAACACTTCAAACGGGGCAAGAGAGGAGGTGCAAGGCTGCCTGCCAGCAGTTCACCTGGGTGAAGTGAATCCAGAGCAGTTAGTCACCCAGTCACCCTGCTCTAAATCAGGAGTCACAGCTGGATGGCAAACCAATGCTGTCACCTCTTCGAGCCAGGGCAGGATGTCACATGTAGTATTTCACAGAGTCAGAGACAAGCATCCACTTTCCTCCTCTTCTACAAGGGCAGGGCAGAACAGACCCACAGTCCTCTGAGCCCTTCTGACCGGCTGTCTGCATAGCAACATGATGGTGCCACCCTTTCTAAAGCACCTGCCAAAGGAGAGGGCTCAGCAGCAATACACGAGCATGGGCATGGGCTGCTGGAGGTGCTGGTGCCTTCCTGGGCACAGAGAAAGGGAAAGGACCTGACATAAATCACTCCCCCTATGTAAGAGTCCCTTGCTGGGAAGTTTAAGTGGGAGCTGAGAGCCACTTCACATGCTGCTCCTGCATCTGCCCCAGTGTAAGGCATCATCTTCCAGCAGGGATGGCAAGCCAAGGGAAAGATGTGGAAAAAAGGGCTGAGTGCAGGACACAAAACCTCCTTGTCACAGTGAGAACATGCATTTTGCTGGGGGGACTGGCATTTGGGAACAAGTGTGTGGCAATCCCATTCTCCTTAAGGAGCAGCAAGTGATGCACAGGGCTGCCTGTTGACTGTACCTTCAGAGCTACCTGCAGAGATACCAAGCCCTTGCCACTGCTCCACAGGAGAGTGGTAGATGCTCAGCCCCTTTCCAAACCCACATCAGACTGTGCTCAAGGACTTTGCACCTCCACATGCAATAAGTAAAACCCTACAATAAGTAAACTCCTACAAGAAGGAGCAAACCAGCCAAGAGACAAACCACAGGCAACAAAACACCAGTGGTCATGTGAGCTCCTAACCTTTCAAACCTCTGCAAGCACAACCATCTTCTTGGTAAAGGTCTCTGGTGAGAAGTTGGGAAACTGCCACATCTTTCAGAGTCCTGGAGCCCCTGAAGAGCCACATCCCATGTGGTCAGCAAGAGGCAGCACCACCACTGCCCCTGACCACGCTCTGGCACAAACTCAGCTCTCTTGGCACCCGTACCTGTTTTTCCTCCGCGCAATTTTTTTCTTAATTGGGAGCTTGTTAATTATCCCAATACTTCGCGGAGGAAATAAACAGCAATTAGAGAAATAAGTGGTATTTTTACTCGCTGGCACTCTCGCAGAGCTCCTCCCATGGCTGGCTCCCACATGGGCACATGTCGGTGCCCGCTCCAGCGTCAGTGCCCGGCTGCTCTGCTCCGTCTGTTCCCTGCGAGCAGGGCCCTGCCGTGGTGGGCTGCCTCGCTCTCCCCGGGGGAGGAAGCATTACTGCGTGAAAGCAGCAGGCTGTCCCACTGTAATCTGTTCTGAGAGTCATAAATTGCTGAGAAAAGTCAGTTTTCCCGCACAACAGAAGGTTAGCGCGTTGAAAAGAGAGCACTGAAACTGTTTTTATTAATCAGAACCGCTATAAAGAAAGCATTTTAATTAACATAATTAACCTGTTGGAGAGAGGCAGCCTGTACCTCGCAGATACTTTTCAAAGTGAAGATGTGGACTGTCACAATCAGTCATAATTAAGCAAAATGAACCAGTTTTTCTTGTTCCGTGTCTGCCTCCTCCCAGCCACACGTTTCTCCTTTCCTACAAAGCAAGTGGAGGCAACATCTTGCCATGGGGGTGGCAGGGCAGGTCCCCATCCTTGCCTCCAGCATGGACCAGTTGGGGTTAAGCTCCATCCTAGCCAGCAGTGCCAACTCTGGGCATGGCCTGAGCTGCAAATAGTCAACCTGGAAGACGAAGGTAACTATAAAAAACCCACAAGGTCCGTATGACTTTGTTTGCAGCACAGTCTCACAGTCAACAGATAAAAGATTTATTCTCGCTGAAAAAGACAAAAAGAAAAAGCCTAAAAAGCCTGGCACTGGGCTGCCCGCCAGCACAGAGGGAGGAGTGTGGAAGGGGAATAAAAGCTGGCATGGGCAGGCAGCTGTGTGAGGCATCATGCAGGTTTCTCTGAGCATCCCAGACACAAGCTGGATCCTGCAGGGCAGCGAGTCCACCAGGAGCTGCAGCCTTCATCAGCAGTCCTCCTCCTCCTCCTCCTCCTGCCTGCTGCTGCCTGAAGCCTGAGGCTCCACCACATAGGTTAGGCAGCATCTTTCATGCTTTCTCCTGACACAGTAACAGGCTTAGTATCTCCCTTGACATGTCCCTGTCTGCTCTTTGCCTCTGACGCTGATGTCCACCTTCTAAAGGGCAAGATGGGGCACATAAGCTACACAAAGCAAGAAGGTATCACCTCCAACCTCACCATTCACTGCTTCGGGCGAGACCTTCTGTACCACCAAGGTGTCCTGGAGCAGGACACAGACCTAGGGCTGAAGGCAGCACCTTCAGCAACCAGCCACAGTCCCTGCATGGCAGCACCAGTCAGTATTTTAACAGGTATTTCAAATGATGCTCTGCTATTTTGCAGAATGCACAGTATAATGCACTGTTACTGATCAGTGGTTTTAACTAAAATCTCCTTTATTTATGACTCTGAGTTGATGGGTCTCCCCTGAAATACCACACCACCATTGGAGATGTTCATGCCATGCCTTTAATTCACACCCAGTGTCACCTCAAGAGGACCAAAGTCATCGCACCAAGCTCTCTCAGTCCAGTGTCCCCATGGACTGCAGGGACAAGAGCACCCATCCTGCCCACAGAGCACTCAGTGCTGGGTGTCACCCCCTAAGGGCAGCCCACATTCCCTCACCATCAGTCAACTGCTATCTGAAGGCAGAACAAGCAAAAAATTTGAAAAGAGGCACTTTTAGATTTTTTTCTTCTTTTTTTTCCGCATGGTTTCCTTAAGAAAACAAGTCTTGTGCCATCATTGCACTCCAAGCGTTGTCTGTCTCCACTAATTACCCTCCAACTCAGCAGTCAAATTCCACAGCGTGTGAGTGACAGCTGGAAATCTCAGAGTTATTAAATTCCTGGAGGTTTTGTGGAAATAGGCAGGAGGATAAAGTGGAGAGGCCTTCCTTGGCTCAGCTGAGCCAGGTGCCTGGGCCTTTTGAGGCACCAGAGGACCCACAGTGGAGAAAAGAAAAGCACAAAAACCCTGATGATGCAGGGAAAAGGCTCCATCAGAGGATATAGTGTGCTAGATATTGGAATCAATCAATCTTCAGGTATTAGCCCCTGGAAAAGCAGCCTTCTGTAGTGCTGAGTGGCATGCTAACAACCTGTTTTCAAACAGGAAACGCACTTTCCGTGGGAAATTCAGGTTTTCTTGGTGGAAGAATTAAAATATTCAGGAAAAAATCACCAAAGACGCTTTTCTCCTTTGGTTCGACACAAATTGACACACTTCAGGTGACTAAAAAGACATCTGGGACCCACCACGGAAAGTCTAGAAGCATCTTCACCCAGCAAATTTTGCTTGGCAGGGGTCAGAACTCATGAGAGCCTGCTCCAGGTGTCCCCAGGAGAGCCAGACAGGGACATGGACAACAGCAGAGCAATGGATAAGAGGCAGCAGGCAAAGCCTTGGGCTTGCTGCTGTGAAGGGCTTTGTGTGGCACATAAGAGGGTTTTGTTACAAGCTATGAATCACCTGCTTAGAGATGTCCCAAGACCTACTTGTAAGACCAAGAAAAATACCACTCCTGGTTCTGGATTGTGGAAGCTGGGAAGGAGGGTTCCAAAACTGGGTTCTCTCCCTGCCCACACAGAGGACGGGGTTGTGACACCACAAAGCTGTTTGTAGGTCTCTGTTTGCAGGCTACCAGGCAGGGAGCCTCACCCTCCCTCAACCAGGGCATCTGCCTTCCCCAGTTCCCAATGCCCAGTATAAATGGGACTCCTTGATGGAAGGGTTGGGGTTGGTGGAATTGCATGGCATGGCACAGCAGCATTTCCAGCTGCAGCCCCTCCCTCTGTGCCCCCAATTTTGGCCAGGCAGGACCCAGAGCCCACAGGGAGCATACCTGCCTGAGCCAGCTCCTCTCATCACAAGCCAAAGCTGCAGCAAGATAAAGCAGTGCTCATAAACTCTTTAGAAGGAAAATGTTAATGAGCACTGAGTAGAGAGTGAGAAAAGCCTTTAGTTGTATTAGCTCTGCTGCCAGAGCTGATGAACATCCCCCAACCACAGAGACCTGTTTGGGTACGTGGCACATGGAGAGAGCCAGACACACAGCTTGGGGCAGGAAGGGACAACAGCCCTCAAAGCCTCACTGACCCCTCGCTTAACCTCAAAAAATACCTCCTGCAAGCTGATGGGGCACATGCCAGAGGGCTCTGGAATCGTGTGTCCTGCTGGGATGGGATGCTCTACCTGAGAAGGAGCAGGAGGCCATGCCATGCCTGCCTGCACTCACAAGGAGTTTATGCTTTGGTTGCATAAATAAGTCACACTCCAGGGTTTATACTGGGAACTCAGTTCTGAGCTTGTGTAACTCTGATTTAATTTTTATTTTTTTTATGTAGCCAGGAAATTGCCATATAAAGAATTTGTGTAAAAATAACACTTTTCCTCAGCTAACCAGCCACATGAGCAGTGCTGTTTGCACCACCCTGCCCCTCGATCCCTGCATATACACTGTGTGACACACTGGGACATTTTTTAAGGTGACAGTCTGCTGCACCCCCTTTGGGGAAAACATGGGTTTATTCTTAGTGTAACCTTAAAAAGGAGCCTAGCAAAGCAGCTCTCCCATAAATGTTGTAAGCGACATTTATTTCCTGGCATGTTATCACCAGGGATGGACAAATGTGGAATTTAGGGGTTTGGTCCAGAGGGGCAACCATGTTCTCCTGCCAGCTCCAGTGGGATGAGGGTGGTTGTACTTAGGCTCACCTCAGGCACTGCCTGGATGCTGAGCCCTCTTCTCCCTTCAAGACTTCAGCACAAAATGTAGCCCCTATGTGCCTTAGGGGGCTCTGGGGACTCCTTTTGGTGTCTGGAGACCCCAACTCTAAGGAAGCTCCCACTTCCCCACCCATGGGCCAGGTATCAGCAGTAACACAGCAAAGTTTCCCACCCAATCTCACCAGCTCAGCCCATAAAAGCATCTCTGGCATGCTCACATCCCTGCCCACCCTGGCCAAGGTAAGATGGAGTTTGATTTAAGAATGTAATAGACCTTCCTGGTCACCAAGGGGAGATCCCTGTTACTCAAGCCTGCCAAGTCTCAATTTGAATACATGCAAAAGATCTGAACAGCTGGATTTTTAATCACAGGGACTAAAAATCAGGCTCTGTGGAGTCACACCAGGTTACTTCAGCTCCCTGGAGCTCACTTTGGATCATGCCAGGACCAATCCCCCAGGGGAGGATGACGTTTCCAGCTCTGTCGAGAGCGTGGTGGCTCCAGCAAACACAGACCATGCTGAAACCCCACACAAATCATGCTGAATCCCCCTCAAACCATGCCAAATCCCCAAAGGTTGAGCTCAGAGGAGAACAGGTGGGTGCTTCACAGCACAGCCCTCTCCCAAATATATGAGCAGAGGTTTTGCACTGCTGGGTGCCAGCATGAAATACCATTATGTGTGCCTGGCCAGAGGAAAATGCAAGATGCTGCTAAATCTATTACACCCATATGGATTCTGCAAGAGATAGAGGGACAGGAGATACCAAATTTAATAACCTGAGGCCAACTAGACCCAACAAAACACATCCAATTCCTTGGCACTGATAAAAGATCAGAGAACAGAGACTTTTAATGAATAGTAAAGTCTGGTGTAATTTGTGGCACAGTTATTTGCACCTAGGAAAAAGCAGCCAGCAAATTTGCCAGTGTCAGCCCTGCTGTGACAAGTCCTTGAGTGTTGCCCTGGCTTCTGGTACTCAGGGATGTGCAGAGACAGTCCATTTGAATCTCTAGGAAGCAGGTCGTTTCAGAAACCAAACTCTTGAGTCCTGAAAGACTTGGGCTAAAGATTCCACAGCAACCTGCTTCAAAATAGCCACAACTGGCTTTCTCCAATCCCTGCCAGAGGCTGGAGACTGGAAAAGCCTTTTCTTTGAGCAGACAAGGGTTTCCCTCTGCTGAGGTGGCTCAGCATCCCTGTGTACCAGAAGATGCTGTACCCTCCTCTTCCTCACATAACCCAAGCCAAAGACATCTCTTGGAGTTGCCCAACATTGCTGTTCTCTGTTGCCAGACTCCCAAAGAGTGCTGCCTACCAGCCTCTCAACAGGCACTTTGGCAACCTGAGCTGTTATTTCCCAGACTGTTGAATTAGTTATTGCACTGGCATCACCACGCACCTCCGAATTCCCACACAACATCTTAGCTGTTCCCCAGTTCCTCCCTGGCATCTCCACTCAACAGAGGGCATAAAAAAAGGATGCACACAAAGCCCCAGCTGTAGCCCTGACTGAAAAAATAAGAGCATATGAAAAGAATAAAGCAGCCTGGTGAAGTGGGAAGCCTCAACCAGGCTGAGCAATGCTGACCACTGGAACCCACCACCAGGGCTCGGGGTGGCACCCATGGAAGCTCTTTCCTCCACACCAGCAGCTCACTCTGAACATCCAGCTGAGCCAAGTAATTCTTTCTCTGGGTTGACTGAAGGCTGCCTGATACCCCACAGGCCCTGGGGGACTCGAAATAAGGATGAACATCAGGTCAGACATGTTTCCCGCTCACAGTCATGCACACATCTGCCTCTCCCAAGAGCTTGGAGTCACAAGCACGGCCCCAAAATCCACTCAAACACATGTGGAAGAGGAGGGAGCAAAACTCATGGGTCAGCCCAGCAGTCTGCAGGGTCTGAAGAGGAGGAGGAGGCTCAGAGATGTTCAGACTGACCTTTCCATCCTTTCTTGCTCAGCTGCCCACACTGCTGGTGCCTGATGGCCAAAGACCCCACAGAGCCCTCACAGGACCACATGAAGGAGACCAAAACACCCTTTCTCCCTTCCCAGAATGCCATGTTTATCTGAACACCAGATTACACTAGATCTAAAGGAGTATGTTCCCTTATGAATTAAGATTTAAAGTTTTAAAGAAAGCAATTCACTGCTTTTGTCTGGACGAGCTGCTGGAAGCACCAGCAACTCAATTTTTATCGATAAAAGCTTCTTTTCTCTAAAAACATGGGACCAAGAGCATCCGACTACAAAGGACAACAGTTTTCCTGCATTTCTGCTGGGCCCTGAGACAAAAACTCACATCTGACAACATCTGCAAGGACAGCTGGTCTGAAACCCTCCGAGACCAGCGGGCAGAGCAGGTTTTCAGCCTCTCCCACCAGCTGGGAGCACAGTGAAGGATGCCATCAGTCTGTATGGGGCCATCTACGTCGTGCTTTGCTTTGCTGTCCATTCTTTGGCATCCCCAGGAAGGACCTGCCACGTTGCCAGCAGCCCCCTGCAAGTTCCAGGAGTGCAGCCCCAGCAGATCTCTTCCAAGGTGCTCCCATGGACCATGGGGGGACAAAGCAATCAGGAAGCAGATAAGGAACACACGGCTTTCCCATCGTGGAGGGACTGCTGGGATTTGTTGGAAGGCATCCAATTAGTTAATGAGTACTCCAGAGCTGAATCTGGTCTGGAATCAGCAATTAATTACCACAAGGCAAGCGAAAGTGAATATACTGGAGGAACCTGCGTCTATCCTAGGGATGGACATAGGAGAAGAGGGGCTGCCCAGCAAACCCACGCTGAAATGGAGAGGAGCAGCTGACCATGAGCAAGTGGGATGATGTGAATCCCAAAAAGCAAACACCACAACTGGCCCCCATCCCAGACGTCCTCTCCCAGGAGCTGGCACAGCTTAGAGCCCCTGGCCTGGAGCTGGTCTTCCACATCGATCCCAGTCCATCACAGGAAGCACATGTGCTGTGGGCACACAGACAGTGAACACTTTGTTTCTGACGAGCAGTGATGGAGTAATTAAGTGAACAAGACACATCAGTTTGGCTGGGTGGTTCCTGCTCCCGCTGTCCACAAACACCGTGATTTTGGAAATCCTGGAATGATGCCTTCATATTCATTTCCTTCATTGGTCTTCTGCTCCAGGTTCCTGAGCATGCCCCAGTGCAGGAGGACACATCAGCTCTCAGGCCCGAGGTGGCTCAGAGGAGCCAGGCTGTCACCAGCAGCATCAGCCCTCCTGGACACAAGAAGTCTCCCACAAGGTTCTCTTCATTGCAAATCAATGGTTGAGCTCTGGGAAGAAGAGAACACCTTCCCCCAAAGCATTGGCTCCCAGGCCTTGCAGGTCCTCATTACCATCCACCTCTTCAGAGCATGTCCCCATGCGGCAGGAGCTGCAGAGCAGCTCTGCATCCAGCCCCGGTGATAAATTAGCCAAGGATTTAGGCATTTGGGCGCAGCTGCCTCATCCTCTGCCAGCATGACAATGTGATTAATTTTGGGTGCAGATGAAGCTCATTTATCAGAGGCACGTGATGGCTGCACAGGCTGCAGGGGGGTGCAGGGAGCCCCAGGGTGTGGGGCAGGGTGGGAGCACAGGCAAAAGGCAGGAGGCAGGGAGGGAAAGTGAGGAGCCAAGCCTGGGGGATCTCTCAGGAAGGGTATTTGCCACGTTGGCTCATGATTAAGCATGCTGGGGAAGAAGAGCCTGTGTGGGAAGAGAGCTTTTATCTCCACTAACACACATGGCCACATCTGGGGAGAGATGTGCAACGGGAAGGGTGTAAGAGGATCGGGGAGAAGCAGCCATGAGCTGATTACCATGCTTCAGGAGAGGCAATTCTACCACCACAGCCACTTTTCTGCTCTCTGCCCACTCATCCAGGTCATTTTCCACTTTCTCCTCTTCTCTGAGGACTGACAGGTCCTGTTCTGCTGGTCCCCACTCTGCAGCCACAGACACTTTGCAGCTGGCAGGCGCATGGCCAGAGCTCGTGCAGGAACTGTCTGGGAAGATAAGTATGTTCACTTCCCAATATAACATGGCCCTAACACAGGAAAACTTGGCTGGTTCATCCACCTGTTGGCTGAAGGTTCCTCATGTGCTGGAGTAGCACCTAACACAGCAATGCTGCTTGCTCAGTATGGCACAGCTCTCCTGAGGGCCTGAGCAGTTACAGGTAACAGCTGCCAAGGTCACGAGCAAAGCATCATGGATCAGAAGTCTATGCACAGTTTTAGTGCGAGAAATAGCTTTAGTGGTGAGTTCATGCCATGCCAGATGCCCTCCAGTGAGATGGATGCACAGGGAGAGGACATCAGGGCAGTTCTCCAGGCACCAGGATTCATGACCTGCACTTGCCCCTTGCCATGGTTAGATACACCCCAGACAGTGGTGCCCCCAGTCCCAGAATAGCTCTGTCTCAGGGCAAGGTCATGCCAGAAGCACCCAAAACCCTGAGATCACCATAACAACCCTCCCTTTGAGAATTTTAGGCCCCAGCTAGTGAACCATTTGCTGCTAAAGAACAGAAAATCCCTCAAGTTCAACAAGGCCATGCAACATGGGACGGTGGTAGCAAATCCTTGAGCGCACAACTGTTGTCGATGCCTTTCACGGGATTGAATTATCAACCCAGCAGGTAATATCAAACAGAAAAGCTTCTTTTTTGATAAACACATACTTTATAAACAGAACAAATTGAGAGGACAAAGGGGAAGATGACACAATACATGGCAGCTGCTCTGATTGTGAGACAGTCCTACTAATTTACCCCAGCACAGAAGCAGGACCCTTTCTGCTGGCTTAAGGGTAAGGATAGAAAACCCATGGGAATCTTAGGAGTGTAAAAACATCAAACACTGGATGATACAGGGACTGAAGCCTGAGAAAGCCCAGAAATTTTATCCTTCTACCCACTGGGTCCCTCAAGAGAAAGTCAGACAAGTGGCTGGTGGCAGAGCAGGTGGCCTGAGAGGAGCCCATTCCTGGAAAAGTTACAGGTAACAACTGCAGGACTGCAATCTCTGACTTTTAGATTTCTTCCAGGCCCTAAATGCTCCTCTGCAAAGGTCCCAAGGCAGGCTGTGCTCTTCTTCCACCCATCACTTCACCTCCCAAAGGTCCCTCGAGTCCCACCCCATGGCAGAGCCCTCCCAGCTTTTCTTGCAATCATCATGTCAATCACTCAATTGAAGTTTTCAATTCCCATCTGACAAAGTTTACACAGGAAGGATTAAAGATGCCCACACAGTTTCCCTTTGTGGATTAGAGAAAGGCAGTGATAAATGTATTTCAGCCTATTTTTACGCAGTGGGGAGATGGTTTGTGCTGGGGTGAAGTGCACTGGGAGTTGGCTCCTTAAGGAAGGCACACTCAGGCTCTCACACCTGCCTGGGGAGCAGGGATGGTGCCCAGCCCTGCTGCTCCACCAGCACCACATAAGCTTTCACACTGGCACACACTCAGCAAGGAGGAAATGTGATTGCACTTACCAGAGCTGAAATCCTACAAGGACCTGTTGGCGAGGCAAGGAACCTGGAAAGGAGGAGAGAGATGTGGTTCAAAGGGCTGGCTGTGAACAGCAGTGGGGGGTTTAGGAGGGTGACTGGGGAGGGTTGGAGGGGCCCAATCCTGCAGCAGTGGGATGGGGCAGGTTGCCCCAAGGCAGCACCCTCAGACAGGGCTGTGGCACTGGGAACAGGATGGAAGTGACTGCATCAGGACTGTCTAAATTGATCAGGGTCACCTCAATTCACCTAACCCCACTCACCAGCCTCTCCAGGAGCTCTGCTGGCACTGGTGAGGCTGCAACAGTGGGAATTCACTGTGGGATTAAGGAGCCACTTGCTGCTCCCATCCTGTATGAACACAGGGCTGCCCCATCAATGTTCTCCTCTGCAGCACACCATGTAAATCTGTGCTAAGGAGTCACAACAGCGCACCTGGGAAACCATAAATATCTGTGAAAAATCTCCCCATAAATCCACAGGAACGGAATTTACTGTGCTTTCTTTGGAGATTTCTCCGGGTGTTCCCTATTAAGCCATTGTGCTTGTTTGCATAAGTATTCCTCAGACAGCAAAGTCCTCTCTGCCATCAGTTATCAGCTCTGCAAACAGCAGCAGCACCAGGCATGGGACGTACAAACACTCAGCTGTAAAGATGAGGGACTGGCTCCTCACCTTGAAAAGAAATAAAGGATATTAATTGCTTAGTGTAACCACAGCACGCTCCCAGCAAAGACAGGGTGAACTGGTAGCCCTAACATGTATAGAACATCTGGGAAAAAAGGAAAAAAGCCAAAAAACACTCAGTATGCTCTCAGGGTATGCCATACAATGGCAATGCTGTGGAAGCAACAAGGATTTTTCACATCATTGGGGAAAAAAGTATCAAGAAGAAATACACAACTACTCAAATCAGCCCAGCTACCCAAAGAAATCGCTGTGATACTTTGCCCAGCCCATACCAAGGCCACTACATAAATTAGAGAAGAAAATACTTTGGCTGATGTAGCAGCAACAAGTACACTGCCTAATGATAACACATCAGTTATGAGGCTGGGCAAAAACCTCCACAACAAGAAAGGTTGATACAGGGACTTATTAAAGGAGGTAATATCCAGTTAAGATACCTGCTGGTCTCATCTGATGAATGGTTGACCCAATGCATCATATATATGCAGAAGGGGTTTGAAAATAAGAGAAATATGCTCAATGGTATCAGTTCCTACCTTTGAAAATACAGGGACCTGATATCCAACCTGGAAATGCAATTTTAATTAACGTGTTTTCATGAAAATTCAAATTGGAACCTAAATGGGAAGGGCCAAATACCATGTTCCTATTTTGCTGTTAAAATTTTAGGAAAAGGAAGTTGGATACACCATTCTGACATCAAGCAGGTGGTAACTGGCCAGCCAGCTGACAAATGACTGACTGACTCCTGGAAAAGCTCTCACATCAACCAAGAATGAACTGGGACATCTCACTACTCTTGGTATTAGTGGCTCTGTTACTGTTATAGCATGGCTAAGGATCAAAATGATGGATAGATCATTTTGAAAGTTAAAAAAATCCAAAGCAAAGATAGTTTTCCTGCTTATATAGGAACAAGGTTTGCAATTCCTGAAACATCCCGTAGGAAGGTTGTTGCTTTCTACTGTCAATCAGATAAGGTTTATATTTGGCCTTGACAGAGGTAAGCACCAGGGACAGGTCTCATTGCCTCAATAATACCAGTTATTGCTCAACACTTAATACCAGTTGTTGCATGATGACAGATAATAGTTTAAGAAGTAATAGTATATAAGCTAATGTCAATTGTGGAAGTGTTGACCCCGGACTCAGAACCCTTTTTCTGCTCATCCCCCTTCAAAGCAAAGAGAAAAGAATGCAACTGGTATTAACAGGGACAGGATCAACAAGAAGTGATTTAAGCAAATTGGAATACCCATTGCAATCCTCTCTCGTAGCACTGAGGACTAATCAATGGCTCTTATCTAATACATTGCCTCAGTGGCAGAAAATTAATAAGAGAGACCACCAGCTGATTGTAGAGGCACTTGGAATGGTCCAGGGCAATCTTTCACCCACTCTTAGCTGTACCCAATTGTGGATGCACTCTGTGATGTCAGCAATTATGAGCCTAGGCAAAGAAGGCATGTTACACAGGTTTGAAAAGCAATTTGGGACAACACAACTTGGTCTGAAGAAGAATTTCAGTCCTGGTGGTATTTGTACAGTTGTGGTCCCACAACAAAAAGGTCACAGTTTATGTCTTAATAATATAATACTTCAGTATACACCATATAGCCAATCATTGCACTAAATCACAATAGGATCCTACTCTTTCCAATGGAACATAAAGCATGGGTAACACAAAACAGACACACATGGCCAGCAGTTGGTGTTGCTGGGAACAACAAGGATTCATTTGTAAAAGTAACACCATTAAAGCCCAAGGCATGTCTTGACACTGAGCAAAATATTTGCCATTTTGAAACACACACCGACGAAACCCCTAAAACTGCACTGAAATATATTGCAAAAGGATGTGTTTCCTTTGTGGGTTTCTATTTGCAGATCATATTATTGTAGATACAAGTAATCATTCAAATATTTGCATTTGTAACTTTACTAGAATTATAGGGTATTATTTTAATTATACGGCTCCTGTTACATCCCACCAGTTGTTACAGTCTAATTATACACTAGTTCAAGACTTGTTACCTACTTTGCCTGGAATTAATCTTAATGCTGGTAAGGAAATTATCACAACGTGATGACTTCCATAAAGTATTAAAATGTAGATGAATTGACGGGAAAAAATTCCAATCACTGTACACCATAATATGGACAAAATATGGTGCATGTTTGAAAGAGGAAAAAGAGATGGAGAACACCGGTGGGAAACTCTCCTACAGTGGTCATCTACAGCCACAGGAATTTATAACCTCCTGCTCCACCCAGTGGTAATTGTACCAGCTTGGATTCTATTAGGTTTGGTGCTTGTAATCATTTTCTATATACGATTAGGAAAGCTGATCATGCTTTTTGAAAGGCTTTGCAAGCTTTGCTAAATGTATTAGCAGGAATGCTTAACAAAAACAAAGGGAGGACTGTAAAGTAGCTGGATGTGCTGAAGCTTTAAGCCCCCCTTTCATTAGATTTCACCCTGTGCAGCTCCTGCAAGGCTGCCTGGAGAGCATGTTGTATTTCAGCTATGACATTTCTCTGCATGTTTAACATATCCCTATCATGGCTCCCATGTACTTCTGCAGGGATGGGTGGGAGACAGGAGAAAATAAGTAACACGTTTCCTTCCAGAATGAAACTGTGAGCGTGTCCTCCACTCAGCGCAGTTCTTGTGTGTATGACTCCTGTAGGCTGGCTAATACTGCTATGGATACTGGAGATTAAGGGATTTGGGGCTGTAAAGTCCATTTCATCCATCCAGGCCTGAGCAAGGGACTGTGAGCAGTGAAAATGTCTCGCAAAAACCGCTGGATGAATCAGGGTCTGGCCTGAAGGTGACCACTCCACCATGTGCCCTTGCTGCTGGGGACCTCCCTCAGCCAGGTCTCAGCTTTGCACAGCAAGGATACGGAGGAGGGCAAATGGAAACACCAGGGCCAAAACAGCTGCAGCCACATCTCCAGGGCTGGTCCCTCACCCAAATCCAGCATGCCACCATCAGAATGCTCCTGACCCTATGCCAAGCACTGCTGTCACATTTCTGTAGCACTGAGCCCTCCCTGGCGTGGCGTGACAGGGACACAGTGGACACAATGAAGGACTTAAATGGTCACGGTGCTGCTGCTGAGTGTGCTCTCCAGGCACACGAGAAGAGCTGTTATCTCTGAGTCAGAGAGCTAATAACACTGGAAAATTCCTGCCTTGGCTGAGGCAATGTTGTCTCTCTGCCCCACGGAGAGGAAAGCCACAATGCTTCCCCCTGGGCTGGACTGTGCTTGCAGCCCCCAGTCCTGCTGCAGCCTGGCTCCTCACCAGGGACCTGCCCTCGGGGTGCAGGCTGAACTGATGTTGGGAATACCATGCCCCAGAGCTGGAAGCTGGGTAGCAAACTTCTTTGGAGCCCTCGCATCTAAGGAAGCCTCAAAGATAACTCTCCTGTGGAGTCAGCATCCTTCCCAGTTCAGAGCAGGCACAGCCCAAACCCAGCCACCATTCCTGCCCAGAGGGGTAGCCATGACAATCTCCCTCCAGCTCCTCCAAGCCACTGCAATATAAAGCAGAGCAAATATTGGGTGGTTCTGACAGCACTGAGAAGTGAAGCAGAACAAGGAGATGGCTCTAAGTAGTAAAAGAAGCCCTTCTATTATGAGCTCAGCCATAGCCTTACACATCCCCAAGCAGCAGAGGAGCCATCTCCACTTTAATCCAGATTCGATTCAAAATGGAGCATCTCCCTTAGCATCACCAGCAGCACAGCAGGGAAGCAACCTCATTTTCCACTGATTTATCCCTTTCACCACCCAGTGCGTTCCCGAGGTCTCAGGGCCACAAACTCCAGCTCCCTGCACTCCCTGGTCATGACATGCTGGGGCAGCCCCCAGCTGTGGGTGCATTCCCTCCCTAGGCACCCCTGGGGCTGGCAGTGCCTGCCTGCCCTGCCCTGCCCAGCTCAGTGCAGCCATGGCAAGGGGGGGATGCTCCCTCCCCACAGTGGGGTGGGGATGAGCCGGCACAGAGACAGGGAAATGAGAACCTGCTGGGGCATAATGCCAATTCACTGCCCATTAACTTCCCACAAATCCTCCGCTCCACAGCCTTATCTTCCTCTGCCACATCCCCTTGCTCCCCCTTCTCCTCATCCCAGGCTAATGGTCTTTTTGGATGTGAAGACAAACTGTGTAGGTACCCTTGGCTGGGTTTGGGAGTCCTTCAACGGTGGTGTCTCTGGGAAGGTCTGATAGGAGACATCCCTGGCACCCCTTGGGCAACCTCCCACCACCCATGGGCGATGGGACTGCCCCACACAGCACAGCTCATTGCCAAATGCTCTCCTGCTCTTGTGCATTGAATGTCAGGCTCTGAACGTTAACTTTTATGGTGTAATAGAGCTGGTACCAACCCAACTGCTAAGAGACACCCCAAAGCTATCAACACATCTGGATTTGAAGGATTGTTTAAACACCCCACCCAGTCGTGTGCATACAGGACAGATTTACTATCACTTCTTGTAAAATTAGGAAGGGATAAAACCAAACAACTGAACAGCAATGTCTGCTGGGCAGAGGGGGAGCACCATCAGCGTGGCTCAAGGGCTTCAGCTAAAAAGGGAGCTCCAGAATAAACACCAGCAGAGCTCACCATGAGGCATCTTTGCTCACAGCTCCTGCATGAAGAGCGGATTTGACCCGCGAGCCCTCTTGACTCGTGGCAGCCTGGCAGAGTTTGAATCAGCACTTTGTGCCAGCAGCCACATTTCAGTGGTCCTTCACTGCAGGGCAGGAGGGGCAGGCAGCTCCTCTGGGGGGTTCAGGGAAGTTCCTCAGATCAAGAACAGATGAAAAGCACTGACAGTGGAGCTCAGCCTGGGCTGCCCTGCCTGCTGAGGCGCTCACTGCATTGCTGTGCCAGGATTTGGGTGGCCATCTGTGACACAGAGGTACCAGCACCCCTGTGAGTGCCCCAGAACAGCTTCGGATCATTCCATGCCCCCTCGTTCCCCTCAACCCAAGCTGTCCACCCTTCACCTTGTTTTCCACAGGAGCTACACCCATGGGTTCACAGCAGTGGCTTTGCAGAGGAGAAAGTTCACCTCTTTAGCAGAGAGCAAGTATTTTACATGACAAATTGAGCTCAATCCAAACCTTAGTTTTCCACCAGAAACTGTTTGCACAAAAAATTTGCCTCCAGTCCTTTCCATAAAGAAGCACCACTTCCTGCACGAGGTAGGGGTTTAGAATACAGAGCATTCCTCGAGGCAGCAGATAAATGCTGGACCAGAGTTAGTGGGTGAAGGCTGAATCTAGACAAACTCAGACTAAAACAAGGCCAAATTGTTGGACAGTCACAAGGACTATTTCAGCCACTGAGTTAAGAGCAAGAGGAATATTCAGCCTTCAGTTATCTCAAGGGGAAGAGAGATTGTTCCTCCAAAGGAGGTGCCACGAGGATCTACACAAGCAATATCCAAGAGTGACAAGTGGAGGGGCTGGTTTCCACCAGTGCTGCAGAGCTGCAACATGATGCTCCAGGATGGCACCAGTCTCCACCACCAGCCTTTACTCCAGCCAGCAGGTCCCATCCCTCTCCAGCAGTGCTGAGGCTTGTAAGATGGGAGAAGCATTCCAAAGCCCATCTAACCCACCTATGAGAGCTCATAGCATCATCACATCAATAACCATAACCCCTACAGCATCTCCCAGCCCTCACAAAATTCCCCTTCATTTCGGCTCTCACCTTTTATCTTTAAAAACCACAACAGGCAAGGTTAAAAAAAACACATGACAAATAATCCAAGGAAAAAAATACAACAGCCTTTGAGACCCCATTCTACAGCTGAAAGGGAGGGAGGGAGGCAAGGCAAGAAAGCCGGTGTAAAGCCTCATTACCATCAGAAATCCTCTCTCCCTGCCCTTACCTCTCCGCTCATTTCCATATCACAGGGGACACAATGTCTTTCTTCTCTTGAAAAAACATTCCATTTTTGCAGAGACCAGCTGTCCCCTCTCCCAGCACTGGCTTATGGAGCTGGGGAACAAAAGCAGGGCTCACACCTGCCCTGACAGGCAGTGCCTGTGTACGAGTCTCCAAGCCCTTATCAGCCTCTTGGGCGCAGTTTTTACCATTATTATTAGTCTACATTTTTTTTTCCCCTTAGCTTCAAGATCCTTTAGTCAGTCAAACTATACTTAGAGTAGAAGAAGTAGCTAAGTAGCTCAAAATAAAGCATTATAAGGGGTTCGGGAAGTTATTTTCATCTCAAGGAGCATGTAAGAAAAGTTGACAAGTCTTTATTCTGCTCTTACTGAATAATCTGTAGGTTCCTAGATGATATGGGGAAAAAATTAAATGCCTCAGAAGAAATTACAGGAAGAAGTAAAACTCAAGTCTCTGCATAAATTGAAGTCATGTGCATCTTGGCTGACAGAGGAAGGTACTGGAGGGTGAAATGTCAGTGCTGGGAAGGAAGGGGGTGGCTCCAGCATCTGGGCAGGGCTGGGCAGAGGGTGCTGAGTGCAGGGTAGAAGGGTCACTCAGCCCCCTCCAGCAGGTCTTTCCTCCTGCTAAGTGGGCCTGTCACATCTTTCCAGTCCAGGGCATCACTAAGAGAGTCACAGAGAAGAGAAACAAAGCAGCTCAGACATCAGTCAACATCCTGCATTACTGCCCCAGATCGCTGGATTTGTCCTGCTCCTGTCTGGATGCTCCAATAAAAGCTAAAAGCATCAAGTCAGGCAGAGCACAATTTTTCTGCCAAGTCTTCAGGCTCTCACATTGACACACATACCGTGGGGCCCTGGGAGCTCCCAGCATCCACCCCACAAGCACCAAACACGTGGCCAGGAGCAGAGCCAGGGTGCTGAGGAACAGGCCAGGACCGCAGGGCGATGTGCAGAGGGGAGAGAAGAGGAGGAACAATCTTCTGCCATCACCCTCTGGGGATTAGAGATGGATGCAGGCAATGCTGGGTGGCCAAGGGAAGCAGGTACCAGCTGCACTGGGGCTCTGAGTGGCACCAATAAGATGCACAAAGGCATTTGCAGCACGAGACAGCCTTTCTCTCAGTGGTTGTCTAAGGGCAAAGGACTGGGATCCCCCTCTCCACAGCAAGGGCATGGAGGTGTGAGGCAGCCCCCTCCCACTGTGGCAGGGCAGCCAGCCTGATGCCTTTCCAGCTGTTTGGCAACTGAGCTCCGTGGTACCCAGGCAGTGCTGTCGCCAGTGACTGATGGCGTGGTTCAGCAGGAAATAAATTCCCAGGCTTTTGCAGGAGGTGAACTGGGGGGTGTATCCATCTTCAAGATGCTTAATGAATGTGCCACAGCCCGCAGAGTGGCAGCAGATACATCTCTGCAGCCAGCGCTCCCCACGCTGTTCCTTGAGAGGTTCAGGCACAATTTAACAGCTTCTTATTGATTTTATTTATGTTTCCCAGGCCCTGGCAGTGTCTAGATTGCCCCAGTCCAACAGAAGCCCCACAGTCACAGTGGGGACCTGCACATCATTTTCCCATCCTGCTCCTCATCCCTGGAAGGGGCAATGCAACATCACCTGCCCCAGAGCAACCCGGGGGACAAAACCGGGTGTTTGGCCAAAAAGGATGCAGTGTTAGGCTCTTTCAAACATATTAAGGCTCACATGGGCCTCAGCTCCAAGAAAGAGCATGATGCAGTATTACTAGAGCACTGGCACAGCACTGGGGCAAACACTTCCCTGGCACCGTGCTCGGGGTTGTCCCTTGGGAACTCAAGGCAAAATAAGGACCTTACCGAAGACACCCCTGCAAGATGGACTTTGGAAAGTCCTACCTTTTATGTAGCATAGCAGATCTTAATTTTCAAGGCAAGAAAAATGGCAATCAGCAGTTCTGGCACGTGGCTTGGCTTTGTTTTTCCCTCTTTCCCTTAGGGGAAAAAAGAAAAAAAAGGAAGAAGAAAGAAAAGCAGCAAAGAACAGCAGAGACCCAGCTGACCTTTCTGGCTAAGAGACCTTGTCTGAATCACTGGATGGTAACAATGAATGAAATGCCAGTGCCCTGCCTTATAAATACCAGCTTCCTCTTGGGGTGAAATGCCAGCTTTCGAACATGGGAAAGCTGCAAAGGAAATGTCACCCTCGCCAAAGTGTGAAATGCCAGCAAGATCCTGGCCTCACCCACAGGGAGACAAGCAGGCTAATGTCTGCTGCCAGGTGTCCAACCTCCTCCCACTGGGGTCTTCTCCAAAGCTCCATAGCATGAAGGAGACAGGACCTCAATGTGGGACAGTCAGAGCATCATCCTCCAGCATTATGTTCAGCATCACAGCAGGGAGCTGCTCAGCAAAGCTTCCTTGGGGATTTGGGTGTTTTCTTCCCTTTTCCAGTGGCTGTGAGTTAGTGTGGCCAGTGAGACAAACAAATCATGTGTAAAGAATGGTTCAGACAAGCCAAAACAGTTATTTCCAGTTTTCCCAGTGAAATGAAAAAACGACTGAGCATAAGCAGATTTTGCCATCTAAAAGGTTTATCACAACCCAAACTCCTAGTTCCTTGTGAGCGCTGTTGTTGCTGGGTTTAATCCTATTTATTAAACATGGGAAACCATCCAACATCCTGTCCTCGTGTGAAGAAATGCTTCCCATGAAGCTGGATGGTATTTGCAACACCTCCCCTACCCCTCCCAGGGCCAAGTTTGGCTTAATGCAAAGCCATGTTCTCCAGAAGCTCATCCTTCCTTCTCCCTCCACCTGGCATCCTCCTGCTCCAGTTTTCTGGTAACAAAGCCCCACCACCAAACCTGTGCCAGGTCAGGGCACAGCAGCAGGGACAACTTGGGGACCCTAAGACCATGACTGGGAACTGCAGGGCTGCAGAAAAGCAAACCTTACTACCTGATAAAATTACGTCGGGAAATGAATGAGGTTGCTTTTTGTCATCTGGGAATTGGAGCTGTTCTCTTTCCTCACACCCACGCCTTCTTTTTTCTTTTTTTTTTTTTCCCGTAAATGTGTGAAATAATTTTACCACCTTATTTTTTTTTTTCCTTTCGGTTACTCCTTCTCCCCTCAGATCTCACCCTTCCTAGCATTTGAAAATAGCTCATGAAAAGGAGGAGGAAGGAGGGGAATGAAAGGAAGTGTGTGGGGATGCAAGATGGAAGGCAAGAGAAGAGAAAAATACATGAGGAGTGAAAAATACATGTTTTTCAAAGCGAATCAGAATGGCTGCTTCAACTCCAGCACCCGTTCTAGAGAAGGGCTACTAATCTGGCAAGGTTTATAACACTATTTGCATACTATTTGTCATTTGTTAGGCAATGCCTAGGAGGAAAGTGGCACAGCATGCCTGCCTGCACCTGCCTGTACCTCATGTGCAGGGAGCCATCCCAGCTGGGTGCTGAACTGCAGGAAAATGAGACCTTCCAGGGACCCACACATCATTTATGTTTAGAGCTGCTCCAGAAACCTCTAAATGGATTATTTTCCTTGCAAAACGCTTACACCTGGAACTGAAATGGTTGGAAAAACCACCTCAGGTTTGATAACCTGCCCATAGAACAGCAGCACAGCCCCAGGCTGCAGCTCTGCCCTGTATGACCTAATGGCACGGGGAAGGGAAGGGTCTCAATGGTCACAGGTCTTGAAGAGGCTGAGGACTGAAGGGTTTCTTTCTCCAGCTGGCACCAGGCTGGTGACCAGGCTGCTCCCAGCTTGTCAGCAAGGCAAGCCATTAGCACTGGAGCAGATCCAGTGGTGGGTTTGTGCCTGACCCTTCTCCCTGCCTGCTGAGTGGGAGATCTCCACAGGAAATGGTTTGAATGCATCAGGTTCCACGTGCATCATGTCCAGGACTTTCCCCCAGGTGCTTCTCTGGAATGGATTTAATCCTTGGCCCGGAGTGATGCTGCTCTCACAGAGGTTCCCATGGAATCAGAACTCCGGTTCCTCCCCGTTTTTCCTGCCAGGGAAAGGCAGCCAAGGGTGGGCAGCACCACTGCAAATCTTCTCTAGCCTTGGCAGTGGTGGGGCTGCCAGCACAGGAGCACAGATGCTCAGTGCTAGGGGAGGCATCCAGGGCAATCTTCTCCTCCCCCATCCTTTGTCTCTGATTGGTATCTCCTCTTTCCCTGCATGGCATCTTCTCCCTCCTTCCTGCTGCTGTCCTTTGGGCAGCAGTTTTGGGGCCAAAGAGACGTTTTCCAGCTTTTTTCTTCAAAACACCCTAACAACATGACTCATTGCAAAGCAACCACTTCATGTCTGACATGGAAGGGACTTGGGGGTTTATGTTAGCAGCAGCACAGAGGGGAATCTGTGGCTGAAGCAGCAGCAGGAACGCTGGCAGGCTGCTGTCAGAGCTCTGGGGAGCCACTCCCCAAGCAGCAGGTATAGTGCCAAGTCCAAAGGACACTTCCCATCCTCATCAGGAGCATGGCAAGCACTCCTCACCTCGACAGCATCCAAAGCCAAGAAGGAAACTGCACCTTATCTTGTGCCATACCTGCAGCAGGAAAGCTGGCTTGGGATGAGCCTCAGAGAAGTGGCAACACATCAAGGAGAGCCTAGCTGCTCTGGGCTGAGTTCAGGCCAAGCAAGAGCATCCCCACACCTGCCAACAGTCAAAGCAGGGGTCTCAGCTCCCTCAGGAATTCGTTCACCAAGCCCCATAGGCAGTGATGCCCAGCCCCAACAGTCTGCAGGAGCTGGACAGGACAACAGTGAGATGGCAATAGGAGACTGAACACTGCTCCAGCTTAACACCCAAGCCCAGCAATCTGCTTCTTTGCTCAGGAGATGTCACCCTGTAACGTTCTCTCTTCCCACCCTCCCACAGGGACACTCATTTTTTCCAGCTGAGCTGAGGAACAAAAAAATCATCACCCACTCCAAGTAGGTGGGTTGGCAGCGGCCAAGGGAAAGATGCACTGGGTTTGGCGATGGTCCACAGAGCTAACTCAACAAAGACAGATGATAGGCAGTGAAGCCACCCTTTCCAATAATATCACTGCATGGCATATGGATCCCTCTTGCTCCAGAGATCTCCAAGGCCCTAGTGCAAGCTTCATTATACCCCTGTTTCCAGCACACAGGAATGCTGCTTGCAAAGCTAATCACTTTCTAGGGGGTCTTCTTTAGCCTTTAAACACTCTGCTCTTGGCCTCCTGCATCCCCACCAGAGGCCCTGGGCCACATCCTGCTTTTGTGTACAGCAGTGTTAACACCTGCAATCATATTATGGATGTTATACTGGTGTATGAGCATGGTCACAAGACCCCCAGCCCACCTCACCTATGTAACCTGGGTCTGACACAGTCCCACTACCACAGCCTCACCTTTTAGCTCCAGCAATCGGCATAAATCCCTCCTCTCCTGAGCTCAACATGAGGCATTTCAACTACTGAACCTCAAAACCAGATGCAGCACCTTCCAACCACACCTCCCTTCGTGCCATGAACCAAGAGGCAAACACCATAGTATACCTTCATCCTCGCTTGCAAAACAGCCTCTTTCCAGAGCAGCAAAGTTATTTTATTATAGGAGAAGTCCAACCAGGGAAAACACTGAAAGCCCTTACAAGCCATGTGCAAATAACTGTATGTCAACAGCCAGGCAGGTGACAGAGCAGGGCAGAGCAGCACAGGCTTCACCTAAAGGCACCAGCTTTGCCCAAAGCACAGCCAGAACTGGGCTTTCCATGTGTCCAAAGACCCTCATCCTTCCTCCTGCTCCCCAGCACCTGCCAGTGGGGTCCCTTCATGTTTTATCTTGCTCTGAGGCTCTTCACAGCTCTCCCCTAGTCCAGCCTGGAGAGTCCACACTTTTTTGCACGTATGTGAGAGCTTCAAAAACCTCCTCAGGTTTCAACACAGAGTCTCACAAGTGTTTTTAGCTTGGCCAAACCACATTTTCCCCAGGAAACGATGTTTTGATGGACATTTTCCAGCCAGCAAGAAAGGCTCACAGTGCCTGCCAGCACTTGCACTGCTTGGGTTTTCCCTAGGGTTCTGGACCAGACCTGGCACAAGCATAAAGCAGCATCTCCCCTGGCTGGGAGGTGACCAGCTGCAAAGCTGGCAGCTCAGTCTTACAAAGCCAGACCAGACATGGGTTTCCATGGGGTTTCCATGTTTCATAGCCCCCAGCCCTTCCACATCTCTCATTTGGGATGTAAGGGGGCAGGGAAGTGCCACAGCCCGGGATGAGCCCAGCTCTGCCACCAGGCTTGGATGCAGGGCTGATTAGAGGGATTAAAAAGCAGCTCAGCAGCAGGCAGCAGGAGGGATGTGCTGGCAGGGGCCAGGCTCACTGGTCTGCAGGATGCTGTGGGGGGGATCTTGAAAGGAAAGAAAGATCTGAGTGGGCATTGCTGCTCATCTCCCTCTCTAACAAGGGACAGGAACAACCTGCGGTTAGCAAAGAGCTTCCAGATGAAAGCAGCTCCATTCCTGGGATCTTTTTATTATTTCACAGATGTTTCTCACATACCTTTCCTTTTATTGTTATTTTTGTAAGGTCATTCACTGCTCTGGATAAATGGGGCCTCTGTGGCGGCAGGAAAGGCAAGACAGCTCTTGGAGGCTGCCAATGGCACTGGCAGGGCCAGCACTGCCCAAACACATGAACTCCACCTCTGGGGATGCTAAAATGTACCAATCAGCCCCTTTCTGCTACTCACCAGCAGGATGGGCTTTTCAATGGCTGGTTTCTCTGGGAATTGCTAAGAAATCCCACTGTAAAAAGCACTAGCAAAGAGCAAACTGTTGTGACCCAGCCTATATCTCTGCCCCCAGCCAGGATTGCCATAAGACCATCTGAAATCCAGGCTGAGGAGATCCTGCCTGGTCTGCCCCAAATCTGGCAGGAAAAAAAAAATCCTCCCTCCTTGAAAAGCTCAAGCTACTAAAGGGCAGCCAGCCACAGTTCTGTCTGCCTTTGCAAAGCCCTGAGTTGCATGGCCTCAGCCAGGGTCACTGGGCAAAGGGACCATGCAGGGATGGGTAGTCCTCCTGCTCTAAGCCGGGCACCCAGCCTGGTCCTTGGCCTCTCCCAAATCCTTGCTGAGCTTTTCTAGCGTTAGCACAACAGCTGAGTGACAAGAGAAGACTGAAAGGGGTGGAAAGGGAAAGGATTAAAAATAGATCCCAGTTTTGCTTCAAATATTGTAAAATAAAAGGCCCTGCAGCAACCATTGCAAACCAAAAAGCACGCCCGCATCTTGGGCTGCAAGGCAGTTCAACGGCAGATGTATTTTTCATTAAAAGGCTATTTAATATTGCAGGTTCCTGCTGAAGACCTGCTTTCTTGACTCTGGCTGATTGCCAGGGAGCAACCTCTTTCACCTCCCTTGCCTGGTGGAGCAGGGCTTTGCTCCCACAGCCCCAAGCATCCTCTTCTGCAGTGTCCCTGCCTTGATGTCCCCAAGAGCATCTCTGTCCCCCATGCACACACTCAGCACTGGTGAGAAAGCCCCACATCCAGATCAGGTGAGCTATATGGTGCCATCAACCTGGCAATTGCAGGTAAGTAAGGAACAAATTAACAGGCATTAATAAAAAAGGAAAAATGAAGGGTAAGAGCAGTCCCAACTGCAGAAGTCCAGCGGCTGGTGGTAAAGCGAACTCATTTCCCCCTAATGAGAGACAACTACACTTCATTACCTCCAACTTTCTCATTTATCACCTTTGCACCACCTCTGGCTGCCTCATCACTGTCAGGCCATGATACTGTATGAAAAACAGTCATTGATCCCCTAACATCTCACTCAGTAAAGACACATGGTGCCGTGGGATTTACCCCACACCCAGCTCCCAGCACAGGAAGCCTAATTTAGGCACGCTGTTGAGCCAAACCCTCCTTTCTCCTCTCTCCTCCTTTTATTTGAAGGCTTTAAGGTGCAGGGCTCAGCAATAGGAAGTGACAGGTGGCTGCAGGCAGAACATCGAGTGAAAGCTTCTCCTCTCCTGCCTGTGGTGCTTCCCTTGGGTACCCACCCCGGGTGCTGGCACCCAGAGGGGCTGCACTGGAGCACCTGGCCCTGCCAGCACCTGCTTGGAGTATTTTTGGGTTCCAAAAAGCAGCACAGGAGCCACCAACAGACTGGGCAACTCAGCAGTGGGGGCTCCAAGCAGGTGATAGCCTCTCTCCATCCCCCTCATGTTGGTGGCTTTGGTGTCCCCCATGTTTCCCCAACACAATGTATTGGATTGGATTTGATTGCAAAGCACTGGCTCCCATGCAGCTGCTGATTTTGCAGCAGGGCTCTGTTACAGAGATTTGGTTTGCAAGAGGGGAAGAGGGAGCAGCAGGCAGCTCTGTGAGGGGGTATGTGGCTGGGTCCTGCCATTTTGAAAAATTACAGGAACTGCAATGAATTAATTCTTAAGTAATTAGCAGAGAAAACACTGAGAGATGCAGAATGCAGAGGAGAAGAAAAAAAGGCAAAAATCCCTGGTTGCTGGACACATTTCTTCCGGCAGAAAAGCTTTTGAGGAGACCAAAAAATTCACATTCAGATGATTTTGCAGGAGGAATGCAGAGCTGGCTGGAGACCAAGTGGTGCCACCCCCATGGATGCTGCCATGGGTGCAGCCCCCAGCCTGCCTGCCCATGGCCCTCCTGCCCAGCCCAGCCCTCACAGAGGGTCATTGCCTCCAACCAAAGGAGTGGCACCAGGGACAGCTGCTCACAGAAGTCCCCAGGGTTTGCTGGCTTGCTGGGAGGGGAAATATCAAACCTGTCTGGAAATCAAACGGCAGAATCGGAAGAGAGGGAAGAAAAGAAAGGAACACAGAAAACGAAAGCCAAATTGACACCCTTTGTAATTGAAAACACCCAGTGCAGGGAATCACTGCTTAGAGGACAACGTGCTCTCTCAGTGGCATGCAATGGAAATCCAAAATGACTTCAACCCTGGAGCAGCTTCCCCAGACACTGCCAGCCATTGGAGAGGGTCTGAGATGATGACTGCCACTGCTCCAAACTGAGGATTCTGGCACAAGCTCCAGGGTGTGCAGATGTAGTGTGTGTGATTAAAATCCTGCTTGCTGGGGACATGAAGGACATCAAGCTCGTGCCAGGAGCCTATGGGCGCTCCCACCACCAGCAGCAGTGAGGCAAACACCTCCCTGGGGAAAAAGAGCCTGACCACTGATAGAAATCTTCCCTGTGGGTATCAAAAAAGTCCTGATGGAACCCAAACCTCATGTTTCAGCCCTACAAGGCTGACCTCTCTGCTGGTAGCAATGAGCAACGACCCAGGAAACCTTGCGGGGAGCCCAGAGCAGCCACCAGCTGTGCACAGAGGAAAACCAGTCAAAAACCCCAGAGGATGCACATCACATGGCTCACTGTTGTCATTTGAAAGCATTATATTATCCTGAACTTTAATAAAAGCCATGTAAAAAAATTAATAACAATAACAGGTGTTCAAATGGGAAACGGGAGATGCCATTTCTCTGCTCATCACTGCAGTGTTCTCTTGCTGATCTCCAAGTTGAAGCCATACTTTAAAAATATTCACATGTGCCTGGTACTGTGGAAGCAAGACCTCTGGCAATTCACCATCAAACTTCATATGGGAATTGGAAATCACAGGCAAGAGAATGCATCTGCATTCCAACTGGGAAGGCCAAGGCAGGTAGAAACAGAAAGGAAGGAAGGAGAGGGTTGGGCACATGCTGGATGTTTGCATCCCCAGAAGGTTTCCTGTCTCAGTCTGGCCACTCTGGGGCAGGCACTTCTGGAGCAGAGCAATGTGGCATCCCTGGAGCACACAGGACACCAGCAGGGACCTCCCAAAGGCTTCCCAAGCCCACAAAGGAAAAGGATGGGAGCTTTTACGTGTGACATGAGATTTTCCACCCTGACCTGCTCACAACATGCACCTGGAAGGTTTTTCTGCCAGGCTGGCCCCAAGCACAAAGAGATGACCCAAATGCAAGGGGGGCATTCTCAGCCACCGTCCCCAAGCTACCCCCGTTGTCCCCAAGCCACCACCACGGCTCCATTCCCCCACATCCACCACCACCACTGCAGCACGGGCAGGGATGGGAGAGGCACTGCGGGCGGGCAGCCACGGGAGCTGGCGCCTCGTCCTCCCCACCGAACCTCGTCCCAAGCAAGACAGTGAAATTAAGCGCAAGTTATAATTAAGACTGGATGTTTGAAGAGAAACATAATCTCCGTTCTGTGGGATTCGCCGGCACAACAGTAATTAACGTCTCATTAACATTCGCCTAATTAAGCAGTTTATGAAAGTGGATAGATTTGCATACTGCTCCACTTCAGCTTCTGTGCATCCAGCTACAAGCAGGCACCAGAGTTAACCCTTCCAGGGCATTCCCAACCACATTCCCAAGCCCACAACACTTACCAGCCTCTCCCTGTCAGGACACGAGCTGCTGTGGCTGCACATCTCACTGCACAGTGCTACCCAAAACTGGGTAAAACATCTTTCCATTGCCTCTCTTCCAGCCAAACATCTCCTGTCCATTCCCTCTTTTCCAGGGAAACCCATCCTAAGCCTTTCCAACGTTCTCCATTGGTTATCTGTTTTTAAAACCCTCAACTGCTTTCCCCTAGATTCTCAACACATTCATCAGGAAGCAAAAAAAAGATCTGTAAGAGCTTCTGAAGGTGGGGAGAAATGTCTCCTAAAACATTTTGTGCTATACTCATTCCCAAATGTTCTTTAATGTTTAAAAACAACAGCTTCAAGATTAAAGAGATGTTTCACATTCTCAACACCAGTTTAAAAGCAGGATGCAACAGGATGCCCCAGCAGCTTCCAAAAGGATTTTGCCATAGGGACTATGTTCCCTCTCTTTTAGAGCCTTCCCCTTGTTGGACAGAAAGGCAAACCAGCAAATGCAGTGACAACCCTCAGCTGATGCCCTGTCCCTCCTGGACATCATTCCCAGATGGATCCTGAAGCAGCCCATCACATAAGATGCATCACACACACATACCCTTCTCGATAAGTCACTTGAAGTGCTGGACATAACATTTTCTGCCACTAATACCAGCTTTCTCTTCTGGTGTTGGATTAGTAAAGCTGCTGCTATCTATCACACACTTAAAAAAGACCATGTGCAAACCTGCCTCCCCCTCAGGGCATCTCCTGAGGGGGAAAAATGAGCTCTCTAGTTAGTGGTTAGCTTGGAGATGAGATGCAGCTTTGCAGCAAATACAGTGGGAGAGAAAAATTCATGACACAGCCTTTCATTGAAAATCAATAAAGCCCAGATCTGCCTGTGATGTACACACTGAATTTATTGCCTGCTTGGCTCACTGTGTCTTCACCACCAGCCCTCCTGGATCAGACCAGGTCCTTGCTGGAGGACACAGTGTCCCTGCCCACCTCTACACTCTGGGTTATGGCCCCGATGCCACCAGAGCCACATTAGCATGTTGTCACCTCCCTGAGACTGGTAGTCCCTGGCTGTAGAAAGCCATGCTGCTGTATCTGCAACCCAGCCCCACAGCACCCCTGCCCACATCACAGCTGGGAACAGAAGCCCAGCCATGTTCTGCTGCAAAGGCCACTCCAAAGTTTCCTTCCATCTCACAACAGGTTCCTGCAGTTACAGCAAAGTGCTGTGCCAGGGAAACACTCTACACTTGCACTTGAAACATCTCCATCCTGAAAGAACATCTTAATTTTCCCCTGTCCCCAGCAGCCACCTGGAAGTGGCGACAGACCGAGCCAACCTCCTGAGCCAAGCTGGGACATCCTCCAGACCCACCTGAGCCCTACCCACAGGACCCCCATCATTCATCCTGTCCCATCCCCCTCTTCCTCTCTGAGGCAGGCTTTGAGAGCCTTGTGAGGCACCCAAAATCCCAGCAGATTTAGGTGTTAAACTCTGCCTTCAAGCATTTTTTCTTCCGCCCCAAATCTCCCCGATGATGCAGAAAAC
>WBMV01003489.1:14452-26652 GCA_013396655.1 Campylorhamphus procurvoides
TTTTTTTTTTCTCCAAGGCTTCTTTTGTCTTTAACTTAAAAAAAAAAGTTACAGTAGCTGCTTTTTCCCCTAAGGATTCAGCAGCTTCTCTCACTTGCTCACTCTCCCTCCAGGGACAGGGCTAGGTAGCAGAGCCATTCACAGCAACTCCCATGCAGGACCAAGCATGCTCCAGCCCTTCTCCCCCAGCTTTGCTGAGCCCGTACAGGCATCACAGCTGTTCCTCCACAGCCTAGGATTGCCTGCAGGTCACCCTGGTGCTCAGAGGAAGAGCCTGCCACCTGCTCAGCAGCTCAATACCCCATAGGCTCTTCCCTTTGACATTATTGTTTCTCCACCTTGATTCAGACACAGAACTTTAGAACACGCCAGCTGGAGCTGCAGGGGGATGTAGGAAAGACCCAGCCACGTTCCCCTGGGTGTATGGAGTCCACAAGCAGTGCGAGGGCTGAGAGTGTGGGGCTGAGCAGAGCACAGGGCCCCAGAGGAGCTCTCCAGGGCATCATTGTGTTCCTGGGCACCTACCGACCATGTCAGCTGTGCAAGGGCAGCCGCTGAGGCAGGGCCAATCAGGCTGAAAATCTGCCAGGCAGCCCAGTGAGGAGGCACTAAGGGCAGAGGGCTCACTGTAGTGCATACTAGGAGGACAGGGCCACGTGCCACCAGCTGTGCCCTGCCCTCCAGAAAGAGGGCGCACAGGCCCAGAGATGCACATGCAAGCGAGCCCCTCTCTCCTGTCCAGAGCTCAGGGTGAGCTGCTGCGGCCAGGACCTGTCACCCCCACAAAGGCACATTGCTGAGGCCAGCAGCACAGCCTCAACCCACTCTGCTCTGAGCTGCACCTGCATGATGGCTCTGGGTCTGAGCTGAGCCCCACACAGAGTAAACACTCATGGGCAAGGTGACTCGGAGCGCCCAGAAGGAGCCAGAGCCTTCAGCTGGGAATGGCCCGCAGTATTTATTTACAGTGCAGAGCAATCCTCCCCTCGAGAGACAAATTTCTTTGGCTGGCGTGAGACAAGCACAGCTATTGCAGCATCCAAATGCCCCAAGCCCTGCATGGCCCCAGCACCGCTCCACCCCAGGGGGGTCCTGCAGCCCCACGCGCATGCCGGTGTGCGTGGGGGTGGGCGAGTGCGTGTGTGTGTGTGCATGTGTGGATGAAGGAAACGTGAAAAGGCAACAATAAATAACTGGTGCAGTCTGTATGAGAAGGAATTGCCACCAGCCCTGACACTGGCGTGACAAGCCAGGTACAGCAGGCTGGCAGCACAGGCCTCTCAGTCACTCTTGGCGCTGTGTGAGGTGTCCAAGTTGACCACCTGAAGCTCTGTCAGGCTGCTGCCACTGCTGCTCTGCTGCCCGATGACAGCCATCTAGAGAGAAAAATGAGGAGGACCCACTGGTGGACAGCATGCCCTTCCTGACCAAGGAGGACAAGACTACCTCACCCAGGGGTGGGTGGCACTGACAGCTTTGCCAGACCCAGACCTTGAGGACTGACCCTACCCCGCCAGCTCTGCCCAGACACACAAAAGATGTGCAGGCAGGAGCAGAGCAAGAATATTGCCTGAACACTTGCAAGTACTACTCTGTGCCTACCTGGTGAAGCTGGACAGCTGAGACTGGGATCTGAACAGTGCCTGATGGGGCTGTCAGGAACACTTGGGGGACGCCACCTGCCAGAGAGAAGCACAAATGACACTGTTCCCTTAAACAGTGCTCCCCACTTGTATTCTTTCTCTGAGCTCCATACAAAGCTGCCTATTTGCATACATGGAGGCATTCCAGAAGAAAGCTACATGCACTAGTTTTCCTAATGCTGGGAGAAACAGGCACAAGTCCTCAATCTAAGTCTTGACTGCATGGCTTCATGCTGCTTTGCTTCCTCATGCAACCACACATGGTTCTCCAGAGCCTCCTAGCTTCCTCTGCTGCCTGCCCCACATGCCACCCATCCCAGAAACCATCACCCTTTTTACCCAGCAACAGCTCAAGCAATCCTTTGCATAAGAGAATAGCACGATCTAGAAGTGCACATCAAGCATCATCCTTGCTAAGCCTTTGTACAGCCACTAGGACTGCTGAGGAGGAAATTCTTCAAAGTTAACACACAGCTTTAAACACATGCAAGAGGAGAAAAATCAGGGTGTCAGGGCACTTAGGGGGTGCACTGACCCAGAGAGCTATCTTACCCTGATCCTGGACCTGGCCGTGGGACACCTGCATCGCTGAGGGTGCCTGTGGGAACGCGTTGAGGACTGCAAGTCCACCGTCCGCAAGGCCGGATGTGGGCGCGTACATCACCGCGTGTGGGCTGGGGTACATCATGTGGCCACCCACAGTGGTTGGCACAGACGACGTCATGATGGTCGCTGGGAGGGTCACTGGCACCAGGACAGACTACATGTGAGCCACACGAAAGGGGTCTGCCACACTCACATGCCTGCTCAGCACCCTTCCCTCAGCCACACTTGGGACGCTGTGCTCAAGCATGGTGCATGGAGACACCCATCTTATCTGCCAAACTCTCAGGAAAAGGCCCCACAGATCAAGCAGAAGAGCTCAAACCTCTCCTTTCATGAGTATGAAGGGGCAGAAAAGCACAGTAGTCAAATATCTCAGGACTAAAATCAATTTGTATCTCAAGTTCACTGATGAAGCTTTAATAAAGCTGTTGAACCAGCTTCAGCCTGCATACAGGCACCTGAACCCAGGATTTTGCGGACAAAGAGATGTCCTCTGCATAGGCAGTAAAAATCTCAAGCAGATGTGAGCCAATGCTTTGTTGTAGAGGCAATGCCAGCTTGCTAAGAAATCATCTGAGAACTGGACAACCTGTGCACAGTTCCATGCTCCCATAATGTATCTGGAGAGACTCTGGAATCCCTCCGAAGGTGCCCACTGCACAGCAGCATCTACCTAAATACAGCGTAGCACAGGAGCTGGCAACAGGGATCAATTCACCTTCAGAAACTCAGAAAGGCTGGGATAGAATTGGTCTGGAGAAGGAAACTGGGCAGGGAAGCAGGCACGAGGTCTGTTGGTGTGGGTTGCTATCAGGGGTTAGGAAGACAGACAGAAGGTGGTTACATATACCGATACCTGTTCCGCTGGAAGAGGTCTGGGTAAGGTCAGTGCTGCTGTCACTAGAGGGAGACGTTTGCTGCGGTGCCTGGTGCACCTGGATCGCTTGGACTGGGACCTGCTGAGCCATGGTACCACCTGGGGAGAAAGAGGAGCCCATGAGCCTATGGCTCCACAGGGATAGAGGCACTCTGGACCATGTGAATGCCCCCCAGTCCTTCACTGGCTGCACACAGCTCCATGGCATGATGGCACTGCCCTGGGGAAGGCTAGACAAAACCAGCATATGGCAGAAACCAAAACCTATTCTTTCCTGGCACACGGGCCAAAAGGAGGTTAGCTGGCCTATGCAGCTCCAGAGAGTAAAGAAAAGGCCACAACAGCTTTTGTCCAAGTCCCAGGCATGGTTCAGGAACATCTGGGGTCCTCCTCACCATTCCTGGCTCCACCAAGACACAGCACAGAAGATGTTGGGAGAAGAGGGCCCAACACATACCTCTCTGATGCTCAGCCAGCCCTGTAAGGATCATTGCACTGCACCAAGCAGAACCACAAGAGCCCAAATCAATTATGCCCTGCTGCCTTCACAGTCTGAAGCTCAGCTCCATCCTCCACTGGGCACTGCTGTCTCAGAGCTTGTGACCCCAGGGACAGCACAGTACCCTACACAGGTATGACAGAACACATGGCCTCAAGGCATGCATCCAAGAGGTGCAGGGGCATGGCCACACAGCCTCTGTCCCAGACCACTCACCGCAAAACATTTCAGCTCCAGAAACAGAGCTCAGCACAGAAAGCTCCCCTAAGACTGAGGTCCTGTCTTCCAGAGAGAACAGCAAGGGATACCAGAGAGCAGGAATCACTGACCACCTTGCTCAGACTGGGCATCTCCCCACACACCATACCACAGAGACATACATCAGTTATTCTCTTAGTTCCCCCAGATCACAAGGGAAATCCAGTCCCCTTCCATGGGATCATGCTGTCTGTCAGGGCCCATAGACATCTAAAGCATTCAGAGAAAGTGCACACGCTATCAGACTCATCGACTTGGGCACAAACACACAGGACACAAGAAATACTGTGTCACTGCTCAGATGATGGCTGCCCCCACGAAGGAGAGCCTAGCCCTGCTCTGTAACTTCAACCAGGAGCATAACCAGCCCCAGTACCACACCTGGAGCCTTGACTCAGCACAAGAAGAAACCTCTACAAAGGACAATGCATGCAAGGCAGCACAGCAGCAAGGCAATCACTCCTCTGCTCTGGGTCTCCCCTGATCACTGTGGTTCAGCGACTGCAGATGCCAACATAAAAGCAAGAGCAGCTGCTCAGAGCCAAATGCCAGCACTCAATAAACAGCCACTGGGCACCGGAGCCCCTGTGGTACCCTTCTGCCAGTTCTAGCTGCACAGTTCAGTCTCAGCACAGCTGCACTGGGGACCTGTCTCCTCTGCGTTTGCTAACCACAGGCAAAACCATGGGGTTAGGAGACTCAAAACCTGTTGTTTCCCTTGGTCTGTATTCCTCAGGATGCTACTCCTGCCTACGTCAAGCACTCCCTGCCTTGTCTTCCCACGTCTCCCCAGCAGCTACAGCCAGGGTACCCTGTGCTTTGCCTCCTGTGCTCCCACCTCAGTCGGGGATCAGCTCTGTGGCAAGGATCAGGACCTCCACAGACGCCTCCATCCCCCCACCTCTAGCAAGCGGAGGAGAAGCCAGTGCTGACCTGTCAGCGACACGATCTGCCCTCCAGCTCTGGCAGGGAAGCGGAAGACTGTATGTTGTGCCTGCTGCAGCTGTCCAGCTGTACCCGTGACCACTTGGCCCTGCTGGCTGGAAAGAGCCAGAGAGTGCGGCTGTAACTGAGTGAGAGGAAAAGTAGGGGTCCCCGGAGAAAGGGAAGCACCTGCCGAAAGGAGGGAGAAAGAAAGGCTTTGTCACCACCAGCTCTTTTCACTCCCTCCGGCTTCTCGGTGCTGCCCTGGGGTCCCAGCTCAGCTCCCTGCCACTTCCCAGCAGCAGGGCCAGCTAGCAGCGCTCTAAAGAAACAGTCACTACATGACCCTTCTCCAGTCACTGGCCTGGCTGCGTTTGAGCAAGGAATTCCAGCCAGGTTCACCTTACAGCAGCAACCCACTCTGCTTCCCTTCTGCCACTAGGCCTTCTCTCCCCTAGGAAGAACAGCAACATACTCCAGGTGCAGGGATGGACAAATACAGTTCTCAGCCCCTAAAGACACTGACCTGACATGAGGGTGAAGCCAGTGGGTATCGGCATGAGGCCCCCAGACGTCACTGCACTGGCTCCAGTAGTCTTCAGCACTGTCCCGTTGGCACTGGTGACGGCATTGGGGCTGATGCTGGCAGACACTGGCGCCAGGTAATTAGTGATGGGGAATGACGGGCCACTGCTGACCTGCATGGAGGTTGAGGTGGTGGGGGCTGTCTGGATGGATGTTGTTCCCGGCAGGTTCGTGACAGTGAACGCAGGTTTCAGTGCATCCTGCAAAAACGAGAGATTGTGACAACTTGAACCAGCCCATGAGACCAAACCAGCCTCTGTGGGTTGCATTCCCTTGCCAAACCATATCCCCATAGCCTACTGCCAGCACATGGAACACAGCCAGGGCAGCAGAGAAGAGTTGCTTGTACAAACATGAGGAGACTATGCCCAATAATACAGCATGAGGAGAGCTGGAGAGCACTCAGCATAAGCTTTGGATACAAGCCCAGGGCCACATAGGTCCCCTGAGAGCCTTCCCTGCAATACACTAGGGGACAAAGAAAGCCTTCCCCTCCTCAGGAGTCCCCAAAACGTCTAAGAGGAGAAGAGTGCCTTTTTGGAACAGAACAGGCAAAAGCAGTCCTTGCAGGAACATATGTAAAGGCATGCACTGTCTCCTGTCAGGAACACACACCACCGAGAACAAATTGAGAACTGGCTCTTTAAAGGCAGCTGTACACTGAAAGTGGCAAGGGAGAGGTTAGTCAGGGAAAACCTGGACACCAGGGAGACCCACACACAGCCCTGACAGCAGCTTTGGCAGGCCCTGGAGCAAAGGAGAGAATCTGGTGGTAGAAAGCACCTACTTGTCAATCCACTAGGAGATGGGTACAAGGCAAATGCTTCCAAAGGAGCCCACGTGTTAGCTACAGCCAGCACACTGCACAGTCCTGCAAGGAGCATTGGAGCTCTACAACTGTCTGAAGACAGCGCTGCCAGAGAAGCTGAGCACTGGAAAAAAGGCCCCGTGCTGGGCCAACACCAGCCTGAGAGACTGGCCTCCCAGGTCTGGGAACAAGGGAGGAACGTGTGTGCCAGGCTGCAGGCACATAACACCCTAGTTTTCACAGCCACAAAGCATATGGCTGGATGTGGCTTGGATCTGCAGAAACCAACCAAGTCCAGAATGATCCCTGCTGCCTCTGGCAGTGACACCTCACCTAACGTGCCTCCATACCCCCTTTCAAATACCCAGGGTTCCCATGGCTACTCTCCTGCCCTGCTCATCTGGCCAAGAGCACACTGAGAATGCACTACTTCACAGGAGACCATGTCACAGCTCACAACCGACCTGCTGTCCCCATGTCCTGCCACAGCTGCCAGCACGCCTGGGAAGAGTTAAGGCTGCCACACTCCCACCCCTCCCGCTGCAGGCTGGTGGGCCCAGCTCTCCCACATGCTAAGCCTTGTTCCCAGCTTGTCAGGCTGCCAGGAACAAGGAATTCACAGCTCAACGAACAGCTAAAAAAGGGAAGGCAGCCCATTTTGGACAGGGGGATCCAATCCCAGGCACTCAGTTGTGCCCCAGGGCCTGGGGAAGGAGGAGAGCAACACCCTTGGCACCGAAGTGCCTGAAGTCCAAATTAGAAGAGGCACGTGATAACAGAGCAGAGCCCAGCTGAAGCACTTTCCATTAGCTCAACCACAAACTCCTGCCATCCCACATGGGACTCAGGAGGCTGTGGGTGCCCTCCCCACGTGGATGACAGGGCAGAGCTCTCCCCAGCCCACTAAGGAACCAGAGCAGAGTAGGGCAGGACAGGTCCTATTTCCAGTTGGAAAAGCCAGGGTTCTTCATTCTCACCTATAGCTCTGAAGCAGTACCCTCCTGAGATATGGTCCCTGAACAGCCAGGGCACTTAGCAGCCCCTCACACTTCGTACTTTCATGGCTGGAGAAGACATCCCAAAAAGTTTACAGCACTCTACTCAGCGGGATTCCCAGGGCTCCCCAGATGCACAAAGGCAAATCTCAGTATGATGAGAACAGCAGAGGTGCCTGGGAGAGATGCTGTGCCAGCAGGCGTGAACCACACACACTCCATCTCTAGACTCTGTATTATGACACAGGTGAGACTCGGATTCCTCCCAACTTTTTTGTGTTTGTCTTGGGCTGCATCAATAGCTCCCAATACAGAAAGAGAGCTATGAGAGACTTCGGGATTGAACGTCCACTGCCATCTCCTCATGACTATCTGGGATGCCTCAACAACCCTGGGTACCTTGGCTTTCCCTAGCACCCTGCAAAGCCTAGACTACATGCATGAGGCCAGCATTCAATAGGAGCCAAGTTGGGGGTCACCTTCAGCAGAGGTTACCCAGGAGGCCATGGTCAAGCCTTGAGGCAGACAGCAGTCCTGAAAGCCCCTCCATTCCTGATCCAGCTACACATCCATTCCCCACCACAGCTCAGTGCAAACTTCAGTTTGCAGAGCAGTGTCTGGGAAACCAGCAAACAGCAGACAGGTGCAACATGACAGCAGGTGTCTGCCCAGACCCACACCCTGCTTTACAGCATGAGCAGATCACAGGGCACAGCCCAGACCAACTGGTGCCCATCTTGGACCACAGTAGGGTCTGTGGACAGAAACGATCCCACTCTGCAGCTTTTGGGGACTGCCTGGGGCAATGGTGTTCAGCATGCCCCAGATCCCCTAGACAGAATTATTATATAGATGTTACATGACAACAGGCCTTAGATTTCCCTTACATGGGAAATCCCAATTTGGTCTCCAACACCTGGAAGCATTCCACATGAGGTAGAAAGTCCATTTCTCGCATCCCAGAAACAGATGACCAGATCAGGGCTACTCCCATGCTCTCACCCCAACCTGGAGTTCCTGAGCTGCCTCCAAAATACCCTCTCCCACATAACCATACCCAAGAGACTGCACATAGGCAGTATCCTTGGGGCCTGCAAAAGATGAGACAGGTCAGCACATGACACTATCATCATGAGGATACAGTATGCCCCAATTCCAGATGCAATCTGAGTGCAGCACCACGACAGGGAGTTTGGGTCTGGCACAGCAGGAGGATCTCATAGCTCATGCTGGCTGTAGCATAGAGCAATACCAGCAGGCTGCTGACTGCAGGTAACTGCCTGGCTGCATTGTCTTCCCACTCTGCTGAAGCAGCTGAACACAAGCAGGTTTTGGCCATGCAGAGATCTGGAAAGCAGAGTTCACACAGAAAGGCCAGGGAGCCTCTCAGAGCATCCTATGAGGCTGGACCGGACCATTCAGGCACTGAATCTCCTTCCACCTCCTCCAATGAGGCACCTGTAACCCAGCACTGTGTACCACCCACCCCTCAGCAAATGCCAGCCACCTAGCATGGACCACCCACAGGCTCCTTTAACTCTCAGAGGACTTCTTGGTCCATGTGAATTGGGCTGATCTCTGCCAGAGCACCAAGCAGACTTCCAAGCCTGCAGAAGACACAGCAGGACTGAGGGAGGTCAGAGTAGAACTGTCCCCAGCCCAAGGGCTTGCCATGACAGGAGCTCTCACCAGGGAGACTTGGTTTAGTCAGAATGTCAAGTACAAGACAGGGCCATGGGGCTCCTCCAGCCTCACATCAAATACTGATTCCACAGAGCACTCCACACCAAGCCAGTTACCACTGGGATGGAGCTTGCAGGATTGCATCAGAGAGTGGAAAAAGAGAAGTTGTGTTAAGAGGATCTCTACAGAGTAAGTGCACCCCAAGAGAACAGTTCCTTTGGGGGCTGATTAGCTCTACTTTCAGGAAGAATCAAAAGGGACATGATGTGGACAAGTCCCATGCCAGGGACAGGCCAGCTGCCATGCACAGTGCTTCCTGCACCGCCAAATTACTCCAGGCACAAGTAATTTATGTCATTACAAAATGCCCACAGGACTTGTCCTTTCATCCAGGAGAAGTCCAAGAGACACAAGTTCTTACAAAGACAGGCTGCACAAGGGAGAGACTGCTGGTCATAGCAGGTTCCTTTGCCTACTGGAAAGGGCTGGCACAGCTCACACTAAGAATCAGAGGCACCTAGGAAAGAGATGCCAGACTGGGATAGCCAGGACTGCTGTTGGGCTCCTATCAGCAGGAAGCCTTCCCAGGGCTCCAGCACAGTCTCCAGTCAGCAACACTTTAGCCCACCACAGTTCCGCTGCCTCCAGGGATCTCTGGGACTGCTGACATTTCTCAGGGTTCAGCAGCAATAAGCTTTTGCTTGGTGCAGCACTGCACACACATGGGGAAGTGGATATGGAGGAATAGTGGCTGCCGGGTACCCAGCAGCACCATGACCAGAGCTGGTGTGCTGTCATAGCAGAAAAAACAGGCAGCTGAACACCCCTGCAGCCCCAGGCAACATGCTGGGTGCATGTCAGGGCTGTACTCACTACCTTTGTGACTACTGCACAGAGGTCTCAAGGTTCTGTCTGCTTAATGTTTAGTGGCTACTGCATGGCAAGGATGCATCTGTGGTTTGTGCACAGATGGTTGGAGACCTCCTAGAGCAAGGCCACAGTTCACCTGGAAGGATACTTTTGCAGCAAGCCTTACTCATGCCACAAGCACAGGTACAGCAGGGGCTGCTTTAACTCACAGCACCCAATGGCACTGCAGACCTGGGAAGCTGTGACACAGCCCCAAACTGAGCATGTCATCCCAGCCTTGCACCACAAACTTCCCTGCCTCCCATCTCCAAGTACCTGCAAACCCAAGCACCAGCCTGCAAAGGAAGTAGAAGGGATATGGGAGACAGCATTCTTGCAACAGCTCTGAGCAACAGTACCAGGGAATGCAGGGACAAGACAGTGCCCTTCCAGCAGAAAAGCACCACTGCCTGACTCTGCACTCACAGGCAGGCCACCCTGGGCACAAGGCCACAAGTAACACAGGCAGGCAAGGGCCAGTGTCTGCAGGGATAACAGGCAGGGAGCAGAAATGGTCTGTCCAGCCAAATGTTTCCATTCCCCATGTCCTCCCTGCCCCCTTCCAAAACAGCACCAAAGCAAGAGACAGCTGCAGCTTATAAGGAATGTGAGGGGCCCTGCCAGGGATTCTGGCGAGGGAAACCAGGCCTTATAAGGCCATGGAGGCAGAATCAAATTTTTATCAATGAGTGCGAGAGCATGGAGACGCCTGGGGAGAGATAACAGTGCTGAAAGCTGGCCAGGGGGGTGGGCTGGGCCAGTGGGGAGCCACTCTGCAAAGGCCAGGACCAGAACACCTGCCACCCGCTTCCCTCCCTCTTCAAATCACCACTATTGTCAGCCAAGGAGCCAGCCCTGAGAAGACACGGCAAAAGCTCGCTTCAGTCACAGCAAAAGGGGACCTATCCCCAGCTCCCTAAGCTGCTATTTAAAGAGGTCTGGGGCTGATCAGGGCTCCTGACACAGCCTGTGCCTCCCTGGGTGCCCAGGAACATTACCTTGGTCTCCCCACTGCTGTCCGACTCAGACACCTGGTAGGTGAGGTCCGTCTCCTCAAAGCCCGTGGCACTCATGCGCTGGTCAGTGGTGGGGTCCGAGCGTGGGGGTGAGTCCGGGGAATTGAGACATGTTTGGATCAGTGCCTTCCCTGTCTCACTGGTGATCATGGGCTGCAGCTTCCGTGTGGCAAACGTGTACACATGGCCTGTCTCACTGGCCACCAACAGCAGGACTTGAGTGCCAGTCAGCGTGGAGAGCTCATAGGCCTGCCAGCAGCACAAAGGAAAAAGAGGAAGTCACAGGTGACAAGGGACAACATACAGAGCAGGACAAGAGTGCCTGCACATCCCTGCACTCCTGGCATAGCTTTCCTCTTCCTCACACCAACTCTGGCTACCTGTCACGCCAGAGGAGCTCTAGAACCTACCCAAGATTGGTTCCCTACAGGTTAAACTGCTTCATGTTCTGTCCCCATCCCCCTTTAGGGGATGTTGCCTGCCAAGAAGACACAGGCAGAGTGGTCCCCTCAGTAGAGGAGTTTGAGAACATGGGGACAATGGGATATCTCCATTCTGGACAATCCCACTTGCCTCCCTAGTCATGTCCAGATGCCTCTCCTCCTTACCTCTGTTAGAGAATGCTACTCAGCCCACATGTCCCTGCTAACTTGTTCCCCTCACTGACAACCCCTCCAGACTAGGACCTAGATCCCCCTCTCAGGCTTCACAGTCCTGAGCACAGCTGCACCCAAAGCACCACTGCACCACCATCCCCCAGGGGAATACCTGTGGACTTGAATTACACTCTTCAGGTGCCATCACTGCACACTAAGCGGTCTCACACAAGCTTTCACAGACAGGATAGCCTCATTCTATGCCCTGTACACCCAGGATATGCCCACACCCCTTCCCACCTTCCCGGGGTGCATGATGCCCAGCTCAGCCGGGACACAGCATTGCCCAGTCGTTCAGAAGACGCTGTGAGCACCACCAGGGATGCAGGTGGGCCAGCAGCTCTCCAACCGCGAACAAATTCCCCCCAATTTTCTAATGTGTCTCCGCACACCAGAAACCACGGAGTGCCCTCTGGACCGGCCGAGACGTGGCGCCGGTCCCTTGGGTGGCCGGAGGAGCCGGCGCTGCCGGGCCCCTGGCAGGGCAGGGCAGGGCAGGGCAGGGCACTCCAGCTGTGCCGCCCAACACCGACCGACCACGCACAGCGAGGGGTCCCGCGGGCTCCGGCCGGGCCGCTGCACCGGGAGGAGCCTCCCCGGGCACCCCAGCGGTCCGGGTACCCCGGGCACCCCGACACGCCGCGGCCCCGGCCCCGGGGGTGTCCGCTCCCTCCCGCCGCCCCGCTCCCCGCCCGAGGCTCCCGCGCAGCCCCCCGGAAGGGGCCGGGGCCGCCCCGCCCG